>NC_069487.1:15653715-15679001 GCF_026875155.1 Cherax quadricarinatus | reverse complement strand
ATGTAATTTTTTCTCTGAAAAAAATAACAAAATGCATATGAAAGTGTTTCTGTTTAATACCTAAATATATCTAAAATGTTTTTTTAATGGTTCTTTCTTTCCTGAACTCTGCTAGTGTCAGGTATTAATTGATGGTTATAAAAACACAAAAGCAATATAATGTGATCCTTTATTTATTGACAACGTTTTCGCCCACCCCGTGGGCTATATCAAGTCAAAATCTGTGACTTGATAAAGCCCGAAACGTTGTCAATAAAGGATCACATTATATTGCTTAAGTGTTTATATTTCCATTGTGTCGGTATTTTATACCATTTATTTCCATGGTTACGTTACTGGCTATCTAGTATGTTACATTTTGTAAAGTAAAAGGACACAAGTGCAACTAATGTGACATTTATTGTGGCAACGTTTCGCTCTCCAGGAGCTTAATCAAGCCATATTGTCGGTAATTCTACCAACTTTATTACAATGTTACATTTTATTCGAAGTTGGTCACACAACCACTGCCATGCCGTCTCGACCAGTGAACTGGTAATTCCGAGTATATCTATTCTGAGGTTTCGTTTAGTATTTATAGTTCAGTTGGGTCTACTAATCAGGTGAAAGCCCGCTTGCCCGGCTAAGATGATTTCATAAGAACATAAGAAAGGAGGGACACTGCAGGAGGCCTGTTGGCCCATACTAGGCAGGTCCTTTACAATTCATCCCACTAACAAAACATTTGCCCAACCCAATTTTCAATGCCACCCAAGAAATAAGCTCTGATGAGAGAGTCCCACTCAAATCCAACCCCTCCCACTCATGTACTTATCCAACCTAAATTTGAAACTACCCAAAGTCCCAGCCACAATAACCCAACTAGGTAGACTGTTCCACTCATCAACTACCCTATGTCCAAACCAATACTTTCCTATGTCCTTTCTAAATCTAAACTTATCTAATTTAAATCCATTACTGCGGGTTCTCTCTTGGAGAGACATCCTCAAGACCTTATTAATATCCCCTTTATTAATACCTAGCTTCCACTTATACACTTCGATCAGGTCTCCCTTCATTCTTCGTCTAACAAGTGAATGTAACTTAAGAGTCTTCAATCTTTCTTCATAAGGAAGATTTCTAATGCTATGTATTAATTTAGTCATCCTACGCTGAATGTTTTCTAACGAATTTATGTCCATTCTGTAATATGGAGACCAGAACTGAGCTGCATAATCTAGGTGAGGCCTTACTAATGATGGTTAGGTAAGACACATATGCAACAGTTAGTTATCTTTATTTCGAAACGTTTCGCCTACACAGTAGGCTTCTTCAGTCGAGTACAGAAAAGTTGATAGAAGCAGAAGATACTTGAAGACGATGTAATCAGTCCATCACCCTTAAAGTTTTGAGGTGGTCAGTCCCTCAGTCTGGAGAAGAGCATTGTTCCGTTGTCTGAAACAATATGAAGTTGAAGTGACAGGATGGAGCCTTTATATAGTGCCAGGAGGTGAGACGTAGGTTGCTTTGGGAGGGCAGGTCCCTCTCAAACCCAGCCGTTCTCACTAGTAGAGGTCGAAGTTGATGGTCTGTACCAAGATACCCTTGTGTTGCAGTGTCTGACAGAATGAACATTAAAATGGTATAAAATACCGACAGATTGTTAGGTAAGACACATATGCAACAGTTAGTTATCTTTATTTCGAAACGTTTCGCCTACACAGTAGGCTTCTTCAGTCGAGTACAGAAAAGTTGATAGAAGCAGAAGATACTTGAAGACGATGTAATCAGTCCATCACCCTTAAAGTTTTGAGGTGGTCAGTCCCTCAGTCTGGAGAAGAGCATTGTTCCGTTGTCTGAAACAATATGAAGTTGAAGTGACAGGATGGAGCCTTTATATAGTGCCAGGAGGTGAGACGTGGGTTGCTTTGGGAGGGCAGGTCCCTCTCAAACCCAGCCGTTCTCACTAGTAGAGGTCGAAGTTGATGGTCTGTACCAAGATACCCTTGTGTTGCAGTGTCTGACAGAATGAACATTAAAATGGTATAAAATACCGACAGATTGTTAGGTAAGACACATATGCAACAGTTAGTTATCTTTATTTCGAAACGTTTCGCCTACACAGTAGGCTTCTTCAGTCGAGTACAGAAAAGTTGATAGAAGCAGAAGATACTTGAAGACGATGTAATCAGTCCATCACCCTTAAAGTTTTGAGGTGGTCAGTCCCTCAGTCTGGAGAAGAGCATTGTTCCGAAGTCTGAAACAATATAAACATATTGTTCATATGAACATATTGTTTCAGACTTTGGAACAATGCTCTTCTCCAGACTGAGGGACTGACCACCTCAAATCTTTAAGGGTGATGGACTGATTACATCGTTTTCAAGTCTCTTCTGCTTCTATCAACTTTTCTGTACTCGACTGAAGAAGCCTACTGTGTAGGCGAAACGTTTCAAAATAAAGATACCTAACTGTTGCATATGTGTCTTACCTAACAAGAATAGAGTTTGTTTAAATCCTCCTGAAGTTCCATAACATCTACGTTTGAATCAATTATCCTACCTATCTTTGTGTCATCGGCGAATTTGCTCATATCACTAGTAATTCCCTCATCAAGATCATTGATATATATTATAAACAACAACGGGCCCAAGACTGATCCCTGTGGAACGCCACTTGTTACAGATCCCCACTCGGATTTAACCCCATTTATGGACACTCTCTGCTTCCTGTCAGTGAGCCATGACTCGATCCACGAGAGCACTTTTTCCCCAATGCCATGAGCTGCCACTTTCTTTAACAGTCTATGGTGCAGAACTCTATCAAAAGCCTTACTAAAATCTATTTAAATAATATCAAATTCTTTATCGTGGTCAACAGCCTCAAAAGCTTTACTGAAGAAAGTTAATAAATTAGTTAGACAAGACCGGCCTCTTGTGAATCCATGCTGAGTATCATTAATCAAGCTATGCTTATCGAGATGGCTTCTTATAATCTCAGCTATAATTGACTCTAGTAATTTGCCTACAATTGAGGTCAGGCTTATTGGGCGGTATCTTCCACATATCAGACACTACACCTGTTTGAAGAGATAAATTAAAAATATTAGTTAATGGTTCACAGAGTTCCATTTTGCATTCCTTAAGAACCCTTGAAAAAACCTCATGCGACTTATTTTGCTTCAGTCTGTCTATCTGCTTCACAACCATTTCACTAGTGACTGTGATGTTACATAATTTATCTTCTTCTAGCCCACTATAAAAATTAATTACTGGAATATTGTTAGTGTCTTCCTGTGTAAAAACTGAGAGAAAATAATTATTAAAAATCGAGCACATTTCATTCTCTTTGTCAGTAAGGTGCCCATAGTTATTTTTAAGGGGACCTATCTTATCTCTAACTTTTGTTCTATAGACCTGGAAAAAACTTTTTTGGTTAGTTTTAGAATCCCTCGCAACTTTAATTTCATAGTCTCTTTTAGCTTTTCTTATCCCCTTTTTAATGTCCCTCTTAATGTCAATATACTGATTCATAAGATGGCCCTCGCCTCTTTTGATACGCCTATAAATCCCTTTCTTATGCCCTAGTAGATATTTGAGCCTATTATTCATCCATTTTGGGTCATTTCTATTTGATCTATTTTCTTTATATGGGTTTAAACGTTCTTTGAGCAGCATGTATTAGTGTTCAGAAAACTGTCATATTGATAGCTCACTTCGTTACCCCAGTCAACAGATGATAAGTGTTCTCTAAGCCCATCGTAATCTGCTAAGCGAAAATCTGGGACTGTTACTGAGTTATCGTTACTCTCGTACTTCCATTCAATGCTAAATGTAATTGATTTGTGGTCGCTAGCACCCAGTTCCTCTGAAATTTCTAAATTATTAACAAAGGATTCATTGTTTGCCATAACTAAGTCAAGCAGGTTATTTCCCCTTGTAGGTTCTGTCACAAACTGCTTCAAAAAACAATCCTGAACTACTTCTAAGAAGTCGTATGATTCTAAATTCCCAGTCAAGAAATTCCAATCAATATGACTAAAGTTAAAGTCTCCTAGAATTACTACATTATCGTGCCTTGTGGCCCTAACACTTTCCTCCCATAGTAGTCTCCCTTGGTCCCTATCTAAGTTTGGGGGACGGTATATCACTCCTAAATTCAGTTTTTCATGCCCCTCTGAAAATTCTATCCAAACAGACTCTGTATGTGTTACTTCAGACTTAATACCCGTTTTTATGCAACAGTTCAAGCGGTCTCGGACATACAATGCCACCCCACCCCCCTTCCCGATACTTCTATCTACTTGGAACAATTTAAAACCCTGAATATGACATTCCGCAGGCATGTCCCCACTTTTTTAATTAAACCACGTCTCAGTTAAGGCAAATACATCAATGTTACCTGCACTAGCAACTAATCTCAGCTCGTCCATCTTATTCCTAGCACTACGGCAATTAGCATAATAAACATTGAAAGACTCTCCTTTCTCTTTACCCTTCCTGCTCATTTCTGTTTTTCTACTAAACCTATTACTGTCCTTATCACCCAAAGTCCCTGGCTTTTCAATATCTACCTCGTTCTGCTTATTACTAGTTTCCCTAGAACTCGTAATGTTACTACCTTGGGACTTCACTGTTTTCTTGCCAAAACCCATACCACTAGCTATTCCTAGTTTAAAGTCCTAACTGCTCTCTCCACTGCAGTTGCCAGTGCTACCACCCCAGACCTAGATAAGTGAACCCCATCCCTGGCATACATGTCATTTCTGCCATAGAAAAGGTCCCAGTTGTCAATGAATGTTTCCGCATTTTCCTTACAGTATTTGTCCAGCCAGCAATTGAACAACCAATTGCCCTGACAACCATTCATTTTTCCACTCTCTCCTTGGCAAAATACCACATATGACAGGGTTCCCACCCTTACTCCTAATTATTTCTATTGCTGACCTATACCTGCTAATCAGATCTTCACTCATACGTCTGCCAACATCGTTGCCTCCAGCACTGAGACAGATAATAGGATTGCTCCCATTGCCTCTCATGATGTCATCCAACGGCTAACAATATCCTCCATCCCAGCCCCAGGAAAGCAAACTCTCTGTCTCCTTCTCCTGTCCTTCAAGCAGAACGCCCTATCCATATACCTAAGTTGGTTATCCCCAACAACAACAACATTCTTACCTTCCTTGGTGTCGTTCGTCGTGATGTTCCCAGTAGTCGACTCACATTCGTCGGGTAGCACTGAGAATGTATTAGATGTTTCCACAACAGTTTTCACGGCAGTCTCTTTCTTCTTCATCGTTTCTACCTTTCCATTCGTCTTCTTGATCGTCAACTTCGTTCCCTGCTGTCCAGCCACTGACCAGTTTCCCTTCTTGACCTGATGGCTGGGAGACTGACACTCGCCTATTCTGGTCGAGTCCACTCGTTGCTGTCAATGGCTCATCGTTGTCTCATCATTATACTGCCAATGTAATAATTTAACTTTGTAAATATTGTAAATAGGTGATGAGGGAATACGTGGGAAGAAAATATCTAGCCCTGCTAAGTTTGCCTTGCCTTTTTCTAACCCTCTAATCACTATTTTGCTGATTTTCTTTACTACAGGCCTTGAATTACTACCTATGCACGTAATGGTAAATATTCATTACTGATGGTTGTAGTCCTCTAATATACATTATTAATAGTTATAGTTATCTATATTTCACTTTATATTTTATTCATGGTTATGGGTCTTTCTAATATTCATTATTAATGGTTATAGTTCTAATATATATTAATGGTTATTATAATATACATTGATGGTTATGATTCTAATATTATTACTAATATTATTATTGATACTTTTTAGCGCTTCCTTTTGATTATAAAAATAATTATTGATAGTTCTGTTATAGGTTAATATATTTTTAATGAATTTTGACATAAATGTTAATGCCAATATAAATATCTCTAAGGACACGTAAATTACCTTTAGAGACATATTATTTGCCTTAGAGACAAGTTTACTACCTTTAGATGAACCAAGTTTGTATTAAAGAATATGTCAAAAAAATCAGTCCTATGACTGAAAAATAGTGGTGATATTTCTGCCAAAAAAAAAAAAATTTTTGGTAATTAAGGCAAAAATTTAAATATAAATTTTTTAAATAAACCAATAAATGGTTTTGGGTTTTAAAAAAAAACAATCTGGATAAATTATACGATTTTTTACGGGTTTTAATAAAAAGTGCGCAAATGAAAGTTTTTAAAGCAGATTTTAATTTTTATAACGACAGGGGAATAAATGTAGGGGAAGGGGGATTAGCAAATTGAAAGCCGGGACCACCATGTGTTAAAAGGCCCTTTTGAACGAAAAACCAGACAAGTGTGAGTTTAACTTTAAAAATTAAACGCCCACCTTTATTACTTTTAAAATTGAAACGACAGCCGGACACCCATGTGTTGCAACGACAACCGGACACCCATGTGTTGCAACGACAACCGGACACCCAAGTGTTGCAGTTAACTATTACACAACATAATGAAACGACAACCGGACACCCGTGTTGCAGTTAACTATTACACAACATAGTGAAACGACAACCGGACACCCAAGTGTTGCAGGTTAACTATTACAAACATAATGAAAACGACAACCGACACCCAGTTTGCAGTTAACTATTACCAACATAGTGAAAACGACAACCCGGGACATTTCCAAAGGTTTTGCATTTAAAAACTATTACACAACATAGTGAAACGACAACCGGGGAAAACCCAAGTGTTGCGTTAACTATTTCCCCAAAAAACTTTAAAAGCAAAACGCCGGGACACCCAAGTGTTGCAGTAACTATTACACAACAAATTTAAAACCCACACCCCGGGGGTGATGGTTTTTCCTAATATTTCAAGTTTTTTATTTTTTTAGTCTTCAAAACTTTTTCCCTGTACTGGTGGGGAGGGTTTTTTTCCCCTAATATTTAATATTTTTTTCTCCATACCCCTTTCGGTAGTACAATACCCTTCTGTGGGAGGTATCGCCAACCTTTTGGGTTTTTTTAGTAATACCCTTAGGGGCATCCCCTTTACCCTCCTGTGGGAGGTAGTCGCCCTACCCACTGTGGGGTAGCCCACCCCATACCCCTCCTGTGGGCAGTAGTCACCCCATACCCATCCTTTTGGGGGTAGTCCCCATACCCTCCTGTGGGGGTAGTCACCCATACCCCTCCTGTGGGAGGTAGTCGCCCCATACCCATCCTGTGGGTGGTAGTCACCCCATACCCATCCTGTGGGCGGTAGTCACTCCATACCCCTCCTGTGGGAGGTAGTCACCCCATACCCTTCCTGTGGGAGGTAGTCACCCCATACCCATCCTGTGGTGGTAGTCCACCCCTACCCATCCTGTGGGCGGTGCCCACTCCATACCCCTCCTGTGGGAGGTAGTCCCCCCATACCCATCCGTGGGTGGTAGTCCCCCATACCCCCTGTGGGCGGTAGTAAACTCCATACCCCCCTTTGTGGGGGTAGTCACCCCATACCCCCCTGTGGGAGGTAGTCACCCCATACCCTCCTGGGAGGTAGTCACCCCTACCCCTCCTGTGGGGGTAGTCACCCCATACCCTCCGGGGGGTAGTCACCCCATACCCTTCCTGTGGGACGTAGTCCCCCCATACCCATCCTGTGGGCGGTAGTCACCAAACCCTCCTGTGGGGGTAGTCCCCCCCATACCCATCCTGGGGCGGTAGCCCCCTACCCCATACCCCATCCTGTGGGCGGTAGTCACCCCATACCCATCCTGTGGGACGTAGTCACCCCATACCCATCCTGTGGGCGGTAGTCACCCCATACCCATCCTGTGGCCGGTAGTCACCCCATCCTTTGGGCGGTAGTCACCCCATACCCATCCTGTGGGACGTAGTCACCCCTTTACCCATCCTGTGGGCGTAGTCACCCCATACCCATCCTTGGGGGGTAGTCACCCTTCCCCCATCCTGTGGGCGGTAGTCACCCCATACCCATCCTGTGGGCGGTAGTCACCCCATCCTGTGGGCGGTAGTCAAAAGATTAGAGGTACATAATGGGTCCAAGGACTGGGCCCCAAAGTTTTGATAGCTGAACAAATTACAAAGGTAATGAACTCCAGGTAGACCTGGTTACAATCATGACCAAGTTACAAAGGTAATGAATCATCTACACGTCTATATATGGTTACAATCATGAACAATTCACACGTCCACACCCTACCACAACTGTAATAAGTTATTAATGCATATATCAATAATGACGTGTTGGTAAACAAGACATATGTGCAATATATCGGTACCTGAATTGCCGAAACGTTACGGGAGCGCAGCAGACTTACTCAGTTCATTACATTGACCGAGACACTTAAGGCACTATAAGTGGAGTTTATTTTTAAGTGATCAGTCCTCACTATATATGCCACTTTTCCACTGTATGTTGGTTATCATAAAACAGGATTACTACTTAAACTAGGTATTCAGCACCACTTGGGCTGGTAAACTATTTTTTTTTTATTAAAAAACCACCACTTCCCTGGGGGCTGGTAAATAGATTATCACCACTACCCCCTGGGCTAGTAACTAGATTACCACCACTACCCCCTGGGCTGGTAACTAGATTACCACCACTTCCAACTGGGCTGGTAACTAGATTACCACCACTACCACCTGGGCTGGTAACTAGATTACCACCAAATCACCCCTGGGCTGGTTTAACTGATTACACAAATTTCACCTGGGCTGGTAACTAGATTACCACCACTTCCACCCGGGGTGGTAACTAGATTACCACCCTTTTCACCTGGGCTGGTAACTAGGGTTACCACCCTTTCCACCGGGCTGGTAACTAGATTACCACCACTTCCACCTGGGCTGGTTTAAATAGTTACCACCACCACCTGGGCTGGTAAACTAGATTACCACACTTCCACCGGGCTGGTAACTAGATTACACCACTCCACCTGGGCTGGTAATTAGATTACCACCAAATACCACCTGGGCTGGTAACTAGAAACCACTCCACCTGGGCTGGTAATTAGTTCAACCACCACTTTTCCCCACCTGGGCTGGTAATAGATTACCCCACTACCACCTGGGCTGGAACTAGATTACCACCACTTCCACCTGGGCTGGTAAAATAGATGTTACAATAAAAACGGGGGATTGAAAAAACTTGTTCGAGATCTCCAGTGAATACTAGAAAGGACTGCCCTTCTAGCATCCAGCCTGTTACTGGGTTTTTGTAACAAGTAGTCAGTATCCTTGTCCAATTATCCATTAGGATTCAGTATAATTTAATAGTGCTTCAGGATTACAACTGGTAGGCTACTAACTAGAGAAATTAAAATTTAATAAATTTATTAAGTATCGTCTAGAGGTATATCATCAAAGTAAATTAAATTAATAATCAAAACAAATTAATAATAATCACTTCTCTGGTATACAATAGTATTGTGCTGAAAGCACATATCACATTTATAATTCTTAAGTACCGTCTGGTACATTAACATTTAATAAGATATTACAAATATGTACAAGTAAGTTTGTGTATGTGTGTAAGTGCTCTAAGTAGTTCGCTATGTCTCAAGACTCGACTAGACTTAAACAAGTGACTGACAAAGTTCTCTCATAAACGAACTTCTTGACCAACTAGCAATCAGAACAGTCTGCTTGAACAATAAAACGACTGAAAAGCCGAACAACAATATAACAAGCAACTGCGACACAATCAGGAACAAGGAATAATATAACGACACTAAGTAGGGACCATCTGCAGATCCTCCACAATTCAAATTCAAATTCAAAGTTTATTCTCTATAAGGATTACAATGCTGAGTTTACAGAAATTTGGTTATTGTGTGGTTTAAGTGAAAATAGCGATAACAGAGTGTACCACTAGAACGCTTAGCATGGCTAGGCATTTCGGGCAGACTTAGTTTTATTCTTAATTGTAAAATATTACAAATTATGAGGTAAGTTGGTATTATGGCTAAGTGACTAAATACTAGTTTGTGAGTTTAGCAATGTAAATGCTTTTGTTTTGGCACAGAATAGTTTCAGTTATTGGGAGTATCACAGGATTCATTATTTTAAGATTGAGATTAATATTTCTGTTTATGGTCAAATGAGTCAGTGAGTGTAAGTGTGAACCACCAGGTGGTATTCGTGTAGTTAGTAGACAGGGTGTATCAGGGAGATAAGATGTTTTCTAATGGTAGTTTTGAAGGTGATGAATGTGTCTGCAGCTCTAGAGTTCTCAGGTAGGGTATTCCAGATTTTAGGGCCTTTGACATACATTGAATTTTTGTAAAGGTTTAGTCGGACACGGGGAATGTCGTAGAGATGTTTGTGTCTGGTGTTATGCCTGTGGGTTCTGTCACAACTATCAAGAAAGCGTTTTAGGTCAAGGTTGATATTAGAGTTTAAGGCCCTGTAGATGTAGATTGCACAGTAGTAAGTGTGGATGTACTGAACAGGGAGTAAGTTTAGGTCTATGAAGAGTGGGGGGGTGTGTTGCCAGGGATGGGATTTAGTGATTATTCTTACTGCAGCCTTTTGTTGGGTTATTATTGGCTTTAGGTGTGTTGCTGCAGTTGATCCCCAAGCACAAATAGCATAGGTGAGGTATGGATAAATGAGTGGTATAGTGTGAGAAGGGCATTTTGCGGCACGTAGTATCGTATCTTGGAGAGGATCCCAACCGTTTTGGATACTTTTTTGGTTATATGCTGGATATGGGTGCTGAAATTCAGGTTGTTGTCAAGGTATAAGCCTAAGAATTTGCCCCCATTATTTCTGGTAATTAGAGTGTTGTCAATCTTAATGTTAATTTGTACATCTCCTGCTCTGCTACCAAACATAATATAGTAGGTTTTGTCAGTGTTAAGCATAAGTTTATTGGCTGTCACAAAACTCCCATACTACTGAATCTAAGTTCAGCATAAGAAAATCCCCGACTGTGATAGTACACAGATACCAGTACAAGTTAGGTCAGAAGCTACAGCTCAGGACCTGAGTTGTTTAGTGTGTCTATGCGACACACAACCTCAGTACAACGTCGAAAATCACTAAGTCTATACAATGTTCTGTGAACAGAGTATCACAGAACCTACAAGAAAGCTAGAGACGGTCTTCCAACAAGGGCCTATAAGGAAGATTTAGGCACTTTGTCTGGAATACGTCCAACCACCCAGCGAGTCTAGACCAGACTGAATACTTCAGGCGAGGTGAGGACACCCCCCCCTCGATCACGTGATAGCTCCGTGGGTCGCTGCCCAGCAAGAAGCCGGCAGGGAAACGAGCAAAGAGCGATAATTACAGTAGTTAGACAATCAAGACTTGAACTTAGCACATAATATGTTACATCCTACCTAACAACATAACTAAGTCAAATAATAATATAAAGCAATACATTTACGATTTAGCTATTATCGCAAATATAAGCAATATAAAATTATATGAAAAGATAATTATACGTATATATACATAATCAGTTCAACCCATTCAGGGGTTGCAACACTAGATTACCACCACTACCACCTGGCTGGTAACTAGATCACCACCACTTCCACCTGGGCTGGTAACTAGATCACCACCACTTCCACCTGGGCTGGTAACTAGATTACCACAACTTCCACCTGGGCTGGTAACTAGATTACCACCACCACCTGGGCTGGAAACTAGATTACCACCACCACCTGGGCTGGTAACTAGATTACCACCACTTCCACCTGGGCTGGTAACTAGATTACCACCACTTCCACCTGGGCTGGTAACTAGATTTCCACCACTTCCACCTGGGCTGGTAACTAGATTACCACCACTACCACCTGGCTGGTAACTAGATTACCACCACTTCCACCTGGGCTGGTAACTAGATTACCACCACTTCCACCTGGGCTGATAACTAGATTACCACCACTTCCACTGGGCTGGTAACTAGATTACTACCACTACCCCCTGGGCTGGTAACTAGATTACCACCACTTCCACATGGGCTGGTAACTAGATTACCACCACTTCCACCTTGGCTGGTAACTAGATTACCACCACTTCCACCTGGGCTGGTAACTAGATTACCACCACCACCTGGGCTGGTAACTAGATTACCACCACTTCCACCTGGGCTGGTAACTAGATTACCACCACTTCCACCTGGGCTGGTAACTAGATTACCACCACTACCACCTGGCTGGTAACTAGATTACCACCACTTCCACCTGGGCTGGTAACTAAATTACCACCACTACCACCTGGCTGGTAACTAGATTACCACCACTTCCACCTGGGCTGGTAACTAGATCACCACCACTTCCACCTGGGCTGGTAACTAGATTACCACCACTTCCACCTGGGCTGGTAACTAGATTACTACCACTACCCCCTGGGCTGGTAACTAGATTACCACCACTTCCACATGGGCTGGTAACTAGATTACCATCACTTCCACCTGGGCTGGTAACTAGATTACCACCACTTCCACCTGGGCTGGTAACTAGATTACCACAACTTCCACCTGGGCTGGTAACTAGATTACCACAACTTCCACCTGGGCTGGTAACTAGATTACCACAACTTCCACCTGGGCTGGTAACTAGATTACCACCACCACCTGGGCTGGAAACTAGATTACCACCACCACCTGGGCTGGTAACTAGATTACCACCACTTCCACCTGGGCTGGTAACTAGATTACCACCACTTCCACCTGGGCTGGTAACTAGATTTCCACCACTTCCACCTGGGCTGGTAACTAGATTACCACCACTACCACCTGGCTGGTAACTAGATTACCACCACTTCCACCTGGGCTGGTAACTAGATTACCACCACTTCCACCTGGGCTGATAACTAGATTACCACCACTTCCACCTGGGCTGGTAACTAGATTACTACCACTACCCCCTGGGCTGGTAACTAGATTACCACCACTTCCACATGGGCTGGTAACTAGATTACCACCACTTCCACCTTGGCTGGTAACTAGATTACCACCACTTCCACCTGGGCTGGTAACTAGATTACCACCACCACCTGGGCTGGTAACTAGATTACCACCACTTCCACCTGGGCTGGTAACTAGATTACCACCACTTCCACCTGGGCTGGTAACTAGATTACCACCACTACCACCTGGCTGGTAACTAGATTACCACCACTTCCACCTGGGCTGGTAACTAAATTACCACCACTACCACCTGGCTGGTAACTAGATTACCACCACTTCCACCTGGGCTGGTAACTAGATCACCACCACTTCCACCTGGGCTGGTAACTAGATTACCACCACTTCCACCTGGGCTGGTAACTAGATTACTACCACTACCCCCTGGGCTGGTAACTAGATTACCACCACTTCCACATGGGCTGGTAACTAGATTACCATCACTTCCACCTGGGCTGGTAACTAGATTATAACCACTTCCACCTGGGCTGGTAACTAGATTACCACCACTACCACCTGGGCTGGTAACTAGATTACCACCACTTCCACCTGGGCTGGTAACTAGATTACCACCACTTCCACCTGGGCTGATAACTAGATTACAACCACTTCCACCTGGGCTGATAACTAGATTACAACCACTTCCACCTGGGCTGATAACTAGATTACCACCACTTCCACCTGGGCTGGTAACTAGATTACCACCACTACCACCTGGGCTGGTAACTAGATTACCACCACTTCCACCTGGGCTGGTAACTAGATTACTACCACTACCACCTGGGCTGGTAACTAGATTACCACCACTTACACCTGGGCTGGTAACTAGATTACCACCACTTCCACCTAGGTGGTAACCTCCACGGTTACCTCCACGACCACCTGGGCTGGTAATTAGGTTACCTCCACGACCACCTGGGCTGTGTTACGACTTTCATGTCGTAACTTAAATAAAATATTCCTGACTCCTAAAGGCTGCTCACACTGCTGTCTATAAGTTGTAAAATTACTGAAAAACACAGCAAACCTTGGGCCAGCATGTACTCATATATTAAGCAATATTAATTATTATTAGGAAGGAAGGACAAAAACTTCACTTCTGCCTGGTAGACTAATTACCAGCAGGCAAAACACCATACAGTACTCTCGCATAAACAGGCCTCTGCATACTATGGCTTTACAAATAAACATGAGAGCACTTAAACACAAACACCTATAGTATACAATAAAAAACTTACCAAATTACCTACTGAAACTACCTCCAAACATGATGACTTGACCTCCGTCACTCCCGACTCGTACTGAACTAAACACGCCTGTCATCTGCCCCTGTTCCGCCCACTGCCTGACTGACAGGAATAAAATGCATTCGATTTCGGGGAATAATACACGTCCACTTTCAGTATACTACACGGAAAATGACATATATGGAGCGTTATTTTACGTAAATATTTTTTTTACGCATGTTACAACGTAACAGGCTGCTAACTAGATTACCACCACTACCACCTAGGCTGGTAACTAGATTACCTCCACTACCACCTAGACTGGTAACTAGATTACCACCTAGACTGGTAACTAGATTACCACCACTACCACCTAGACTAGTAACTAGATTACCACCTAGGCTGGTAACTAGATTACCACAACTACCACCTAGGCTGGTAACTAGATTACCACCACTACCACCTAGGTTGGTAACTAGATTACCACTACACCAGTGCTGGTAACCATCTCACCCCCACTACCACCAGTGCTGGTAACTACCTCACCACCACCCCCACTACCCCCAGTGCTGGTAACCATCTCACCACCACTATCACCAGTGCTGGTAACCAGCTCGCCACCACTACCTCCAGTGCTGGTAACCGTCTCACCACCACTACCTCCAGGGCTAGTAACCAGCTCACCACCACTACCAATAGTGCTGGTAACCATCTCACCACTACCACCAGTGCTGGTAACCAGCTCATTACCACCACCACTACCACCAGTGCTGGCAACCTGCTCACCACCACTACCACTAGTGCTGGTAACCAGCTCGCCACCACTATCACCAGTGCTGGACTAACCAGCTCACCACCACTACCAACATTGCTGGTAACCAACTCACCACCACTATCACCAATGCTGACAACCAGCTCACCACCACTACCACCAGTGCTGGTAACTAGCTCGCCACCACTACCACTAGTACTGGTAAACTGCTCACCACCACCACCACTTGTCCTGGTAACCATCTCACCACCACTACCACGAGTGCTGGTAACCATCTCACCACCACTACCACCAGTGTTTGTAACCATCTCACCACCACTACCACCAGTGCTGGTAACCATCTCACCACCACCACTACCACCAGTGCTGGTAACCATCTCACCACCACCATTACCACCAGTGCTGGTAACCATTTCACCACCACTACCACCAGTGCTGGTAACCATCTCTCCACCACTACCACCAGTGCTGGTAATCATCTCACCACCACTACCACCAGTGCTGGTAACCATCTCACCACCATCACTACCACCAGTGCTGGTAACCATCTCACCATCACCATTACCACCAGTGCTGGTAACCATCTCACCACCACTACCACCAGTGCTGGCAACCATCTCACCACCACTACCACCAGTGCTGGCAACCATCTCACCACCACTACCATATGTTGCATAAGTGTCTCAATCTTCAACTTGTCGGTTTTTCAAACCATTCATCACAACTGTCAGACACTGCAGCATCATGGGATCTTGTTACAAAGAATTCTTCAACACTTGTCCAACCTTTGGACGAAGACCTACTTCGACTAGTGGATGATACCACTATGACTCCACCTCTGCCTGCTTCGCCTCACCTTACTACAATATATAAGCCACGTCTACGACCCTATGCTGTATATTCTACAAGATTAATGGACTGTTCACATCGACTCCAGGCTGAGGGACTGATTACCTCAAACTCCTCCTCTCTTTACACCTTTCTACTTTGTATTGGACTGATGAAGCCACTGTGTGGCGAAACGTTTCCTGTATAAAGATTCCCATATGTTGCGTAAGTATCTCAATCTTCAACTTGTCGGTTTTTCAAACCATTCATCACAAGACTTAAGAAATCGTAATGACACGATTGCAAATAAACCATACCCCCGGCCGGGATTGAACCCGCGGGGCTGGAGTTTTGAGACTCTATGACCGCGGGTTCAATCCCGGCCGGGGGTATGGTCCATTCATCACAACTTGACGCTTATTCTCTCAAAGTTTTCTATCCTGTTATTTAAAATTATGCTCAATAAACGTCAGTAGGTATAATTACCATTGAGAATAAACCTACTTTTATTAATTAGTCATCTGGACAAACACTGAGTATTAAATGGCATAAAAAGCCGAGAAAGGTAGAAAGTTTGAAAAACTGAAAATTCAAGGTGAAATAGCGAAATGTTTTACAAAACTTTCTGGTTCAAATGATATATACAGTTTTTCCTGAACCCCTTTTTATCTAGAGACAAAAAGAGTTGTCATTTAGGGACGAGTAAGAATAGCCAGATGTATCCGTTAGTGTGCTATTGATATGCTAACGTAGTATATACAGCATGATTTTATTTTGCACGACATTTCGCCCAAAACTGAGTTGCATCGATTGTCGCAGATTGAGTTGTGCTTAATTTAATTCTGAGCCAAATGTTTAAAACAAAAGCTTGGTGTTCAGTGCGTGTAATATCCAGTCACCAGGATGCTCATGGGGTTATAAATAATATCAAAAATCTAGCCTAGATGTATATTAGGGCGAAATTACATCACGTGACTCGTAGATTACAGACTATAAATCTTTAGTTAATTATAATAAAAGTATATATATTTTCGATGTGGATAAGAATGAAGTAACAGATCCTGATAACTGAATAAAGCACTTATCTCATGACTTAATGGTGGAAAAGTGAAAAATATTGTGACAACGAAAGTGTTTTGGAATTTTCATTTCCAGAGGGAATTTCATTTGATGCAGCTCTGGAATATATGAGAGCTTGGCCAGTGTTTGAGCAGCTCTGGAATATATGAAAGCTTGTTCAGTGTTTGAGCAGGTCTGGAATATATGAGAGCTTGGTCAGTGTTTGAGCAGGTCTGGAATATATGAGAGCTTGGTCAGTGTTTGAGCAGGTCTGGAATATATGAGAGCTTGGTCAGTGTTTGAGCAGGTCTGGAATATATGAGAGCTTGGTCAGTGTTTGAGCAGGTCTGGAATATATGAGAGCTTGGTCAGTGTTTGAGCAGGTCTGGAATATATGAGAGCTTGGTCAGTGTTTGAGCAGGTCTGGAATATATGAGAGCTTGGTCATTGTTTGAGCAGGTCTGGAATATATGAGAGCCTGGTCAGTGTTTGAGCAGGTCTGGAATATATGAGAGCTTGGTCAGTGTTTGAGCAGATCTGGAATATATGAGAGCTTGGTCAGTGTTTGAGCAGGTCTGGAATATATGAGAGCTTGGTCAGTGTTTGAGCAGGTCTGGAATATATGAGAGCTTGGTCAGTGTTTGAGCAGGTCTGGAATATATGAGAGCTTGTTCAGTGTTTGAGCAGGTCTGGAATATATGAGAGCTTGTTCAGTGTTTGAGCAGGTCTGGAATATATAAGAGCTTGGACAGTGTTTGAGCAGGTCTGGAATATATGAGAGCTTGGTCAGTGTTTGAGCAGGTCTGGAATATATGAGAGCTTGGCCAGTGTTTGTGCAGGTCTGGAATATATGAGAGCTTGGCCAGTGTTTGTGCAGGTCTGGAATATACGAGAGCTTGTTCAGTGTTTGAGCAGGGATATGCGCACTCTAAGATGAATGTCTCTCAGTGTGGATATGATGAGGATTTATTTTAGTCCCTGTTCTCGGAATTAAAGTATTCTTGACCGGTGGTGAATAGGCGACATGTAGCCTTGATTACCGAAGTGTAATAGATAGGCTTTAAGCCCACTGAACCAACCAACCTGTTTAAGCAGCCGCTTCTGGTTATCATTAATTAAAAACTCCTTACAAACCGATGGTGTGGTTAGGTAACCACTTGCACACCGGTTCTGGGAATCACTGATTAGGCAACCGATGGCATACCGATGCTATGCACCTGTGTTTAAGTAAATACCGGTGGATCAGTGCTGAACGCTAACGTTCCACTGCTAGATACATGTTACTAAGCCACTAAGTATTGGATATCAGTGATTAATACACTGGTAACGTACTGGGGCTGGGTTTCCGCGATTAAGCAGCTACTGGCGTACCAGTGAAGTATATCAGTGAATTGGCAAGTAATTTCATTCCGGTACTGAGTAGAAGCGAACGTAGTCGCTGTCATAACGATGCTTGGTAACGGAGATTAATCAACCACGATTTTTATCGCTTTAGATGAGAAATGATAACGACTGGGTGTTCGGAGATGAACCACAATAAAAATATTGAGACTGTATACCTAGAGTTTATCTGAGACGATTTCGGAAGTCAACGTCCCCTCGGCCCGGTCTGTTACCAGGCTTCATGGTGGATCAGGGCCTGATCAACCAGGCTGTTACTGTTGGTCGAACGCAACCCGACGTACGAACCACAGCCCGGCTGGTCAGGTACTGACTTTAGGTACCTGTCCAGTGCCTTCTTGAAGACAGCCAGGGGTCTATTGGTAATCCCCCTTATAGTTTATCGTACGAGACCATTCTGGAAAAACTGATGTTATTCAGTTTTGCAACTCGTAAAACGAAACGAGTTAATGCAAAAGTGGAAACCTTATCCGAAGCAAGACAGAAGAAACACAGACAGGTCTCCTCTGAGGCACACTCTGACTGACGCACAAGTGAGGTTTGAAAGTAATGAATGTCAGTATTATCTACAATATCGCCCCTTCGTCACTTGGGTAGGAGAGATAAAGGACGTCTACTTACAGCTAAAAATTGAAGCTCCGATTTTGTTATCTTGTAAATAAAAAGTAGACAGTCCCCGAGGTAAGATCAGAACCCGTAGATCATCTGAGTTGGAATGAAGGCCTTGATTATTCCACTGTAAGATACGGTACAAAGTCAGTGTATTCGTCCATTTTTGCTTGAGTCGTCTAGCAAAGTTATACGCCTGGTGCTACGCTTGTAAATTAGTACGTCGGTAAGTTAGTACATGGATAAGTTGGTACGTTTGCCCTTCACCGCCTGACGTGTAAAGAAAGGCAGCCCTTTCCGTGAGTCTTTCTTTTATATTATTCTTTCTCGAGTCTTTAGATGCAAAACTGATTCTTGAGGAACAAGAGTCAATATTACCACATCGACCCCTCTGTTCATCGCTTCTGTTAAAGGCGATAGACCTCCTCTCCTCTTAGACAGCTTCTGTAAAAGGCCATAGACCTCCTCTTAGACAGCTTCTGTAAAAGGCCATAGACCTCCGCTCCTCTTAAAGAACACTTACATTGTGCTCTTGAGGGTGTTCCTGCAACACCTGCCTAAAGCGTGTTCTCCTTTCACATGTCGAGGGAGCACCAGAAGAGCTCCCATTAGGCTCACAACTTCCACTACTCGCGAAGCACACAGTGAAGAGCACACAGTAAAGAGGAGGCCTGGTCACAGACCGGGCCGCGGGGGCGTTGACCTCCGGAACTCTCTCCAGGTAAACTCCAGGTAAAGAGCCTGTTTACTCAAGGAGTCCAGCAGTGCGGTCCCCTGGTTGGATACCACCAGTGCAGGAGAGCCGTTCATCACTGTCACATTCACAACCTATACCAGAACTACCATCACTCCCAGTACCACTACTAGCATCATCACTTTATTACCACCACTCCTGGCACCACCACTACCACCATCACCCCCAGTACCACCACTACCACCATCACCCCCAGTACCACCACTACCACCATCACCCCCAGTACCACCACTACCACCATCACCCCCAGTACCACCACTACCACCATCACCCCCAGTACCACCACTACCACCATCACCCCCAGTACCACCACTACCACCATCACCCCCAGTACCACCACTACCATCATAACCCCCACTACCACCATCACCCCCAGTACCACCACTACCATCATAACCCCCACTACCACCATCACTCCCAGTACCACCACTACCATCATCATTGGTATTACCACCACTACTGGCACCACCACTACCAACATCACTGATATTACCACCACTCTTGGCACCACCACTACCACCAACACTCCCAGTACAACCACTGCCAACACTCCCAGTACAACCATGCCACCACCCCCAGTACCACCACTACCACCACCATTCCCAGTACCATCACTACCATCATCACTGATATTGCCACCACTCCTCGTACCACCACTACACCATCACTCCCAATACCACCACTCCCAGCACCAGAACTACCACCACCACCACTCCCAGTGCCACCACTACCACCATCATTCCCAATACCACCACTCCCAGCACCAGAACTACCACCACCACTACCACCGCTCCCAGCACCACCACTACCCGAACTATCACCATCACTGTTATTACCAAAACTTCCAGCACCACCACCATCATTACTACCACCATTACTATTTTTATCACCACTACTAGCACCAACAAAACCAGAACTACCACAGTCACTGTTATTACCACCACTACCAGCACCACCACCACCAGAACTGCAACCATCACCACCCCGTCAATATTCACAAAAATATGATTAAACTCTGTGGACATCATACACAGCATTTTATCACCGGTGGAATTTCCCTTTCATGAGTTTTCTATAAATCATTTATTGCCGTTATTCATCGTGACGGATGAGATACCGTGGAAAATTTTACTCGAATTACGTATATATATATATATATATATATATATATATATATATATATATATATATATATATATATATATATATATATATATATATAAATATAGGGAGGTACCACCTCTAGAACTGTTATAGCGACCCTCATCCTCAGAGAAAAGAATAAACTTGCTTCAGGGAAAACTCAAGGTTCTCCCTGAAGCTGTTTGAGAATTTTCTCCTACCACCCCCATATTTTATGTAAATATATAATATATAATATATATATATATATATATATTATATATATATATATATATATATATATATATATATATAATATATATACATACATTTGTGTCTTATGCCCAAAATGTAGATATACACCATTTCCTTGGAAAATTAAATAACTTGAGCCCATTCTATAAACTTTACTGTTGAGTTTTGAAGAAAATAACTCATTGCCTTTTCTAGATGTTTTAATTATTAGGAGTAATAATGAATTCAGATTTAAAATTTACAGAAAACCTACAAATAACTGTTCCTATGTCCACTATTATTCCTCGCATCAAGATAGAGTCAAACTGTCTGTTTTCTCATCATGTTTCTGAGAGCTTTACGAATTTTGTAGTCCTGAGTTCATAGATGAGGAAATATCCAAAATTTATGAAATAGGTAATGATTTCAAATACCCAAGAAATGTAATTGATAAATCTTTTAAAGTTGCTAGAAATACTTTTTACAATCCAAAAAGGGACAAACCAGCCTTATTCAACTAAAAATATGTTGGTTCTCCCTTACCATGAAAACTTGGTTGATATGCCTTCTCTTCTTAAGACTTTTAATATTAAAGTTGTATTCAAAAATCTTGATACAGTAAAAAAAACTTTTGATAAAGAATTCCCCCCAAAATGCTGATGGATGTGTCTATAAGATTCCTTGTAAAATTTGCGATAAAGTTTATTACGGTCAAACTAGTAAAAATCTCGAACTAAGATTAAAACAACATTAATATAGCATTAGAACTGGACAAGATTCCAATGCTCTATTTATTCATGTAAGAGATTTTAACCATCCAATTGATTTTCAAAAAGTAGAATCAAGCAAGTCCATGGTCGACAGGAATATAATTGAATCTTGTTTCATAAAAAGCAGTTTTGACAATAATATGAATATTTCCTTTGGTTTATATAAATTAGATCCATTTATAATTAATAGAATATGGGAAGAATTTAATAATACACCGGACAAATAATAATTTTAAAAATTTTCTTGGGTAGAATAGTTTGTTGGTGGGTTGTGCAAAGGACCTGTTCAGTTGGGCCGGCGCGCGGGCAGGTGTTTAAACCGTTGTGGGGTCTGATAGTGAGGTGTTGGCCAGACCCTTTTACCTTCCTGGATGCTTTACTTTCATAGTTTGTTGTAATGTGAGTATCCGAAGCGCTTGGAATTTCTCTTTATTTTTAGAGTGGTTGTTTTGCTATTCTGAAAACACCTTTTTTCTGTGATCTTATTGATATATATATATATATTATATTATATATAATATATATATATTTATAATATATATATATAGCAAAAAGATCCAGTAAAAAGGTGATTTTTGGCATTCGTGTACTCACATTATCAAGGAATATGTTCCCTGATAAAGTGAGTGGTCACGAAAGCGCTTGGAATTTCTTATTCTTTCAAGGGTTGTTTTGAATATTATTTATAGAGGTTTGGGAACAGCAACACCCAGGGAAGTCTACCCTCCGCCCGATGACTGTGAAACAAAAACCCCCGTAATGTTTTGCATGATGGTAGGATTGCTGGTTTTTTTTCTGTCTCATAAACACGCTAAGATAACAGGGATATCTTGCTACTCCTACTTACACTTTGGGTCACATTTCATAGACACGCACATGCATAAAAATATATATATACATACATCTAGGTTTTTCTCCTTTTTCTAAATAGCTCTTGTTTTTTTTATTTCTTATTGTCCAGGGGGGAAGTGGAAAAGAATCTTTCCTCCGTAAGCCATGCGTGTCGTATGAGGCGCTAAAATGCCGGGAGCAAGGGGCTAGTAACCCCTTCCCCTTATACAATTACAAAAAAAGAGAAGAAGAAAACTTTATAAAACTGGGTTGCTTAAATGTGCGTGGATGTAGTGCGGATGACAAGAAACAGATGATTGCTGATGTTATGAATGAAAAGAAGTTGGATGTCCTGGCCCAAAGCGAAACAAAGCTGAAGGGGGTAGGAGAGTTTCAGTGGGGGGAAATAAATGGGATTTAAATCTGGAGTATCTGAGAGAGTTAGAGCAAAGGAAGGGGTAGCAGTAATGTTAAATGATCAGTTATGGAAGGAGAAAAGAGAAATATGAATGTGTAAATTCAAGAATTATGTGGATTAAAGTAAAGGTTGGATGCGAGAAAGTGGGTCATAATAAGCGTGTATGCACCTGGAGAAGAGAGGAATGCAGAGGAGAGAGAGAGATTTTTGGGAGATGTTAAGTGAATGTATAGGAGCCTTTGAACCAAGTGAGAGAGTAATTGTGGTAGGGGACTTGAATGCTAAAGTAGGAGAAACTTTTAGAGAGGGGTGTGGTAGGTAAGTTTGGGGTGCCAGGTGTAAATGATAATGGGAGCCCTTTGATTGAACTTTGTATAGAAAGGGGTTTAGTTATAGGTAATACATATTTTAAGAAAAAGAGGATAAATAAGTATACACGATATGATGTAGGGCGAAATGACAGTAGTTTGTTGGATTATGTATTGGTAGATAAAAGACTGTTGAGTAGACTTCAGGATGTACATGTTTATAGAGGGGCCACAGATATATCAGATCACTTTCTAGTTGTAGCTACACTGAGAGTAAAAGGTAGATGGGATACAAGGAGAATAGAAGCATCAGGGAAGAGAGAGGTAAAGGTTTATAAACTAAAAGAGGAGGCAGTTAGGGTAAGATATAAACAGCTATTGGAGGATAGATGGGCTAATGAGAGCATAGGCAATGGGGTCGAAGAGGTATGGGGTAGGTTTAAAAATGTAGTGTTAGAGTGTTCAGCAGAAGTTTGTGGTTACAGGAAAGTGGGTGCAGGAGGGAAGAGGAGCGATTGGTGGAATGATGATGTAAAGAGAGTAGTAAGGGAGAAAAAGTTAGCATATGAGAAGTTTTTACAAAGTAGAAGTGATGCAAGGAGGGAAGAGTATATGGAGAAAAAGAGAGAAGTTAAGAGAGTGGTGAAGCAATGTAAAAAGAGAGCAAATGAGAGAGTGGGTGAGATGTTATCAACAAATTTTGTTGAAAATAAGAAAAAGTTTTGGAGTGAGATTAACAAGTTAAGAAAGCCTAGAGAACAAATGGATTTGTCAGTTAAAAATAGGAGAGGAGAGTTATTAAATGGAGAGTTAGAGGTATTGGGAAGATGGAAGGAATATTTTGAGGAATTGTTAAATGTTGATGAAGATAGGGAAGCTGTGATTTCGTGTATAGGGCAAGGAGGAATAACATCTTGTAGGAGTGAGGAAGAGTCAGTTGTGAGTGTGGGGGAAGTTCGTGAGGCAGTAGGTAAAATGAAAGGGGGTAAGGCAGCCGGGATTGATGGGATAAAGATAGAAATGTTAAAAGCAGGTGGGGATATAGTTTTGGAGTGGTTGGTGCAATTATTTAATAAATGTATGGAAGAGGGTAAGGTACCTAGGGATTGGCAGAGAGCATGCATAGTTCCTTTGTATAAAGGCAAAGGGGATAAAAGAGAGTGCAAAAATTATAGGGGGATAAGTCTGTTGAGTGTACCTGGTAAAGTGTATGGTAGAGTTATAATTGAAAGAATTAAGAGTAAGACGGAGAATAGGATAGCAGATGAACAAGGAGGCTTTAGGAAAGGTAGGGGGTGTGTGGACCAGGTGTTTACAGTGAAACATATAAGTGAACAGTATTTAGATAAGGCTAAAGAGGTCTTTGTGGCATTTATGGATTTGGAAAAGGCGTATGACAGGGTGGATAGGGGGGCAATGTGGCAGATGTTGCAAGTGTATGGTGTAGGAGGTAGGTTACTGAAAGCAGTGAAGAGTTTTTACGAGGATAGTGAGGCTCAAGTTAGAGTATGTAGGAAAGAGGGGAATTTTTTCCCAGTAAAAGTAGGCCTTAGACAAGGATGTGTGATGTCACCGTGGTTGTTTAATATATTTATAGATGGGGTTGTAAGAGAAGTAAATGCGAGGGTCTTGGCAAGAGGCGTGGAGTTAAAAGATAAAGAATCACACACAAAGTGGGAGTTGTCACAGCTGCTCTTTGCTGATGACACTGTGCTCTTGGGAGATTCTGAAGAGAAGTTGCAGAGATTGGTGGATGAATTTGGTAGGGTGTGCAAAAGAAGAAAAATTAAAGGTGAATACAGGAAAGAGTAAGGTTATGAGGATAACAAAAAAGATTAGGTGATGAAAGATTGAATATCAGATTGGAGGGAGAGAGTATGGAGGAGGTGAACGTATTCAGATATTTGGGAGTGGACGTGTCAGCGGATGGGTCTATGAAAGATGAGGTGAATCATAGAATTGATGAGGGAAAAAGAGTGAGTGGTGCACTTAGGAGTCTGTGGAGACAAAGAACTTTGTCCTTGGAGG
>NC_069487.1:15516215-15651215 GCF_026875155.1 Cherax quadricarinatus | reverse complement strand
TACAGTAATTTAATACTAAACAAACAGAGTGAAATATATTTTTTTTCGTTAGGTTCAGAATGATTTTGGCGAAATTATTGCATATACGAATTTTCGCTTGTCCTATATGGCAAGATGAGCGTTGCTATTTAAGCCAAGATCGCAAGTTCTGCCTATTCGGCACGATATATATATATATATATATATATATATATATATATATATATTATATATATATATAAACGTTACTGCATCCACGGAAGTAAGTTGCTTTAAAGCAATGAATATACGTACTTTGACTTGCTGGGATATGAACTGGAGACGTCTAGACAGCCTGGGAAGCTCACTAAACTCTCGACGCCACCATGCCATTGTATGGTGACGTAGTGGACTAGACGACTTGGCTTCAAATCCTGTCTAGATGTAGTTTGCTCTTTCATATATGTGTGTGTGTATATATAATATATATATATATATATATATATATATATATATATATATATATTATATATATATATATATATATATTATGTCGTGCCGAATATGTAAAACTGGTCAATTAGCAAAAACTCATTTAAAATTAAGTCCTTTGTAAAATTTTCTCTTATACGCTTAAAGATACATTTTTTCATTAATGTTGATGTAAAAATTTGATAAAGCTTGATAAAGCTCCTGGAGAGCGAAACGTTGCCACAATAAAAAGTCACATTAGTTGCATTTGTGTCCTTTTACTTTACATAAAAATTTATAATTTTGCGCCAAAAGGAACTTAGAAAACTTACCTAACCTTATTATAACAAGAAGCAATTTATTTTAGCCTAACCCACCTAAATATATTTTAGATTTGTTTACAATAATTTAATACTAAACAAACACAGTGAAATGTATTTTTTTCGTTAGGTTCAGAATGATTTTGGCGAAATTATTGCATACACAAATTTTCGCTTGTCCTATATGACAAGATGAGCGTTGCTATTTAAGCCAAGATCGCAAGTTCTGCCTATTCGGCACGACATATATATATATATATAGTATATATATTATATATATATATTATATATATATATATATATATATATATTATATATATATATATATATAATATATATATTCTTGAAAAATACAGTATTTCACTCAGAATTTTATGGGTCATTCCACGGCAATGGATGTAAAAAATACATACCCATATACCTTTTTTACATCAAAAACTCTTTGATCTCTCAAATGTCCTGACGCCACGATCATTCACACGTCAAATAATGGGCCATTTCTCATTGTTATTATTTTAAATCATTTAGTCAATATTATCCGAATTAAATTAGGGTATTTAATAATTTACATAGCGCAGGTCTGTGTTTATCCGGCTCTTCACTGGTTAAATATATCTTTAATCCTGTTAGGGAGACAAAGTAATTTACTCACCGGGCTCATTTACCTCACCAGTGTGTCAACAACATTTTTGCGTTATTTGGTTAATATTTGCTTTTAGGAGTTTATTATAACACTGCACCACACGGATCACTTTCATTGAGTGCTACGTATGTATGGTAAGGCAGGTTAAGTATTGCTTTCTATGTCCTTTAACCTTGAAATGTCAATTTCAATTACATTTAATGGGAAAAAGTATGCCAAATCATATTATTTTATTTCTAGCAGGAAATGTTTATTGTTTTACAGGCAGAGGCTTGAGTTAAGCTGCCTTCCAGGTACACACCATGAGAGGGAAGTACAGTGCAGGGAAGCGACGTCCCTGCACTATACTTCCCTCTCATGGTGTGTACCATGGAGGGCAGCTTAATCTAAGCCTCTTCCTGTAAAACAATTAACATTTACTGCTTGAAATAATGTGTGATTTGGCATACTTTTTCCCATTAAATGTAACTGTAGCAGCAGTTCTATTATAAGTGTGATAATACACTTAGCCTCCAGTCTCCCAAAAATTGACATTTCAAGGTTAAAGGACATAGAAAGCAATACTTAACCTGCCTTACCATACAGAAAATGCTTACCATTGCCCTGTTCTATATTATACATTCCCAGACACCTCATCTCTAGCATTTTTCATCTTTCATCACACTAATATACACTAATTCAAAGGAAAAATATATGAATTATTTCCTATACAATGTTGGTCCGAGGCTGAGGAATGTTGTCAGTCATATAGATCTGAAAATATAATAAAAGGGCTATATAATTGAGAACCGTTCCTATAATATTGACACTGTGGCTTTCAATTTGGTGAAATATGGGTTACGAATATTTACGTGACATATTTTCCTTTAGCCACAAAATTTTCCGATATTTAAAAACGAAGACACTTAACCGGAAACAATGCTGGGAAAAATGTTGTAAAATATTGCAACGTTTAAAATTATTAATGGTTAAAATAGATTAAATTATGGTTGATATCCATATTTCCTCCACTTGCTTAATTATTTTTGCTGATTTTATTGATTGATTGTAATGTGTGCAGACGAAAATCTAGAAAATATAATTAATGTGTGTGGGTTACCATTTGTCAAAGGTACTTGCCGCTAGACACTTTTTTGTGCGTGTGTGTGTGTGTGTGTGTTTGTGCGCGAGTATTTACCGAGTTGTTTTTTGTGGGAATCGAGTTTCAGTTCCTGGCCCCTTCTCATAACCCTTCTCTTAACCATAATATTGGTTCCTGGCTTCGTGGGGCGTATCATACATACTCTTGATACCGTGTATTGTCTGCCTCTACCATTTCATAGGAACATAAGAAAGAAGGAACACTGCAACAGGCCTACTGACCCATGCGAAGCAGGTCCATGCCACCCCGCGGTCTTGAACAATGACCACCTAGTCAGGTCACTTCCACTTAAGGAAGGAGCACGACACTAGACCTGGTAGCCCAAGCTAGCCAGGTCCAACTCACACCCACCCACACCAACTCATGTGTTTATCCAACCTATTTTTAAAACTACACAAGGTCTTAGCTTCTATGACGGCACTCGGGAGTTTGTTCCACTCATCCACAACTCTGTTACCAAACCAGTGCTTTCCTATATCCTTCCTGAATCTGAACTTTTCCAACTTGAAACCATTGCTGCGAGTCCTGTCTTGGCTGGATATTTTCAGCACGTTATTTACATCCCCTTTATTTATTCCTGTTTTCATTTATACACCTCAGTCATATCCTCCCTAATTCTACGCCTTTTTAGAGAGTGCAGATTCAGAGCCCTCAGTCTATCCTTACATGGAAGATTTCAGATACATGGGATCAACTTTGTCATCCTCCTCTGTACGTTTTCCAGAGCATTTATATCCATTCTGTAATACGGTGACCAGAACTGTGCAGCATAATCTAAATGAGGCCTAACCAAGGATATATAGAGTTGAAAAACAACCTGAGGACTTCTATTATTTATACTTCTTGATATGAAGCCAAGGATTCTGTTAGCTTTATTGCGAACACTTATGCACTGTTGTCTTGGTTTCAGATTACTGCTAAGCAGAACTCCTAAATCCTTTGCGCAATCAGTAGTATTAAGATCTACGCTATTCATTTTATAAGTGGCATGGTTATTCTCCTGTCCAACATCCAGCCCATTCCATTTATTAGCGAACCATGGACTGAAAAAGTATTTCCTAACGTCCCTAACTTCACCTGTCTTCAGTTTCCATCTATGACCTTTCGTCTTCATGCCTCTAATTTCAAAGAAATCTGTCTCCTGTCTTCTCTGTCCGAAGTACCTGAGTATCTTGTACGTCGTAATCATGTCTCCCCTAATCCTTTTCCAGGTTCAGTTCATTCTTCAAAATTCAATCCTCTCAGCTCTGGAACTAATGATCTTAGAAACCTTTGGACCTTTCCTAGTCTACATATATGCTTGATCAGATGAGGGTTTCATGCTGGTGCTGTGCACTCCGTGATGGGCCTAATATATATCGTGTAGAAATTTCTGACAGCAATTCTGAGATAAGCTGTTCTCGCATATGCTACAGGTGCTAATCAATTTATGTACACCTTTTCTCGATGCGTTGAGTTCGATGTTCACTCCAAGAACATCGCCTTTCATGCTGTACTCCGTGTCTGGTCACCTCTTTCCACCCCTAATCTTGTTAAATTATTGAGGAAACGTTCCACCACACAGTGGCTTCATCAGTCCATACAAAGGATAAACGTGGCGGTTCTTTGAACCATTCATCTACAATCCCTAATCTTCATAACCTCTACTTTCTAGGGCTGAACTCCAGTAACCACTTGTTTGACTATTCTTGAAGTCTGTCCAGGTCAACCCGTAGCCAAGCTACGGGTTGACCTTCAATTTGTATTCTTAATAGTTTGGCGTCATCAACCAGACGTGTGAGTCATTATAAGAATGTATTTACATAAGCCATTATACGTCTATATTTTCCATCTTTCTTCATCGGAAATTGCAGACTCAAGGCACACGCTGTCCTCAACATGGAACAGCCCCTTAAGCAGTTCATAGTGCTCCCATGTGGTGATGTTGCCACGAATAAACACATCATCTATCAAAGACCTCACTACGAAACGCAGCCCCACACCTCTAACTTCCACAGCAGGCGTATATACCATCCCCTGTGGATTTTGTCTAAAGAAATATGTAGGAGAAACGGGCAGAGATCTTGCGGTCCGTCTGAACGAGCATCGAAGTGCCTGTAACAGAGACGATTTAAGGTACGCCTGTGTCCTCCACAAAGACTCCACGGGGCATTCGATGAACTAAGATGAGGCACAACTCGTTTTCACCGAACAAAGTCTTAGACGCCGACGGTGTCTAGAAGCCTCGCTAATCCCCGTCACCGACACAATAGAACGTAACACTGGAAACCACATTATTTCTAAAACATTGGCATTCATGATACTCAGGCAGGCAAAGCACCACCTATCCAGCAACACAGGAGTCACAAGATCTCATCGTGTACCCGTCCTCATCCCAATACGGCATTCTTCAGGTCACCATGTGTCACTCACACCTCACTCTCCGCCTATATATACTGTCTTTAAACCTCTGTGTGTTAGAAATGATCAAGGTCCCGGGACCGAAATGTTTTCTATTAAATATGTCATAGTGTTTGCCTACGTGTGTTTCTAAACCAACTCGTCTGTATTTATTACCAAGGTTTATACCACAGTGGCATTACCCGGTGCACAGTGGCATTACCACGTGCACAGTGGCATTACCACGTGCACAGTGGCATTAAACTTTGTCTAGACAAGTTGCCTGGCTAAGTTCATTACCTTAACGTTGTTTTGTAGTGAATCCATCCGAAGAGACTCGTCTCCCAAGCATTCACTTTACAGCACGCCATTGTCACAGTTCTCTGATGTCTTATCATTATATGAGTTCTTGTTTACTGTAAAACCTTCAAGTACATACTCATTGGTGGTGGGACGAAGATTATTCGTCCCACCACCACTACTATGAGCTACCATTGTGTCTGACTTGACGCTTTGAGTAATCTGACATTGTTGCTCGGATTCTGGTAACAGCACAACCCACTACAGCAAGCTTGCAACTAAATGTGTTCGTGTGTGTGAGAAACTAAAGCGTCACTGTGTTCCAGGAGAATGTATTTTGTTTCCCTGAAATATAACACAGACCTGTTCGACAAGACCACACCAGGTGACCAGCAGTAAACTTGAGACCTGTATAATATAAATTATCTGATCGTCCACTCGTTAAAATAATAAAAGCAAATGATTTCCTTTGTTTTATTTTGCAATCCTCTTCACTACATACTCCACCACTGAAGCAAGACTACGAACTGCTGAAAGAGACAACGATCTACAGGAATGACATTGAATAATCAATGTGAAACTCTGAAAATCAGAAGCGAGAGACTGAACTGATTGAACGAGACTTCGAACAGTAGGAAAGACACGAGGAAAAGATGTAAAAAATTGAAAAAAAAGATGAAATCCATTTTTGGGATTAAAGTTTTCTTCAGTGGTTGCGAGAAGGTTACCGTGTAGTCTTAATTACCCCTAGTGTAATCGACAGGCGTTAAACCCCATCGATCTGCCCGGTAAAAGGTTTAACCAACTAGCCCAACAGTCGGTGCAAGTGTTCCCCTGGGATGTGTGCTTGGTCCATTGTTATTGAATATCTACTTTAACAGATGATTGTACTCTAACATTTACTTATGGAAGAGATGAAATGCCAGATGACTCTGATTTACATCAATCACCAGCTTACACCTATATTAACCTGGGGAAAACGATGGCAGGTTATATTATCTCCTGAGACAACACAAATGATGATGGTCTTCTTCCCCTACCAGGTGGCAAATCCACTATTCCTGGGGAGGACGGTATCACATCTGCCCTTGAACGAAACTAAAAAAAAAAACCGGAGCGAAACATAGTGAACTGCTGCAATTAATTTTTTGGAGTGCGCTTGCAATTCAAGAGAGAGAGCTACCAACAGGCTCTTAATACAGCTTTTCGTACTATTATACTCATTCTGCAACCCGGCTTCTCATTCAGTTTGCGTAGGTTACAGTACCATTTTCATTTCCCTTTCTATCCACCCCACATCACTCTCCAGGTGTCCTCCTAACAATCAGAATTTTAGTCGTTCGCCGAGTAGTGGAAAACTCATGCAATTATGTAAATGAGCTCCGCGCAATATATATATACATATATATATATATATATATATATATATATATATATATATATATATATATATATATATGGAAGGAAGGCGGGGTAGGGGTCGGCCTAGGAAAGGTTGGAGGGAGGGGGTAAAGTAGGTTTTGTGTGCGAGGGGCTTGGACTTCCAGCAGGCATGCGTGAGCGTGTTTGATAGGAGTGAATGGAGACAAATGGTTTTTAATACTTGACGTGCTCTTTCAGTGTGAGCAAAGTAACATTTATGAAGGGGTTCAGGGAAACCGGCAGGCCGGACTTGAGTCCTGGAGATGGGAAGTACAGTGCCTGCACTCTGAAGGAGGGGTGTTAATGTTGCAGTTTAAAAACTGTAGTGTAAAGCACCCTTCTGGCAAGACAGTGATGGAGTGAATGATGGTGAAAGTTTTTCTTTTACGGGCCACCCTGCCTTGGTGGGAATCGGCCAGTGTGATAAAAAAAAAAAAAAAAAAAAATATATATATATATATATATATATATATATATATATATATATATATATATATATATATATATATATATCGTGCCGAATAGGCAGAACTTACGATCTTAACTTAAATAGCAACGTTCATCTTGCCATATAGACAAGTGAAAATTTGTGTATGCAATAATGTCGCCAAAATCATTCTGAACCTAACGAAAAAAATATATTTCACTGAGTTTGTTTAGTATTAAATTATTGTAAACAAATCTAAAATATATTGAGTTGGATTAGGCTAAAATAAATAGCGCTTGTTATAATAAGGTTAGGTAAGTTTTCTAAGATTCTTCTGGTAAAAAATTATTAATTTTTACATTAACATAAATGGAAAAAAATATATCTTTAAACGTATGAGAGAAAATTTCATGCATATATATATATACATACATCTAGGTTTTTCTCCTTTTTCTAAATAGCTCTTGTTCTTTTTTATTTCTTCTATTGTCCATGGGGAAGTGGAAAAGAATCTTTCCTCCGTAAGCCATGCGTGTCGTATGAGGCGACTAAAATGCCGGGAGCAATGGGCTAGTAACCCCTTCTCCTGTATACAATTACTAAAAAAGAGAAGAAGAAAAACTTTATAAAACTGGGTTGCTTAAATGTGCGTGGATGTAGTGCGGATGACAAGAAACAGATGATTGCTGATGTTATGAATGAAAAGAAGTTGGATGTCCTGGCCCTAAGCGAAACAAAGCTGAAGGGGGTAGGAGAGTTTCAGTGGGGGGAAATAAATGGGATTAAATCTGGAGTATCTGAGAGAGTTAGAGCAAAGGAAGGGGTAGCAGTAATGTTAAATGATCAGTTATGGAAGGAGAAAAGAGAATATGAATGTGTAAATTCAAGAATTATGTGGATTAAAGTAAAGGTTGGATGCGAGAAGTGGGTCATAATAAGTGTGTATGCACCTGGAGAAGAGAGGAATGCAGAGGAGAGAGAGAGATTTTGGGAGATGTTAAGTGAATGTATAGGAGCCTTTGAACCAAGTGAGAGAGTAATTGTGGTAGGGGACTTGAATGCTAAAGTAGGAGAAACTTTTAGAGAGGGTGTGGTAGGTAAGTTTGGGGTGCCAGGTGTAAATGATAATGGGAGCCCTTTGATTGAACTTTGTATAGAAAGGGGTTTAGTTATAGGTAATACATATTTTAAGAAAAAGAGGATAAATAAGTATACACGATATGATGTAGGCGAAATGACAGTAGTTTGTTGGATTATGTATTGGTAGATAAAAGACTGTTGAGTAGACTTCAGGATGTACATGTTTATAGAGGGGCCACAGATATATCAGATCACTTTCTAGTTGTAGCTACACTGAGAGTAAAAGGTAGATGGGATACAAGGAGAATAGAAGCATCAGGAAGAGAGAGGTGAAGGTTTATAAACTAAAAGAGGAGGCAGTTAGGGTAAGATATAAACAGCTATTGGAGGATAGATGGGCTAATGAGAGCATAGGCAATGGGGTCGAAGAGGTATGGGGTAGGTTTAAAAATGTAGTGTTAGAGTGTTCAGCAGAAGTTTGTGGTTACAGGAAAGTGGGTGCAGGAGGGAAGAGGAGCGATTGGTGGAATGATGATGTAAAGAGAGTAGTAAGGGAGAAAAAGTTAGCATATGAGAAGTTTTTACAAAGTAGAAGTGATGCAAGGAGGGAAGAGTATATGGAGAAAAAGAGAGAAGTTAAGAGAGTGGTGAAGCAATGTAAAAAGAGAGCAAATGAGAGAGTGGGTGAGATGTTATCAACAAATTTTGTTGAAAATAAGAAAAAGTTTTGGAGTGAGATTAACAAGTTAAGAAAGCCTAGAGAACAAATGGATTTGTCAGTTAAAAATAGGAGAGGAGAGTTATTAAATGGAGAGTTAGAGGTATTGGGAAGATGGAAGGAATATTTTGAGGAATTGTTAAATGTTGATGAAGATAGGGAAGCTGTGATTTCGTGTATAGGGCAAGGAGGAATAACATCTTGTAGGAGTGAGGAAGAGCCAGTTGTGAGTGTGGGGGAAGTTCGTGAGGCAGTAGGTAAAATGAAAGGGGGTAAGGCAGCCGGGATTGATGGGATAAAGATAGAAATGTTAAAAGCAGGTGGGGATATAGTTTTGGAGTGGTTGGTGCAATTATTTAATAAATGTATGGAAGAGGGTAAGGTACCTAGGGATTGGCAGAGAGCATGCATAGTTCCTTTGTATAAAGGCAAAGGGGATAAAAGAGAGTGCAAAAATTATAGGGGGATAAGTCTGTTGAGTGTACCTGGTAAAGTGTATGGTAGAGTTATAATTGAAAGAATTAAGAGTAAGACGGAGAATAGGATAGCAGATGAACAAGGAGGCTTTAGGAAAGGTAGGGGTGTGTGTGGACCAGGTGTTTACAGTGAAACATATAAGTGAACAGTATTTAGATAAGGCTAAAGAGGTCTTTGTGGCATTTATGGATTTGGAAAAGGCGTATGACAGGGTGGATAGGGGGGCAATGTGGCAGATGTTGCAAGTGTATGGTGTAGGAGGTAGGTTACTGAAAGCAGTGAAGAGTTTTTACGAGGATAGTGAGGCTCAAGTTAGAGTATGTAGGAAAGAGGGAAATTTTTTCCCAGTAAAAGTAGGCCTTAGACAAGGATGTGTGATGTCACCGTGGTTGTTTAATATATTTATAGATGGGGTTGTAAGAGAAGTAAATGCGAGGGTCTTGGCAAGAGGCGTGGAGTTAAAAGATAAAGAATCACACACAAAGTGGGAGTTGTCACAGCTGCTCTTTGCTGATGACACTGTGCTCTTGGGAGATTCTGAAGAGAAGTTGCAGAGATTGGTGGATGAATTTGGTAGGGTGTGCAAAAGAAGAAAATTAAAGGTGAATACAGGAAAGAGTAAGGTTATGAGGATAACAAAAAGATTAGGTCATGAAAGATTGAATATCAGATTGGAGGGAGAGAGTATGGAGGAGGTGAACGTATTCAGATATTTGGGAGTGGACGTGTCAGCGGATGGGTCTATGAAAGATGAGGTGAATCATAGAATTGATGAGGGAAAAAGAGTGAGTGGTGCACTTAGGAGTCTGTGGAGACAAAGAACTTTGTCCTTGGAGGCAAAGAGGGGAATGTATGAGAGTATAGTTTTACCAACGCTCTTATATGGGCGTGAAGCGTGGGTGATGAATGTTGCAGCGAGGAGAAGGCTGGAGGCAGATGGAGATGTCATGTCTGAGGGCAATGTGTGGTGTGAATATAATGCAGAGAATTCGTAGTTTGGAAGTTAGGAGGAGGTGCGGGATTACCAAAACTGTTGTCCAGAGGGCTGAGGAAGGTTGTTGAGGTGGTTCGGACATGTAGAGAGAATGGAGCGAAACAGAATGACTTCAAGAGTGTATCAGTCTGTAGTGGAAGGAAGGCGGGGTAGGGGTCGGCCTAGGAAGGGTTGGAGGGAGGGGGTAAAGGAGGTTTTGTGTGCGAGGGGCCTTGGACTTCCAGCAGGCATGCGTGAGCGTGTTTGATAGGAGTGAATGGAGACAAATGGTTTTTAATACTTGACGTGCTGTTGGAGTGTGAGCAAAGTAACATTTATGAAGGGATTCAGGGAAACCGGCAGGCCGGACTTGAGTCCTGGAGATGGGAAGTACAGTGCCTGCACTCTGAAGGAGGGGTGTTAATGTTGCAGTTTAAAAACTGTAGTGTAAAGCACCCTTCTGGCAAGACAGTGATGGAGTGAATGATGGTGAAAGTTTTTCTTTTTCGGGCCACCCTGCCTTGGTGGGAATCGGCCGGTGTGATAATAAAAAAAAAAAAAAAATACTTAATTTTAAATGAGTTCTTTCTAATTGACCAGTATTACATATTCGGCACGACATATAAATATATAATATAATATATATATATATATATATATATATATATATATAATATATATATATATATATATATATTATATTAGTGTCGTACCTATTAAATCGAACTTGCCTAATAAACAGAACTCCATTACCAAGGTATAAAACTTATAAATTAGGGTTTTTTATATTTGTTCTATTTTGAAAGATTAATGGATACTTTTGGATGTAAAGAATAATAAATCTTCCACCCTTAGCACACATTGTTCTTTTATTGCTTCCAAAGAATTAATGGAATCAGAATTAATTGAATTAAGAAAATTATTTCTGTGCGCATCTCCGAAATCAGAGGATTTTTTCCACCTTTTTTTTTTCTAACGAGGCTAATTAATGACCACTGAATTTTATTTGTTTTAAATTTAATTACTGAGCTAATAATAAAAGACTTTGAAGAGATTTGTAAGAGTATTTATGTTTACACAGTTGTGTATAGCTCTTGGGCCCCGCCTTTGCGCAACTGGTATTGCTACTCTCTGCTCATTTCATTTTTTTTTTTGATCAAATAAGTCCCAGGGACTTATTTGATTCCTCCTATCTAATAAAATCTGTACCTTTCAACTTTGTCTTTGAGTTTAATAAAAACTGTGATGAATAAACAGACAGGTGGACGGGGGTTAGAACGGTGGTCCAGAGATTAACTGGTTCCGTGGCCCCGAGATTAACTGGTTCCGTAGCCCCGAGATTAACAGATCCAGCGCTTGACCGCTGAGCTACGGGGCTTAATTCATCCACAGTCGTTCATTACGACTTGAATTGAGTTCATAATCTTTTATTTTTTTATTCGCCTGTATTCTCCCGGTCCGGGTCTTTTCCAAGTAGTGGTGACCCGACCTTGGCTCCCTATCTGGGGAGTGTCTCGAGACCTAAGTCTCCCATGCGAGGAGGTACAAGTACCCTCTCATCTTTGGAACCAACTGTCCCCAGGCCTAGTCACAGTCCCCGCCCTCACGGGGCTCGTAGGGAGAAGCTAGGCCTCTGGTCTGCCATCTGCCCCACCCCAAAGAGGCTCGTGGGGATGGCAGTCTTGTTCATAATCTATGATGCTAAAAATCAGCTTCAGTGTTTTATACAAACGTCAAAGAGCCTTCACAGACAGACATGATAGTGTGTTCTAACAAGGATAATTATTTTCATGGTAGATAAGACACATAGGCAACATTGAGGCAACTTTATTCCGAAACGTTTCGCCTACACAGTAGGCTTCTTCAGTCGAGTACAGAAAGTAGGCAGGAGCAGCAGAGATAGTCATAATTATTTTTATATTTTACTGCATTGGTTGGCCATCAAATATTTAAATATTTTATGAAAATGAGTGCAGTAGTGAGTTGACTACTTGTGGTTTGATATGTTGGGTACAGTAGCTGGTTGCAGTAGTGAGTTGACTACTTGTGGTTTGATATGTTGGGTACAGTAGCTGGTTGCAGTAGTGAGGTGACTTGTTAATAGGCTGGATACAGTAGCGAGGTGACTGTTCTGTGGTTTAACATGCTGGGTATATTAGCGAGGTGACTATCCTATGGTTTAACATGCTGGGTATACTAGCAAGGTGATTATCCTGTGGTTTAACATGCTGGGTATACTAGCGAGGTGACTATCCTATGGTTTAACATGCTGGGTATACTAGCAAGGTGATTATCCTGTGGTTTAACAAGCTGGGTATACTAACAAGGTAATTATCCTGTGGTTTAACATGCTGGGTATACTAGCGAGGTGACTATCCTGTGGTTTAACATGCTGGGTATACTAGCGAGGTGACTATCCTGTGGTTTAACATGCTGGGTATACTAGCAAGGTGATTATCCTGTGGTTTAACGTGCTGGGTATACTAGCGAGGTGACTATCCTGTGGTTTAACGTGATGGATATACTAGCGAGGTGACTATCCTGTGGTTTAACATGCTGGGTATACTAGCGAGGTGACTATCCTGTAGTTTAACATGCTGGGTATACTAGCGAGGTGACTATCCTGTGGTTTAACATGCTAGATATACTAGCGAGGTGACTATCCTGTAGTTTAACATGCTGGGTATACTAGCGAGGTGACTATCCTGTGGTTTAACATGCTGGGTATACTAGCGAGGTGAATATCCTGTGGTTTAACATGCTGGATATACTAGCGAGGTGACTATCCTGTAGTTTAATACTGAGTACAGTAGTCGAGCACTTTTGCACTATAGTAGAAATTCCATTAGGGGGAATGTTAATTTTTTTTCTGAGTTATTGGATTAGAAAATAAACAGAAACTCATTCTCGTTAGAGCGACTTTTACAGGACCTTGTGCATGGAAGAAATAAATCATGCATACTGCTCTATCTGCAGAAGGATTCAATCTAGCGTGATTCATGCATGTATGATGGGGCACCTCTGTCGCTCCATAAATACCCATGTTCTTGCATGTATTCCGGGAACAGTGCCATCCATACCCTGCTGGCCAATCACCATTGAAAAAACAAAAATACCAACCATGAAATATACTGTGCATACGAAATTCAGCCTAATGTAACATATGAACATAAACAGATATAGTGGATGTAAATTGACTGACTTATGGATCCAAATGATACAAGAAATATGAAAGAGAAAAGGAGGATTTCTTATCATCGGCTGGGAGAACACGAAGCCACAGGTGTAAACTCAGTAAAATAACGATAATAAACATATCAGAAAATATTTCCTAGCTAAATCTATTTTGAAAGCCAAACCGAAGAGGCATGATAGAAAAATCATTACGTTATTGTAATTATGTTATGGTCAATGAATTTCTTGTTAACGATATTTTTTTCTTATACGTAGACCTACGGTAGTGCAATGGGAAATCCACTACCTCAGTCCTGGCCATTTTTTTTAATTGAATACTTTGAAACTATGTGAAGGGTGTCTTTTCTCTTAGTCCAGAATGACATTTTCAGACCTACGGTAAACTAAATAACATTCAACCTTCCAACTAATTCGAAAGCAAAGGAAAATATAAGGTAATCGTTCTTAAGTTTGTTATAATTACTACTACTTACATCAAGACCAACAAGTGAAATATTTGTGGTATTGTCTGTTTCTCTAGAGCTTAGTGTGTTAAGTAAAAGGACACAAGTGCAACTAATATGACATTTTATTGTGGCAACGTTTCGCTCTCCAGGAGCTTTGAAAAGCCGTTGCAAATAATACATGGACATAGAGGATATATATATAGACTTAGGGTGAGGTGTAAAACTAGTGGCAGTAGTAGTAGTAATATTAGTTGTAGTAGCAGTAGTAAAACTGCTATTGGAACTTATATTACAACTACTACTGCCACTAACTTATTTTTATGGGTAGCATAAAAATAGGTCAGACAAATATTGGCGGTTGGATTTGAGAAGGTCTGTTTCAGTGTTTCTCCTCTGTAATGAGCTTGTGTAGTATAAGCAGCAGAGACTGTGTGATGGCAGGGTTTACAGTTTTCAGGAGGATTCTCGCTGGGACCTCAGAGATGATGAAGCTAGCTCTGTTTTGTTTGTGTTAGAAACGGCGAATAATGCTGATTCAAGGCACTTGCGTCTGCGGAAATTAGGTTCTTTTATCACTAATCGGGCGTCCCTGAATTTCATAATTTGATTGGCGGAATTTCGGTGTTGTACACAGGCGTTGTCAGCAGAGCCGGTGACAGGGAATTTTAATTGTAATTTAATTTCAAGGTCTCCCATAGTTCGGTTGGTAGCGCACACAGCATCACACACTGAGGTCCGTACCCCCGTACGGGTAGACACAGAGAGAATTTCCTTAAGACACCTGATGCCCCTATTCACCTACGTGTAGATAGTCTGGATATTAGCCGACTGATGTGGGTCGCATCCTGGGAGCAAAATTGACCTAATTTGCTTGAAATGCTCTGCAGAAATAGGTGTTTTCTAAATAGTATGTCACTGATATCAGCTAGGTGTGTATACGTTGTACATATATTTATAGAAATATAGATTATTACTAGTATTAGCATTATTATATAAGACATTATATAAGAAATAGGACATACAATGGGACCCATACAATGGGAATGCAGAGCTTATAAGTCAGTATGCAAAAATACGGTAGAAGGCGGATAAAGAACTGTTGAGGCTCAGCCTTAAGATACACAACCCAAAAATCAGCGCTCATACCCTCCTCCACAAGCTTGAACAACAACCCAATACTGATCCAACCAGCATAAAAATACGGCTACAGACAACATACAACCCGTCTAGTCGCCTCGCAGGAACTTTTCTCACGAGTATTGCCTAGCTAAACACAACAAAACTAGAGAGTAAAACTTTTGAACACTGGTAATTAGAGAGATAAAGAACAGCCGCTTCTTTCACACACACTACAAAACACAATACCGTTAATTACCTGCAGGAAGATAGCTTCCTAAATCTGTAAGACAGAGAGCGTCCGGTCTTGACGCAAGATACAAGATACTAAGGTGGGGAAGGGGAGAGAGAGAGAGAGAGAGAGAGAGAGAGAGAGAGAGAGAGAGAGAGAGAGAGAGAGAGGATACACACATAACCCGCACACAGAAGAGAGGAGCTTACGACGAGGTTTAGGTCCAAGTCGGACCGAAACGTCGTCGTAAGCTCCTCTCTTCTATGTGCGGGTTGACTCACGAAATCGTAATGACACGATTGCAAACTAACCATACCCCGAGCGGGATTTGAACCCGCGGTCAGAGAGTCTCAAAACTTCAGACCGTGGCTAACGCGACGGTCTGGAGTTTTGAGACTCAATGACCGCGGGTTCAAATCCCGCCCGTGGTATGGTTTATGTGCGGATTATTTGTGCATCGTTCCAGTCATGGTATTGTGCCTTTTTTTGTTATTTAGAGAGGAGGAGAAGAAGTGGAAGACCGGGAGGAGATGAATAAATACAATAACCATAGAGCGATGAATAAATATGAAGATAATGGAGGCAGAGATCTTGACAAGAGTGAACTGCTCTAACAAGACCTTGACAAGAGTGAACTGCTCTAACCAGACCTTGACAAGAGTGAACTGCTCTAACAAGACCTTGACAAGAGTGAACTGCTCTAACAAGACCTTGACAAGAGTGAACTGCTCTAACAACCTTGACAAGAGTGAACTGCTCTAACAAGACCTTGACAAGAGTGAACTGCTCTAACAAGACCTTGACAAGAGTGAACCGCTCTAACAAGACCTTGACAAGAGTGAACTGCTCTAACAAGACCTTGACAAGAGTGAACTGCTCTAACAAGACCTTGACAAGAGTGAACTGCTCTAACAAAACCTTGACAAGAGTGAACCGCTCTAACAAGACCTTGACAAGAGTGAACCGCTCTAACAAGACCTTGACAAGAGTGAACTGCTCTAACAAGACCTTGACAAGAGTGAACCGCTCTAACAAGACCTTGACAAGAGTGAACTGCTCTAACAAGACCTTGACAAGAGTGAACTGCTCTAACAAGACCTTGACAAGAGTGAACTGCTCTATCAAGACCTTGACAAGAGTGAAATGCTCTAATAAGACCTATACAAGAGTGAACTGCTCTAACAAGACCTTGACAAGAGTGAAATGCTCTAACAAGACCTTGACAAGAGTGAACCGCTCTAATAAGACCTTGACAAGAGTGAACCGCTCTAACAAGACCTTGACAAGACTGAACTGCTCTAACAAGACCTTGACGAGAGTGAACTGCTCTAACAAGACCTTGACGAGAGTGAACTGCTCTAACAAGACCTATACAAGAGTGAACTGCTCTAACAAGACCTTGACAAGAGTGAAATGCTCTAACAAGACCATGACAAGAGTGAAATGCTCTAACAAGACCTTGACAAGAGTGAAATGCTCTAACAAGACCATGACAAGAGTGAACTGCTCTAACAAACCTTGACAAGTGAACTGCCTAACAAGACCTTGACAAGAGTGAAACTGCTCTAACAAGACCTTGACAAGAGTGAAATGCTCTAACAACAGAGTGGAAAACCAACATTCGATATCCAGATAACACAAAGAACATCCTAATATAATTCTTAGAGCAGACAAATAAAAATATAAAAGAGAAACGAGAAAGTACTGATATGGAACTAATTAAAATACTTCTCTTTATGTCTTTCGACTTTAAGATTCCAGAGGATTAGAGATCCGAGATCCCACATGTTATATTTCAAAGCTTTCATCTCGTTGCCTAGTCCTACAGGGGCTAGGCTGAATTTTTTTTTTCCGTTTATTAGGCTTATATCCAAAAAGGGGAACATTGAAATGGTTGCCAGAATTTTTTTATCATTTCCTTCTTCTCTTCTAACTTTGTTTTATTTCTCTCATAACACGAGAAGGCAACATCTTCTCGGTTTCATATTTTCAACGTTGGTGTACAATAACTAGGTAAAAATTCTAGAAACACTTGGCATGTGCGAGTGCCTTATGACCAAAGTTTTAGGAGCCTTTTCCAGCATCCTGGAATGGATCCGATCACTGGCCAACAATTTTTGAAAAGTTTTATACTTAAATGAGATTAGTTAGTTCTTATGTATTTTCACGTACTGAATCTAAATATCACCTTGAAAAATGTTTATTGGCTGAAGATATAAGACATGTAATATTTGATTATTTTATTATAACGTACAATATGTGTCACTGTGTTTTAAACTCTAATTCGTACCTACTCTCTTTTGCTTGACGCTTATAGTGGGCTGAAGAATCTTCTATTGCCAATGTCCAGCAATAGTCTGCAAGCATTCTTGTGCCCCATTTGTTCTGGTATCATTTTTCCATGATTGAAATATCTTGGTGAAACCTTTCACCATGTTCGTCACTAACTGCCCCACAGTTCGCTTGAGAAAGTCTAAATGCGAGTCCAAAAAAAGGGATTTTAAGCGACATGTTACATCTCATGTTCTTGTAAGCCTTGATGAAGTTTTCCACCAATTCTTTACCGTTGCCTTCCTTTCTAATTCCGAGAAATCCCTTCGCCACTAACTTGAATGCTTCCCAAGCAGCTTTCTCCTTCCCATGAACGTTTAATTCAAGCTCACTGTCTTTAAGAAGCTCTTGAATCTGAGGACCATCGAAGACTCCCTCTCTTAGCGTCGCTCAGTGAGGGTAGTATTGATGTTAAATACTTGAATCCCTGACTGGATTTGCCCATAGCTTTTACAAAGTTTTTCATGAGCCTCAGTTTTATGTGTAGTGGTGGTAGCAAATTTTTGTTTGGTTCAATGAGAGGTGAATGTTGAACATTTTTCATCCCAGCCTCCAGTGATTGACGAGGTGGTCAGTCTCTCCTGATGTAGTGGGAACCTCTTGCGCGGCTGTCCCAGTCACATAGAAAGCAGCAGTACTTGGTGTATCCGCCCAGCAAGACCATCACAAGAATATCTGGCTAAAAAAAAATCACCTACCTTTCACCTCAAAATATAAACTTGCACAGCACAACCACCTTCTATGACTGCTGGAACAATAAAGAAGGTCAGTGAACCTGAGTTGTTAAAAACACTGCCACAAGCCTGTTGGAACCTATTGTGACACAGGTGTATATTGAGAAGTAGAGCTAATAAATCATTTTAATCATGATATGCATTATCAGTGACCTAAAATTAGTTGGAAATTGTTTACTCTGGTCTCGGAAGCATTTTGGTTGTTGACCAGTGTAACGTCCCAAAGATTCAGTGACATATGTCGAACCGTTTCAAACACGGTGTCTCGAAGTTCTAAGTGTCTAGATGCAAATCTGCCGATTTTTTTTTTTAAGAAAAATAGTGTGAAAATTATATTCCCGTTCAATCATGTTAAATGAATTTCAGTCTATCGCTTCTCGGGAGAGTAGTAATCTACCGCTTCTCAAGAGAGTACTAGTCTACCGCTTCTCAAGAGAGTACTAATCTACCGCTTCTCAAGAGAGTACTAGTCTACCGCTTCTCAAGAGAGTACTAATCTACCGCTTCTCAAGAGAGTACTAGTCTACCGCTTCTCAAGAGAGTACTAATCTACCGCTTCTCAAGAGAGTACTAGTCTACCGCTTCTCAAGAGAGTACTAGTCTACCGCTTCTCAAGAGAGTACTAGTCTACCGCTTCTCAAGAGAGTACTAGTCTACCGCTTCTCAAGAGAGTACTAATCTACCGCTTCTCAAGAGAGTACTAGTCTACCGCTTCTCAGGATAGTCCCAAATTAAGTTTAATTTGAGTGCAGCAAATTTGTCAATGCATTACTTCATTTTTACAAAATATGGAATCGTTGGAATCCATGATAACTAGAAAATGTCTCTTCTGCTCGGCATTAAATTTCAGCATTTTCAGAGAGCAAGGTTCGCATTGTTATCGGGCTCCATGAGTTCCAAGTTTCCAGGTTCTTTAAAACTTCTTAAACCTTTAAGTTCTCGTAATTTGAAATTCATAAAAATGAAAATACGAGCAGAGGTAAATACGTTTACGTAAATACGTAAACTCATCGACATGTTAATGTCGATGAGTCAAAAAAAATAATAAACAGCTGTAAGCATCTCAAAGGCTGGGTCGAGCTCTGATGGTTTACTCTGAGAATTGGACCTTATGGTCCAATAGAAAAAAACTTAAAACCAGGTTTATCGACACACTGGAGAGGTTAGCCTGGGCCACCACTGCGACTGTGCAGACATGAGAGAGAGCTCGAGGCAGTGAAAATCTCATGTCTGAGCGCATTTGTCGGTGAAAATATTCATTTTTACTGACAATAACATTTGCACCTGGTATTATAGATTACATTATTTTATTTCTGCCAACAAACTGACTGCACCAAAATGTACATGAGTCAAGAATTGCTTGGCTGTCATGCAGTGTAACTCCACATTATTATTACATTTGTGGGAATAAAGAGAATCTCACCGGTATAACAGCACCTTTATAGACTCCTTGTTAGCGAAATACAATCAGTTTTAAGAAAGTGGCGGTGGTTGAAGTACCAACGGTCGTATGTTACTATTATAGACCACAGAACCACCAACTCTCTGTTTGGGGAGAAGATGCAGCAAGAGGCCACGACCAGTACGTAGGGAGGACAGACAACACAATGCCGCAACCACGGCCTTGGGGAGGAGACGCAGCACGAGGCCACAGCCACGGCCGCGTTGAAGAGAGACAGCACCAGGCCACAGCCATGGTCGTGGTAAGGAGACGCAGCACCACGTCACAACCTCAGCCGTGGTGAGAAGACGCAGCACCAGGTCACAACCTCAGCCGTGGGGAGGAGACGCAGCACCAGGTCACAACCTCAGCCGTGGCGAGAAGAGGCAGCACCAGGTCACAACCTCGGCCGTAGTGAGGAGACGTAGTACCAGGCCACCTCGGCCGTGAGGACCAAGACCCTGCAGGAGTAAGTCTTGTCAGTGGTTGTGCCGCTGCTGCTGTGATACAGAGACAAGAGGGAAGTGGGCGAAGGGAGACGTGTCACCAGCAGGTAGACACGCTGCTGGTGACACGTAGGGTCATCGTGGAAGTCACCACGAAGACCCTGTTGGTCACACTTGCGCAGTGAAAAACATCCCTATAGCGACGAACAATACGTACACACAACAGAGAATGAGGCACACAGTGCCACTGGTCACGATAACAATGATGCGCCCTTGTCGACGACTCCTTTCACCGCTGTGTGTTCTCTTCCTCACAACAGTCATTAGTAAAAATTTTGTTTGGTATAAAAAGAAAAACATAAACTTACTTTCTAGTGAGACTCAGTGTCTGATGATGAGATGTCGATGACACAACTGAGATCATTACTCCAAACTTGATGAAACATGGAGTTTAGCTGGAGGGTGTTCCAGGGGTCAGCTGGAGGGTGTTCCAGGGGTCAGCTGGAGGGTGTTCCAGGGGTCAGCTGGAGGGTGTTCCAGGGGTCAGCTGAAGGGTGTTCCAGGGGTCAGCTGGGGAGGGTGTTCCAGGGGTCAGCGCCTCTGCGGCCCCGGTCCATAACCAGTCCTCTAGTTCCTCAATAACACTGCATGAACAACACAAACATCACAGAAGCAACACAAGAGTGACACCATACTAAAGTTTGTGTGTTTATTGAGAGGTTATAAATTAACTTCACCTATCCAGAATGGTAACATCTTTTCGTCAAAAAATGTGTTATTCGAACTCGAGGTGAAGCATATGTTAACCTTTGCTTTGACCACTAAACTTTTAAAGGTACAAAAAAAGAAGAGCAGAAACATTAAGCAAGTCGGAAATTTAGCTCTTTAGGTTCGAACCTATGAACTCCGAAAAGGAAGACTTAAGTGTATTTAAGTACCCGACAATACTGTCAGAGCAGTCAGTGTAGATTCCAATACTATAATGGAACTTTCCCTACAGTGTAATGCCTCTCGTGAGGCATTGATATTTCGAATAGCTGTTCTCACTATTCGAAATAACCCGCAACATGACTCACGAAATCGTAATGACACGATTGCAAACAAACCATACACGAGTGGGGTTAGAACCCGCGGTCAGAGAGTCACAAAAGTCCAGACCGACGCGTTAGCCACTAGAGTAGTTCGCTACAATAAGATTCATCCAACTAGGTATATATACCTAGTTGTGACCCTCTGATCGCGGGTTCTAACCCCACCCGTGGTATGGTTTAACCCACAACGTGTTTAACTCACCATATGAATACGTCAAACGTAAATTCCGCACGGTGACCAACACCTCAGAAACATAACAAAATTATCGATGGTTTTCAAAAAAAAAAAAAAAAAACAATAAAAGGACAAAGTGTGTTTGTTTTTTATCAAAATAAGACTTTATCAGTCTGGAACCAAAAATTAAGCAGTGGCGAAGATGATGTAATATATGTGGACGGTGTTTTAAATTATCCAGGATACAGCAACGCGGTGTCTCCTGGCACATGTCTTCTCTAGGGTGGCTTGACGGCGCTCAGACCAGTGACAAGTTATTATTGACTAGTGTTGTCTTCTCTTACTAGTGTTGTCTTCTCTTACTAGTGTACTAAATGGGCTGCAAAACACTGCTGATCAAATTATTATTATTATAATCAATGGGGAAGCGCTAAATCCGGAGGATTATATAGCGCCTGGGGGAGGGGATGTGGAAGGCATTCAGGCTTAATTCGGGGAACTGGAGCACAGATCCAATTCCCTAAATCAAGAGCCCCTCACCAACATCAAGGAACACTGCTGATCAAAGCAATTTGGGTTGACTCAATACATGCACTAAAGGTCATTAAATTTAAATTTATGTATTCTGTGCAGTACATCTGATGAGCACCCATTATTAAATGTTGTATAAAATACAGTATACAGCAAAAGGTACATGAAAACACAACTGTAATTAGGCGGAGTGTAGGTCTCTATTATTGTAAAAAAAAGAATGTCAGAGCGAGATAATTAGGTGTTCTCGAGGGGGAGCTTCAAGGGATTGCTTGAGTTTTTCCTACTTTCCGATTTTATTTCGCTTGCAACTCGAGAATCTAACAAGGGCGAGGTTTCAGGAACAACTGGCACGTGCAAGTGCTCTATGGCGAAAGTTACTGAACTTTTTTCCAGTATTTTTGAACTGCTGGGATAACTTCCCAAACCCTCAGTGGCGGGGCTTAAAAAGTTCGAAAACATCTGCCTCCTCATTCGACGGTGGGGACGGGTTGCCGCACATTTTTATTATTTTATGTACAGTAGTGTGCAAATTAATTGCGACAGCAGTAAATATTGTGATTATCTCATAATATATCTGTCTCCGACTTAATGTAGTTTTGGTACTTCCCAGAAGACTTTGCTACCGACTTCAGGCAACCATCCAGCTGTGGTGTTGCCCTGCGGCTCTTATCAGTGCTACAACAGCTGTAGCTCTGTAAGGTTATTCCTGCAAGCGTGCTCTGTGAGTGACTGTAGTTTCGCCAGATTCTTCCCTTCAATTCATGGTTTCTGCTGAAATTCATGATGGATATTACACTTAGGAAGTGTGCAAGTAATGTAGCTCTTAGAAAACATGTTGATTTGGATATCAAACAGATCGCCGAAATTTGAGCCTAGCAAAGTCAATTGTTGGTCGGATTCTGAAGAGAGCTGACATCAAGGAAGATGTGGAAGAAAACGCACGATGACAAGGTTATCATAAGAAATGGTATGAAGGATCCCAAGAAAAACAGCTTCTTGAAGTTGGCAGAACTGCCAGACAGCCGGTAAAGTAGCAATTACTGACTGCTGCTATGAAGAATAAACGGCTGTGGTGGGCACTCGATCACAAGGGATGGACGACAGATGAATGGAGAAAAGTTATATTTTCAGAGGAGGCACATTGCTCTCCCTCTGTGGGCACCTAGCTTCCTTGCAGTGCTCCCCTTTTTTTTATATTTGACTGGCTCCTCCTCCTTAGTTCCCCACTACTATCACTACTACTACTACTACCTCTTCCTGCCTATATATAGCCGTCCTGCTCCACTTCTGGTTAGTGTGACTTTGTAAATGGTCCAAGTCGGACCGAAACTTCGTCGTAAGCTCCTCTCTTCTATGTGCGGGTTATTTGTGTATCGTTCCAGTCACGGTATTGTGCCTTTTTTCGTTATCATTTTGAAGTACATGATTACAGTTCAGTCGTAAGATGCTTGGGGTAGTTTTATTGCTACAAGCCCAGGACAGCATGCTATTGTTGAAGGAACGATGAACAGTGACAAATACAAGACAATCCGAGCAACTCATTTGCTTCTCATTGTAGACAGAGACTTTCCTGATGGATAAGGCATTTTCCAGCAGGATCTTGCTCCATGCCTCACTTTTAAAAAAATACCGAAATTCTTTGAAGAGATGGGGCTAAGCGTTTTAAATTAGCCAGGAATCTCTACTGACCTCATCCCAATCGATAATCTATGGGCAATAACCAAACACAGGATAGCGAAACAGGATTGTTCAACTGTGGATAAGCTAGTTGCTGCTGTTATTAGGACCTGGCACCACATATGATCAAATATGTTCAACATTGGTCGACTCAGTGCCAAAGTGTGTAGCAATGCTCTTAAAAGCAAAGGGTAATCATATCTCTTAATAAATCAATTATCTCTCGTATCATTGCCTTGTATTTTTCAAATAAACAGTAATTTTCCAAATAAATGCCTTATTTAATCACTGTACCAATTAATACACACATTAGTTCATAAAATGGTTTAATCATTGCGAAATAATTTAAAATAAGAAAATCATTGAAAACAAGTCTGTCTCTTCTAAATGGCTTCAATATTTAATTGCTGTTCCATCTTATGGCCAAGATTGATTACAGTTTTTGCCGTAAGATGCAACAGCATCTTTGTATGTTCTGTTTTAAAGAACAATTTTTTTTTGCAGGAATGTAGACAATTTTAAACCTAATACAAATGCAAAAATAATAGGAAAACTGTTGAAACTAGCATTTTTAAATTTCTTGAGTTGAGTGAAGCCTTAAATATTGCACGGCTTGATACCGGAGCCGTCCATCAGTTACTTAAAGTTTCCTCATACAATCTAAGGCTTTCGTTTGTAACTTAAAATTTTTATCTAAGCAGCTTCAAATTTTCAACACTGACTAACTAATTACTAGGTGAAGGTTCATAGATAACTGACATATGCAGGTGGTCTATGGACAATTTGATGTAGAATATTCCAAAAATTAATATCGACGAGATTGCTTTAACGATCCTCTTTTGATCGGCTTCACAATGTCACGTATAACCGATTGATTGACTTATATTGTTTTTGGTTACAGAGTCACACACTTAAGAACATAAAAAAGAAAGAACACTGCAACAGGCCTACTGTCCTATGCGAGGCAGCTCCAATTCTCGTACCGGCTTAAGCCAATGCCTTGACCTAGTGAGGTCAGACACGTCACTTAAGGGAGGAGCATTGCGTCCGACCTAGTAGCACAAGCTAGTCAAGTCCAACTCACACCCACCCACACCCACTCATGTATTTATCCAACCTATTTTTAAAGCTACGCAACGTCTTAGCGTCTATGACGGCACTCGGGAGTTTGTTCCACTCATCCACAGCTCTATTACACAGACACATGATGGTGCTACTGGTGGTGATTATGTTGAGATTAGTGTATGGATGAATGATAAGATGCAAAAAGTGGATTATACTAAGTGTTTATGCACTTGGGAAGAGAGGGGTGTGGAGGAGAGAGAAGGATTATTGATTTTTGAGTGAGTGTTAAGGGAGCTTTGAACCAAATGAGAAAGTAATTGCTGTGGGGGACCTAAATGTGGGAGAAACTGTGGTAGAGGGGCGTAGTTGTATATGTGAGTACAACTAGGTCAGTACACACACACACACACACACACACACACACACACACATGCACATTTAACAGGGAGAAGAAGAGAAGGGCAGAGACAGTGAGAGATAGAGACGATTACCGTGACAGAGCAAACAGTTTAGCCGAGGAAAGTTGGACATCTCTCCCCACACTGCCTCTTTACCCTCTTTCTTCATTTCTACTCTCTCACTTACTCCCTTCCCCTCTCTCTTTATATCCTCTTCTTTCCCATTCATAATTATCCCCCTGTCTTTGCACCCTCTTCCTTCCCCTATACAATAATCCACCTCTTTCTCTACTCCCCCTTCCTTCCCCTCTACAATTATCTCCCACTCTCTTTACACCTCAAGAATCGCCAACTTAGAATAAATTGGGTGAAAGCTGAAATTTCACACATAAGAGAAAACAACCACAAGAGGAAAATAGTTGGAACAACACTGAGACAAAAGTCAGTTTCACCACATGGAAAGAGAAATATATTCCATATACGATTCAGTAAGTTTATTTAGACACGGGTACACATAATTACAATTACTATATAGTGTAAATTAAATAGAATAACCCAAAAAGGTCAAAATTATTTATTTCCATAGCGAAATTTACTATGAAGAAATGCATCTCTCCTCCGGACATACTATTTCTACGAGTGATACACCAACACAACCGCAGGAAGGAAGGAGCACTTTCCCGCGCCTGCTGGTCCTTGTTTAGCAGGCTGAAATTGAATAGTATCTGTCTGCCATAGGTTATTGGGTTCATTGAAGCTAATTTTTCAGTGAGCTATCATTCACTAATATGCGAGTGATAGGGTTGAATTTGAGAACTTATGTATGGATTATTTGACCCGTTATGTATGGTTTATTAGTCCCGTCAATTATGGTTAATTAGACCCGTCAAGTATGGTTAATTAGTCCCGTCAAGTATGGTTAATTAGTCCCGTCAAGTATGGTTAATTAGACCCGTCAAGTATGATTAATTAGACCCGTCAAGTATGGTTAATTAGTCCCGTCAAGTATGGTTAATTAGTCCCGTCAAGTATGGTTAATTAGTCCCGTCAAGTATGGTTAATTAGGCCCGTCAAGTATGGTTAATTAGTCCCGTCAAGTATGGTTAATTAGTCCCGTCAAATATGGTTAATTAGGCCCGTCAAGTATGGTTAAGTAGACTCGTCAAGTATAGTTAATTAATCCCGTAAAGTATGGTTAATTAGTCCCCCGTCAAATATGGTTAATTAGGCCTGTCAACTATGGTTAATTATTCCCGTCAAGTATGGTTTATTAGTCCCGTCAACTATGGTTAATTAGCCCCGTCAAGTATGGTTAAGTAGACCCGTCAAGTATAGTTAATTAATCCCGTAAAGTATGGTTAATTAGTCCCCCGTCAAATATGGTTAATTAGACCCGTCAAATATGGTTAATTAGACCCATCAAGTATGGTTAATTAGGCCTGTCAACTATGGTTAATTAGTCCCGTCAAGTATGGTTTATTAAACCTTCCGTCTCTCTACGTGATTTTCAACTCATCGCCGGTGTGTGTACTCACCTATATGTGGTTGCAGGGGTCGATTCATAGCTCCTGGCCCCGCCTCTTCACTGGTCAATACTAATTCACTCTCTCCCTGCTCCATGATATTTGTCATACCTCTTCTTAAAGCTATTTATGGACTTGCTTCCACTACTTCACTCTCCAGATTATTCCAGTTTCTGACAACTCTAAGACTAAAGAAATACTTCCTAACATCCCTATGGCTCATCTGGGTTTTCAGTTTCCAATTGTGTCCCCTTGTTTCTGTATCCCATCTCTGAAACATTCGATCCTTGTCCACCTTGTCAATGCCTCTTAGTATTTTATACGTTGTTATCATGTCCCCTCTATCCCTCCTATCCTCTAGTGTCATCAGGTTGAGTTCCCTTAGCCTCTCCTCATAAGACATACCCCTCAGTTCCGGGACTAATCGTTGTTAGGTAAGACACATATGCAACAGTTAGGTATCTTTATTTCGAAACGTTTCGCCTACACAGTAGGCTTCTTCAGTCGAGTACAGAAAAGTTGATAGAAGCAGAAGATACTTGAAGACGATGTAATCAGTCCATCACCCTTGAAGTTTTGAGGTGGTCAGTCCCTCAGTCTGGAGAAGAGCATTGTTCCATAGTCTGAAACAATATGGAGTTGAAGTGACAGGATGGTGCCTTATATACCGCCAGGAGGTGAGATGTAGGCCACTAGTAGAGGTAAGAATGTGGTCCTTGGGAGGTCAGGTCCCTCTCAAATCTAGCCATTCTCAATAGCAGAAGTTATCCAAGTTGATTTCAGGCCTGTTCCAAGATACCCTTGTGTTGCAGTGTCCGACAGAGTGAACATTAAAATGGTATAAAATACCGACAGGTTGTTAGGTAAGACACATATGCAACAGTTAGGTATCTTTATTTCGAAACGTTTCGCCTACACAGTAGGCTTCTTCAGTCGAGTACAGAAAAGTTGATAGAAGCAGAAGATACTTGAGGACGATGTAATCAGTCCATCACCCTTGAAGTTTTGAGGTGGTCAGTCCCTCAGTCTGGAGAAGAGTATTGTTCCATAGTTTAAAACAATATGGAGTTGAAGTATGTATGTATAATGTTCGCCAGGACCAGGGTCCTGGCACGGGTCTTAATCTTGAGATGACCCGTCTCTGGCTCCTGAAGGAGAATTGATTCTTCACTGTTGCAGCATATGCTGCTCAAGAACTGTTCCGGACAGTTCAGCTAGTGTGCCTCATAAGCGACTGAAGTTACTCCATCTCAGCTGTTTCCTGAGCTGGGGACTGGGCTCTGTCATCTCTGATAATCTGCGGATTCATGGCATCCACTGCTTCCTGCTCTGTCAGTAAGCACACCCTCAGGAGTGTGCTGACCATCTGCCGGAACATGCTCTGTTGTTCCGTGGAGGTGATTGTGTTGCAGATAATATACGTGAATGCCTTGATGAGTGTTAAGAGATCCTCTCTGTTGAGGGCCTGCGTTGTCGGTGGGTTCGAAGCAGTGGACATTATCTGGGCTGTCGTAATCTGTGGGGACTGCTGAGGGTTGTATTTCTTCACTGTGCACACCGTGGGCTATTGCTGTATGCCCGGTTGTGTACCCGGCATCTGCTGGTGAGGTGCAGCCACAGCCTGCATAGTGGTTGTGCCTGGCAAGGAGGCCGGTGGGGGCTCGTGTAGTGCCGTCTGCTGATTGCGTTGCCCAGATGTTTCCTGTTGGCGCCGCTTGTTCCTCATGTTTTTGTTTCTTCGTTGTGGTAGTAGGGGAGGATGCTCCTGTTCATGACGCCTGGTTGAGTTTTCAAGGGTCGAAAATTCCTTGGCATTGAGTTGGGTTGACTGATGAGAGTTCTGCAGTATGGCAGGATTCTCTGCACCCATCGTCTGCTGAGGGTGATGCTCTGCCATAGCCTGCTGTCTCGTCGTTGGTGTCTTCCAGGCCTCACGAATTCTAGTGAGCCTCTCAGGGCATCGAGGGCTCCAGGCATGGTGTTTCTGCCTGCAATTCGGGCATCGTGGAGTGGGTGGCGATGCATTCTTCAGCTTGGTGATGCATTCCTCGGTAGGGTGGGGCTGGCTGCAGACACCGCAGATTACTCTGTTCGGACAGAGTGCACCCAGGTGTCCGTAACGCTGGCACTTGAAACAGCAAACTGGCTCTGCCGTGAAGGTCCTGACATCGTACCTGCCCCAAGAACCAGGTCCAGCTGGGATGGCAGCGGTCCTACATGCTGAATGAGGACCTGCCGGGTTGATGCATTGCCTGCCGATTTTTGCCCTGAGACGCTGAGCTGACACGACACTGGGGTGATCTGCTACTGCCTCGATGGGCATCATCAGCGGGTATCGCATCACTACAACCTTGGTGACCTTCTGCCGAGAATCCAGTTCCTCCAGGGTGAAGGAGCGGTCTGTCTCCATGACTTTCTTCAAGGTGATATGCATTTCCCTGTTGATAGGAGTCAGTATTGGTTCTCCCCTCAGGTTGAACCATATCTTGAACCTCAGTTTGTGCCGTGTTTCCAGGTGTGTAACCAAGCCATAGTGGGTTTTGTGTTCCCCATAAGCCTTTACCTTGAATCTGGAAGGTGATTTGAGCTGGTTTACCTGCTCCTTGGAGGGACGGCGTGTCTTACTGTTCACATTGATCCATCCTTCCGTTTTCTCTGGCTGCATGGTTAGGCTTGTCAGAACTGGAGACTTTTCCTCTGATGACACGGAGTGGTCTCGCAACTTCTTCGCTAGGATTGCGCCCCACATTTCTAAATCCAAGTAGTCCATTTCTAAATCCGAGTCATCCGTCGTGTCCCTGGAACATCGTGACCTCTTCCTTTCGGCAGAAGCCATGTGTCTGTCCACGTGGTGCTGGACTGTGATGCTGCTAATGTAATCTATGCGTCTGCTGCCTTGGCACTGTACTGACACTGTCCATCAATCTTGAATAGAATGTGGAGAGAGGCTGAAATGTTCGTCGTGGAGTTGAAGTGACAGGATGGTGCCTTATATACCGCCAGGAGGTGAGATGTAGACCACTAGTAGAGGTAAGAATGTGGTCCTTGGGAGGTCAGGTCCCTCTCAAATCTAGCCATTCTCACTAGCAGAAGTTATCCAAGTTGATTTCAGGTCTGTACCAAGATACTATTTTAATGTTCACTCTGTCGGACACTGCAACACAAGGGTATCTTGGTACAGACCTGAAATCAACTTGGATAACTTCTGCTAGTGAGAATGGCTAGATTTGAGAGGGACCTGACCTCCCAAGGACCACATTCTTACCTCTACTAGTGGTCTACATCTCACCTCCTGGCGGTATATAAGGCACCATCCTGTCACTTCAACTCCATATTGTTTCAGACTATGGAACAATGCTCTTCTCCAGACTGGGGGACTGACCACCTCAAAACTTCAAGGGTGATGGACTGATTACATCGTCTTCAAGTATCTTCTGCTTCTATCAACTTTTCTGTACTCGACTGAAGAAGCCTACTGTGTAGGCGAAACGTTTCGAAATAAAGATATCTAGCTGTTGCATATGTGTCTTACCTAACAACCTGTCGGTATTTTATACCATTTTAATGGGACTAATCGTGTTGCAAATTTTTGCATTTCTCCAATTTCCTGACGTGTTTGACTAAGTGAGGGTTCCATACTGGCGCTGCATATTCCAGTATAGGCCTTACGTACATTGTGTACAATGTCGTGATTGACTCCTTACTCAGATGTCTAAACGCCAATCTCAGGTTTGCCAATCTCCCATATGCTGCAGCAGTTATTTGATTGTGTGCCTCAGGGGACATGTTCGTTATAATGCTTACCCCAAGATCCTTTTCTTTAACTAACGTTTGCAGCTGTTGGTTTCCTAACCTGTACTCCGTCTGCGGTCTTTTGTGTCCTTCCCCAATCTTCATGACCTTACACTTACTGGGGTTAAACTCCAGGAGCCATTTGTCGGACCATACTTGTAGTTTGTCCAGATCCCCTTGTAATCTTAACTGATCCTCGCCCACTTGTATTCTCTTCATCAGTTTCACATCATCAGCGAACAGTGACACTTCTGAATCTATTCCTTCCACCATGTCATTCACGTATACAAGAAACAGCACCGGGCCTAGGACTGAACCTTGTGGAACCCCACTCGACATATTCGCCCACTCCGACACTTCAGCACGTACCATCACACGTTGTTTCCTTCCTGTCAGGTATTCCCTGATCCATTGCAGTACTTTCCCCGTTATTCCTGCCTGCTCCTCTAATTTTTGCACCAGTCTTTTGTGTGGTACTGTGTCAAAAGCCTTCTTGCAGTCTAAAAAGATGCAATCTACTCATCCCTCTCTCTCCTGTCTTACTTCTGTTACCTTATCGTAGAACTCAAGTAAATTTGTGGCACAGGATTTCCCATCTCTGAAGCCGTGCTGACTGTCGTGTATGAGCCCAATCTTTTCAATGTGTTCCACAACTTTTCTCCTGATATTTTTTTCCATGACTTTACATACTATACAAGTCAGTGACACTGGTCTGTAGTTTAATGCTACCTGTCTGTCCCCTTTCTTAAAAATTGGAACTACGTGGTGCTGTCTTCCACGCCTCAGGCAACTGCGCTGTTTCGATAGATTTACTGAAGATTGCTGCTAATGGCACACACAGTTCCTCTGCTCTCTCTCTCAGTATCCATGGAGATATGTTATCTGGGCCCACCGCCTTTGAGGTATCGAGTTCGTCTAGCAGTTTCTTCACCTCTATCTTGGTTATGTGTATTTTGTCCAGCGCCTGCTGGTGCACCCTACCTCCACAGTTTGCTGGAAGCATTCCTGACTCTACTGTGAATACTCCTCTAAATCTTTTGTTTAATTCATCACATACTTCTTGGTCACTCTTCGTTAGCTCCCCTCCTTCTTTCCTCAGCCTGATTACCTGGTCCTTGACTGTTGTTTTTCTCCTAATGTGACAGTATAACAACTTTGTGATGAATGGTTTGAAAAACCGACAAGTTGGTTCAGATTTGGCTTTTGATGCTATGTCGTTCTCGTATTGTCTCTGGGCGTCTCTCCTTATCCTTGCACATTCGTTTCTGGTTCTTCTGCTCAACTTGTTTTCTTGAGTCCTATGCCTTCTATACCTTTTCCATGCTCTAGCACACTTGGCTTTGGCCTCTTTACACCTCCAATTAAACCATGGGCTCACTCTGGTCTTACCATTTTTTCTGTTGCCCTTTGGTATGAACCTTTCCTCTGCCTCCCTGCACTTAGTGGTTACTATTTCCATCATTTCATTTACTGTCTTTCCATCTAGTTCTCTTTCCCACTGCACTTCATGCAGGAAACTTCTCATTCCTATGTAGTCCCCTTTTTTGAAGTTTGGTTTCTCTCTTTGTTCTCGTGCTGCTGCATTCTCCCCTTTCAACTCGACAAGATATTCAAAACTCAGGACATCATGATCACTAGCGCCAAGGAGTCTTTCGTGGGTGATATCCCTTATGTCTGAACTATTCAAGGTGAATATGAGATCCAGCCTTGCTGCAACATCCTCTCCTCTCTCTCTGGTTGTATCCCTAACATGTTGATGCATGAAGTTCTCCAATACAGTCTCCAACTCTTAGCCCTCCTGTTTCTGGTCCAAACCCTGTGGCTCTAGGTTTTCCCAGTCAATCTCTTTATGATTGAAATTCCCCATTATAAGCAATTTTGTCCTACCCATATAAGCCCTCCTGGCCACTTCAGCTAGTGTATCCACCATTGCCCTATTGCTCACATCATACTCTTCTCTTGTTCTCCTGCTGTTAAGTGGTGGGTTATACATCACTGCTATCATCACCTTTGGACCACCAGTCTGAAGTGTTCCTACAATGAAGTCGTCTGTTTCCCTTCTTTCCATTCCTCCCATCTCCTCAAAACTCCACTTTTTTTTTATGAGCAATGCTACTCCTCCCCCTCTTCTGTTCTCTATGTCTTTCCTCATAATCTGATATCCAGGTGGAAAAATTGCATCTGTTATCATCCCTGTAAGTTTTGTCTCTGTTAGTGCTATGATGACAGGTGATGCGTCAATGATGCGTTCTTGCCACTCTTCACTCTTATTTGTTATTCCATCTGCTTTTGTGTACCATACCTTTAGCTTCCTTTCCATTACTGTATTTTGGGAGATGGAAGAGGAAGGTACAGGCTGGGAGGGTGGGAGGCAGGGCACAATATTATGGGAAGCTGCTGTGATTGTGGAATTACTGCTTGGGGGGAGGGGGGGTGGCTATGGAGTGAGGCTCGTTTCTGTTTTCTGTGTTTGGTTGATATGTGGTGGCAGGGGTTGAGAGGTTTCTGTAAGCATTTGTGTTTGATGTTCCCCCAAAGGCTGAGTTATCCTGTCTGCCGTTGCCTGTCCTGTCTCTTTCCTTCCACTGGTTCTGTCTTGCTCTCATTTTCAGTTGTTCCCTTTCCTTTCGTGTTCTGTCTCGATTTAGGAACACTTTTTGATAATCTGGAGAGTCCTTTAACAGTGGTTTCTGTTGTAGTATCCTGTTCCTTACCACATCTGTCTTGAATGGCAATCTGATTTTTTTCCCTCGAATACCCCCCAAGTCTGTGAAATTTTTCTACCTGAGACATGTCCCTCTCTCCTGTTATTGCAATGATGTTCTTAATCTCTGTTTTCTCCCAATGGTTTCTTTCATCATAGGTCTGCCCTTCAGCCTCCCGAAGCCCATGAATAATTATTGACCTCTCCCTCTCCTCTTCCCATTTTTTTCCCTCTGTATCTCTGGATCTGATTTAAGCATCTCCTTTGGTGTTTCCCTAATCATCTCCCAGACACCATGATGGCCTGATATTACTGCTGCAAAAGACTGCTTAGATCCATCCCCTCCTTCAGTCCCCTCGCTGCCTGCTGATGTTTTCCCCTTTCCCGTCATCTTGCTCCTTTCGGACCTCATCTTTAGATCCTGCTTCAGCACATCCATTTCTCCCTACAATCTCTGTATCTTTACCTCATCTGCTACAGCTCGTGATTCCCACTTCTTGCTCTCTGCAGATATTTGCTCTAACATGTTATTGCAAAGCTCGTTTAACCTTTTCTCCCATTGTTGTTCCATTTTGTTCTTGAGCCTTTCTACCCATTGTTCCTTTTCCGACCAGCCATCATCAGTTCCCTTGCCTTTACGTCCTCCCTTTTGAGAGCCCATTTTGCTTTTATCCTGTTGGAATGTTCTAGCTGCTTCAGCTTATCGTAAAAATGCGTGTGTGGCGGGGGGATTTATGAGCTAATGGGTTAGGTTAGGTTTGTGTGTGTGTGTGTGTGTGTGTGTGTGTGTTGTGTGTGTGTGTGTGTGTGTGTGTGTGCGGTGTGTGTGTGTGTGTGTGTGTGTATATATATGTGTGTATGTATATGTGTGTGTATGTATATATCTTTTTTTTTTCTTATCACACCGGCCGATTCCCACCAAGGCAGGGTGGCCCGAAAAAGAAAAACTTTCACCATCATTCACTCCATCACTGTCTTGCCAGAAGGGTGCTTTACACTACAGTTTTTAAACTGCAACATTAACACCCCTCCTTCAGAGTGCAGGCACTGTACTTCCCATCTCCAGGACTCAAGTCCGGCCTGCCGGTTTCCCTGAATCCCTTCATAAATGTTACTTTGCTCACACTCCAACAGCACGTCAAGTATTAAAAACCATTTGTCTCCATTCACTCCTATCAAACACGCTCACGCATGCCTGCTGGAAGTCCAAGCCCCTCGCACACAAAACCTCCTTTACCCCCTCCCTCCAACCCTTCCTAGGCCGACCCCTACCCCGCCTTCCTTCCACTACAGACTGATACACTCTTGAAGTCATTCTGTTTCGCTCCATTCTCTCTACATGTCCGAACCACCCAACAACCCTTCCTCAGCCCTCTGGACAACAGTTTTGGTAATCCCGCACCTCCTCCTAACTTCCAAACTACGAATTCTCTGCATTATATTCACACCACACATTGCCCTCAGACATGACATCTCCACTGCCTCCAGCCTTCTCCTCGCTGCAACATTCATCACCCACGCTTCACACCCATATAAGAGCGTTGGTAAAACTATACTCTCATACATTCCCCTCTTTGCCTCCAAGGACAAAGTTCTTTGTCTCCACAGACTCCTAAGTGCACCACTCACTCTTTTTCCCTCATCAATTCTATGATTCACCTCATCTTTCATAGACCCATCCGCTGACACGTCCACTCCCAAATATCTGAATACGTTCACCTCCTCCATACTCTCTCCCTCCAATCTGATATTCAATCTTTCATCACCTAATCTTTTTATCCTCATAACCTTACTCTTTCCTGTATTCACCTTTAATTTTCTTCTTTTGCACACCCTACCAAATTCATCCACCACTCTCTGCAACTTCTCTTCAGAATCTCCCAAGAGCACAGTGTCATCAGCAAAGAGCAGCTGTGACATCTCCCACTTTGTGTGTGATTCTTTATCTTTTAACTCCACGCCTCTTGCCAAGACCCTCGCATTTACTTCTCTTACAACCCCATCTATAAATATATTAAACAACCACGGTGACATCACACATCCTTGTCTAAGGCCTACTTTTACTGGGAAAAAATTTCCCTCTTTCCTACATACTCTAACTTGAGCCTCACTATCCTCGTGAAAACTCTTCACTGCTTTCAGTAACCTACCTCCTACACCATACACTTGCAACATCTGCCACATTGCCCCCCTATCCACCCTGTCATACGCCTTTTCCAAATCCATAAATGCCACAAAGACCTCTTTAGCCTTATCTAAATACTGTTCACTTATATGTTTCACTGTAAACACCTGGTCCACACACCCCCTACCTTTCCTAAAGCCTCCTTGTTCATCTGCTATCCTATTCTCCGTCTTACTCTTAATTCTTTCAATTATAACTCTACCATACACTTTTTTTTTTTTTTTTTTTTTTTTTTTTTTTTTTTTTTTTTTTTTACACAGGGTTTGACAAGGTTAAGGATCCCTAGCTTTATTGACAGCTATTTACAGGTAAGGATTCCTAACTTTATTGGCAAGCTAAGAGCTGTTACCTACATCAGCTCATTTGAAAGCATTTTTGTTATGGACATACAAGTAGGGAACAGGATGAAGTTGGAGCCATCTGTGGGCCAGCATTATTCATTTGATCAACTGACGTTATCTCGTTGACATCATTATGCTGTACGAATGTGTTCCATACTCGAGTCATCCTGGTATGTATGATCTCAGATGGAGTGATGTTCTGGGAAGGGTACAGCCAGAGTGAAGTTGCTGCTTTCTGCCCGTCTTGTGGCATAAAAGCTTGTTTACACGCTGTCCTCGAAGTGGATCCAAGTGTGGTATTTTGACAATATTGGCCTTGTACATAACAGTAAGGCCACCCACATCCCTCCTATGTTGAAGGCTCTGCTGAAATGCAGATCTATCCAGGATGGGTCCAGGCGAGAGATGAGACGTCTTGCTCTGTTCTCTACTCTGTCAAGCAGTGCAAGAAGAGGGGGCGGAAAACAAGAACAGTTGCCCATCTCAAGGAATGAGTCTACTTTGTCCTCGTACAGGATCTTGCAACCTCCTACTTGTCAAGCATAAGCAGATTCGCCTGAAGTGCTTGTAACCTTCCCTGACTGCCTTTGCAAATTTACAAACTGGTTCCTCCTCGTTAGTTTGGGTCCAACTTCAACCCCAAGTATCAACTTCTTCTCCGGTGCAATCTTTTTGTCCCATAACTTATCTTCCGTATTCCCTAGCATTTCCTTCATTGTGCCTCTAGCACATACACCATTTGCGTTTTTTCAGTGCAATGTTATTGCCATCTATTTCCCAAGCGATATAGCCCCAGCTGGTGATTCGATTTGTTAGAGCATGCTGGCATTTACTTCTCTTTGCCAAGACTCAGCATGTACTGTCTCTGACAACCGCATGTGATTATGGGTATAGAATGAAGAAGGTCGTTGAAGTAGACCTGTCCATACAGGGACCCTTTACGAAATTCCCTTTGTGATACGTCCCAATAGGTGCCTTCTGTGAACTCTTCCATTGTTCGATACACTAGAGATCTACCATGAACATTCAACTGATGGGCACATAGCCCCTGCCATATCCCAGTGCATGAAGTTTTGCTAAATGCTAAATGCACAAAGCCTCTTACCGTTCAAAACTGTTCACATTGTCTATCCAACAGAGACCTGTGTCACATCCCCCTGACTTTGCCTAAGCTAGGGTTAACAACATTCTCCGTCTTACTCTTAATTCCTTTCAATTATAACTACCATACTTTACCAAGTAAGTCAGTAGATCAAAATCCCCTATAATTTGTCTCTCTTTTATCTCCTCAGCTTTTACAGGAACTAGCAGTGCACTGTCCTATTCCTAGGTCCTTCCCTCTTCCATATTTTGAAAGATACACCAACCCTCCAAAATGATCCCAGGCGCTTTTAACATTCAATCTTATCCCATAAAATGGCGCTTACCCCCTTATACTACTGCTACGAACTCCCCAAACTTTTTCACACGGTCTTTCTACCCCAATGTCTTTATTACAAGGACTACAGCATCCTTCGCTATCCTAGGACATTTAACCTCATTTCCATACATTTATTAATAATTCATTAAACCACTTTCCAAAACTATATCTCTCCCTGTCTATTTTAATTCACTTTCAATCTTTATTCCCATCCAATTCGCTGTCTCACACTTATCCCTTTTTATTCTACCCATCTACAACTTCCCAATTCACAATCAGGCTCTTCCTCACTCCTACAAGATGTTATTCCTCCTTGCCCTATACACCGAATTCACAGCTTCCGTATCTTCACAACATTTAACAATTCTCAAATATTCCTTCCCTCTTCCAAACCTCTAAAATCCCATTTAATAATCTCCTCTCCTATTTTTTAAATGACAAATCCCTTTGTTTCTAGGCTTTCTTAAATTGTTAATCTCACTCCAAAACTTTTTCTTATTTTCAACAAAATTTGTTGATAACATCTCACCCACTCTCTCATTTGCTCTCTTTTTACATTGCTTCACCACTCTCTTAACTTCTCTCTTTTTCTCCATATACTCTTCCCTCCTTGCATCACTTCTACTTTGTAAAAAATTCTCATATGCTAACTTTTTCTCCCTTACTACTCTCTTTACATCATCATTCCACCAATCGCTCCTCTTTCCTCCTGTACCCACTTTCCTGTAGCCACAAACTTCTGCTGAACACTCTAACACTACATTTTTAAACCTACCCCATACCTCTTCGACCCCATTGCCTATGCTCTCATTAGCCCATCTATCCTCCAATAGCTGTTTATATCTTACCCTAACTGCCTCCTCTTTTAGTTTATAAACCTTCACCTCTCTCTTCCCTGATGCTTCTATTCTCCTTGTATCCCATCTACCTTTTACTCTCAGTGTATGTATATATGTGTGTGTGTATTTGTGTATGCGTATGTGTGTGTGTGTATGTATGTATGTGTGTGTGTGTGTGTGTGTATGTGTATGGGTGTGAATATGTGTGCGCGTGTGCGTGCTACTCTTTTGAAGATTATAAAATTTTTTTCACAATCAATTCCTTATTAATATACACTAATATATACTATATAATATTTACTGTGTGCACTTGTCGTACTTTGAAAAAGAGGGGGGGGTCACGTTAACACTATTGTTATTGTTCTTGGTTCACCGGTACTCTCCCGGTCCGGATCTTTGTTGTTCTTGGTTCACCGGTACTCTCCCGGCCCGGACCTTTGTTGTTCTTGGTTTACTGGTACTCTCCCGGCCCGGATCTTTGTTGTTCTTGGTTCACCGGTACTCTCCCGGCCCGGATCTTTGTTGTTCTTGGTTCACCGGTACTCTCCCGGCCCGGATCTTTGTTGTTCTTGGTTCACCGGTACTCTCCCGGCCCGGATCTTTGTTGTTCTTGGTTCACCGGTACTCTCCCGGCCCGGATCTTTGTTGTTCTTGGTTCACTGGTACTCTCCCGGCCCGGATCTTTGTTGTTCTTGGTTCACTGGTACTCTCCCGGCCCGGATCTTTGTTGTTCTTGGTTCACCGGTACTCTCCCGGCCCGGATCTTTGTTGTTCTTGGTTCACTGGTACTTTCCCGGCCCGGATCTTTGTTGTTCTTGGTTCACCAGTACTCTCCCGGCCCGGATCTTTGTTGTTCTTGGTTCATTGGTACTCTTCCGGCCCGGATCTTTGTTGTCCTTGGTTCACCGGTACTCTCCCGGCCCGGATCTTTGTTGTTCTTGGTTCACCGGTACTCTCCCGGCCCGGATCTTTGTTGTTCTTTGTTCACTGGTACTCTCCCGGCCCGGATCTTTGCACACTAGGCTACGTTACTTTTTTGAAGATTATAGGATTATTTCTTACTCAATTCCTTATTAATATATACTAGTATTTATTATAATAATTACTGGTAAACACGTGTGTTTGTATGTACGTACTTGTTTACTAATTTGTCGCTGTCGGGGGGGGGGGGCACTAGGCTACACAACTCCTCTGAAGATATTTAGATAATTTACTAAATATTATCAGGGTTACCACTATCTGCTGGCACTGAAAGTTAGGGAGAGAGTGATGGTATAGCTTACAACCAGCAGGGCGAGACACTGACACTTTAGACACTAACCAAAATTAACCACAAATAGGCAAGTGATGTCGTCTGCACAACAATGGAGGTTCCTGCTGGTCGGCTACTATCAACTCCTTCAATTTTGTAACTCCCTCAGGAACTTTATCATGCATTCAAGTTTTTATTTTCTTTTTCTTTTAAGACTCGGTATTCACTCTTTTTTCTTTAGTACAGTATTATGGTCATAACAAATCTGATGATGTTAACTACTTTCACAACACCAACAGCTGGGGATTGACTAATTTTTTCTTACTTTCAGTATTTACTTAATCACTCGTTTATGACCTTATCACTACACTGCTGCTATAACCCACCATTATCTGTATTTATTAATATTTAAGATCATTCCGTTAACCCAATTAACTGTGTTTGGATATTTTGTGTCAACACTGGTGCCTTGATATAGGGAATTGGATCTGTGCTCCAGTTCCCCGAATTAAGCCTGAATGCCTTCCACATCCCCCCCCCCAGGCGCTGTATAATCCTCCGGGTTTAGCGCTTCCCCCTTGATTATAATAATAATAATCAACATTCATTCAAATTTCAATTGTAAAATTCTTGATCTTATCACATTATTCGCACTCTTGAAAGCTGTTACACTCTTGTAGGTATGTTCACTGATTCACTCACGAACGATGACCGCTAATGATATCTTAGGACAGCCACTAAAACGCTAAATCCTGGGAGCACTATTTAGCGATACTCCTTCACGTGTGTGTGTGAATGTGTGTGTGTGTGTGTGTGTGTGTGTGTGTGTGTGTGTGTGTGTGTGTGTGTGTGTGTGTGTGTACACTGTATATACATATATACGTATTTATATATGTTTGTGTATATACATGCTTACTCATTTGTGATTGTGTGGGTCAGATCCCTGTTCCTGGTCCGCCTCTCTGCTGGCCGGTACCAGATTCACTCTATCCTGGCTGCGTGAGCCTTGTCATACCCATTCTTCAAGCTATACATGGAATCAGTCTCTACCATCTTGGCTGTCTAGGTTTTTTTCACTCCCTGACCACTCTAAGGCTAAAGGAATATTTCCAAACATCCTCGGGACTCATCCGTGTTTTTAACCTCCATTTGCACCCGTGCTACTGAGACCCGCTTGTGAGAGACTCGCTCTGTTTACCCTGTCTACTTCTCAGAATCTTAGTTGTAATCATGTCACTCCTGGTCCTTCTGTCCTCTATTGTCGTCAGGTTTAACTTCTGTCTTCTTTCATCATAGTTCATACCCGTCAGTTCTGCTAGACTCGTAGGAAACCTCTGTACTCTTTCCAGCTTCTTGACTTATGCCGTGTAAAGGGTTGTAAATGTCTCTTTGCTGAGGTTCCTGAAAGCTGCCCTGCAATTTGCCAGTCTCTAACTCGAACAGTCACTTCGACACTGTCACATGTAGCAACATTGTTTTGGATCTTGTTCTGACCACAGACTGTGAACTGACGCAGTCATGTCAGATAGGGGAGACCAGGAAACAGTAATCACATCATTAGATTCAAAATAAACACTAACTTTGATGTCCGAAAAAGGTTATAATTTCCAATTTCAGAACAGATAACTTTGATTAGATGAACCAAGATGTCAGTAACGTTAACTAGGTGGATCTACTAAATACAGATAATATAAACCGGCTACATGACAAAGCCACTAATTGAGATCACAAGCAAGAAAATTAATGAATTTAAGAAATCAGAGAAAGAGCAAAAGCAAAATCAGAAATGACGAGGATTAATAAGACAAATTACACACTTATTGCAGAATAAATCTTCAAACAAAAACTGCCACTCAGATAAAGGACCATTGACAAGCGATAACGCAAGAAAAACAACAGAAATGTGACGTCTATATTCACCATGGTCTTCGGGTCCTTATACAGCAGAAAATAACAGCAACAATACATATCTGAGAGCATGAAACCTGAAGGAACACTAGGTTTATAAATAGAAACTTTAAGAACAAGAAGCCACATTTCTTATTAACTCCTTAATGCACTTGCTAGATCGCATCTTGAATATGCTCTCCTATTCTGGCTTCCAAATTACATACAAATTGAATATATACTGGAGAAGGTACAGAGAAGAACTAGCAAGATCGTACCATCACTCAAACCATGTGAAGAGAGTCGTCAAGACCTCAATGTTTTCTCTCTGACGTAACAGAGACAACGAGGAGATCTCATTGAGACATTTAACTTGTTGAATAGCTTGGACACACTCAAACACGAAGAACTATTGGAAAGCCTGAATGGGTAGAAGAGGCAGAAGAGGAAACACGAATGACTACAAAGCATTTTTCGTTTGCTAGCAGAAGTGAATATGGTACCTAATGAAGTTGTAAGAGCGACAACAATGCAGTCGTTCACTAACCAGCTGCACAAACACTTTGCAAGTATAGAATTCAGCCAGATACTACGCTGGGACAAACTAAAGACAAAGGATTCTGTTTGTTGTGATGAATGGTTTGATTACCTCATACTCCTCCTCTCCTTACGCCTTCCTCTTTGTATTGGACTGATGAAGCCACTGTGTGGCGAAACGTTTCCTGAATAAAGATTCCCATATGCTGCATAAGTGTCTCAATCTTCAACGATTCCGTTTGTTGCTCAGTAACTGCAACAGGACAGTCGGTTGACATTGAGATTTTAATAAAGGTAGTGGCAGAAGTAAGTGGTTGTCTTAGTCATAACAGAACTGGTAGTAAACAGAAGAAGAACCACTGGTACACACACTGTTGTTAGTCGCAGTGGAGTCACACGAATAGTTAAGATGGAAAAAGAGTGCTAATTAAATAGAGGTAATTGCAATCCATACCCTTCATCCACCTCCATCCAATTCCAGGCCATTTTTTTCCTTATAATAGTTTATTTTTCGGCGGTTTTTACGCCGGCTGTTACAGGAGGGTGAGAAGGAAGCCTTCTGCTTTTCTGTCCTCAACTCGTACACCTAGATAATATAAGATAGAAGATAGTTATAAGTGGATAGTTCTCAGTAGATAATCTAGGTGTAAACTACCAAGTCCTCTACAATCTGTCTTTACTATCTCTCTCTCTCTCTCTCTCTCTCTCTCTCTGATGATGATATTCCCATAATTCATTTTTCCCCCCGTGTGTGGGAAAAGCCATTCTGAGAGAGGGTAATTCCCACGTGGTAATAACGCAGCTCTGCAGGAACAAAACCTTTAAAGCTGCCGTACCACCTAAACCCATAGTGAAATACTTGACGATATTGCTATCTCCCAGCTCAGGCTGACGACACATATCATTACATCATGTGTGCAACTCGACCTGTGTGATGGAATATATTACAGGGAAACGTGGTGGGAAGCTTTCTTTCCCACAGTGTAACTACCATATTGAAGTGAGTAACAGTGCACTGTGGCTAGTTAAATTGTGAAAAGTAATGTCTTTGTAGGCCTATTAACTACTACTACCCTCGTCTGGCAGCATGTCCCATACGGATGTAGCGCTTTCCCATGTTTGTGAAACATAAAAATTAAATTAATAATAATATTATTATTATTATTATTATTTATATCACTGTCTTTCAGCTTTCCTTCCTGCTTTCCATTTCCATCTCTGATTCTCATTCCTCTCTGCCCTTCATTCAGTCATTCTATTTTCTTTCTTTTTTAAATATACTTCTATCCTATTTCTCTCACATCTCTTGATCTCATCATTATCTCCCTTCTACTTATAATTTTCTCCCTCTTATTACCTCCCTTCCATCATTACCTCCCTCCCTTCCATTATTACCTCCCTCCTTTCCATCATTACATTCCTTCCTCTCATCATTACCTCCTTTCCTCTCATCATTACCTCCTTTCCTCTCATCATTACCTCCTTTCCTCTCATCTTCGTAAACACTAGTTATTACGATCCATAACATGATGAATTAAGCCGGTTGTAACCCTCACTGAGGAGCTTTGACGCTTACGAAGGGCTCTTGATCCAAGGAATAAGATATACCCCTCTTCTTCCTTGGGTCAAATCCGATAACCTCCCATTCTTAAGGTGCTCTATGTTCCCAATGGTTTTACCGCTTCCCCGTAAATATAATTATTTTGCCAGTATGGAAAAATATAAATTATATGCAAGGCAAAATATTAATTATTTTCAAAATATTAATTATTTTCAAAATATTAATTATTTTCAAAATATTAATTATTTTCAAAATATTAATTATTTTCAAAATATTAATTATTTTCAAAATATTAATTATTTTCAAAATATTAATTATTTTCAAAATATTAATTATTTTCAAAATATTAATTATTTCAAAATATTAATTATTTTCAAAATATTAATTATTTTCAAAATATTAATTATTTTCAAAATATTAATTATTTTTAAAATATTAATTATATTCAAGGAAAAATATTAATTACATTAAAACTATCAATCATATTCATGGCAAAATATCAGTTTTATTCAAAATATCAATTACATTCCTGGCAAAATATCAATTATATTCAAAATGTCAATTACATTCCTGGCAAAATGTTATATTCACAGTACCTGCTAATCTATTTTTAATTAGTTAACGAATAATAAAATTAGTTCCCTATTACCAACACCTTTATAGAGCACAATGCTATTCTTTCTCTTACTGTTATAGATAAGTCTACTTCAGTACTCCATGCATGTGCAAGTCTGCTTTACCCACGTTTGCATTGCAGCTCCTTCCTCGGAGTTTCACGATTGTGAATTTTGTTTATTGTGTCTGCAAGGTCTTTATTTCCCATGAGAGATGAGATTCATTGATTTGTACTTGTCTTCACACAAGGTATATATTTGGGTTCATCCGCTCAAAGTTGGGAGCATGTAACACACAACGAGAGTTAAACGTTTCGTCACAAGGTAATGTTGAACGAAGATCATGCACCCCGAGGACACTCGTGGTAGTGGTATGCTCAAGGATTAAATTCAGCCTCCTCCTGTTTGAATACCCGTCTCAACAAGGAGTCTATATAGCAATGAAACCAGGAAACAAGTGATTATGAATCATTTACCAAACCGCGGCAGGCGGGTATTCAAATAGGAGGAGGTTGAAATTAATCCTTGAGCATACCACTGCCACTAGTGTCCTCAGATGAGGAATAACACTAGGCTCTGCTGGGTGCGTGATCTTTGCAGGATCGATGGCTGAGTGGATAAGGTGATATGTATGTTGTGGTGTCTCTTTAGGCGGGACAACGTGTCGTGGGGTCGAATCCTGGTTTCATTTTATATATATACACACACACGACAAGCCACGGGGGGTGGAAATCTTTGGCTCAAGTACTTTGACACTTCTCAGTGCGTCATCAGGAGCTATGCAATGTTTCAAGGCTGCAACTGAAGAAGTGAAGGGAAGTTTTTTCTCGGAATAGCGCAGAGTGGGCATGTCGCTTCCTCCTGGTTCTCTTAGAATCTAAGAGAGCCAGGAGGAAGCGACAGGCCCACTCTGCGCTATTCTGAAAAGAAAACTTCCTAAATTCTTCAGTTGCAACATTGCATAGCTTCTGATGACGCACTGAGAAGTGTGAAAGTACTTGAGCTAAATATTTCCATCTCTCTGGGGCTTGTCTTGCATAGTTAAGATCGCCTGTCTGCGATTATTTACATATATATACACACAGTGTTTGTGTCAGTAGCCGCCAACTGTAAAGCTACTGCCTCATCCCAGACTCTCACAACTTTCATGGCACATTCTGTTCTCATTCTCCTCAAAGCCATTTAATGTCTATAAACCCAAGGTAAGTCGCAATGAACGACTTTTAATAAATAAACAGAAGAACTGGTTGGGATTCGATCCATGGTTCAGGTAGGTAGCAGGCCGAAGGCTGTAGCCATTCAGCCACGAGAGTTCGAAGATAATGTTACAACTAGCACTTCTGTCACATGATTGAATCAGCAGCTACAAACTGCAACGCTAATGGCTCATGGCTCAGCACTGAGGTGACATTTAAAATTTACACAGTGGAAACAGTGGAGCGATAGGTTTGAAGTGTCCAGTTCTTCAGTCTTGAAGTAGTCATTCAAAGGTATTCATTCTCTCAGATAAAATAGATCGAGGTAAAGCAGAAATAACAATAAGGTGACTCTTTACTGGAGTCAGAAGTGAGGAGTGCCAGTGGAGACGTCATCACAGGAGTAGTCCACCAGTGGAAGTAGATTAAATAAATTATTTAACAATGGGGTTGTAGAAGACATCTACTAAGATTCACTGACGTCGTTGTGTCAGTGCATAAGCAGCAGGCTAAAGAAGCCTGCTGAGCAGCCGATAAGGAAGATATAATCTTCAACTTAAAGTAATTTTTTATTGTCACCTTAGTAAATACACACACCAAGACAAAGTTACTTAGAACGTTTAAAGAAGGAAATAACAGTAAATTCTTTTTACGAACAGTCGACTGGCTGATCTCTCTTCATTGTGGCAGAAACCCACTATTTAGAAATGTAACGATACATACCAACTAAATATCTGGTTTTCCGTCTCCTCCTCCACCTCCTCTTCCTCTTCCTTCTCTTCGGGAAGCGCTAAACCCGTAGGGATTGTACTCCATCAGGTAAGGGACGGGCAAAAATCAGAACTAATATGAAGGAAGGATAACTCCGTTTCCTTGGAACAAGTGGGCCCCTCCCCCCTCCGTTGAAGGGATAACCAAGATGAATTTGTCGATAAACCCTTTTCAACATTGTGTAAAATAACGTTGCTGACCACGTTGTAAAGATGTGATAATATCCTGTTAACTCTCAACATTAAACGAAGCTTGAGGTTTGAACTTTCCTTAAACATATTACTCACTAGATTCAATATCTTCTACTGTGGAAAAGTTAAGCTATTTGGAATATTATTTATTACAGCAGATTTAATTATCCATTTTTAGGTTACGATTTAGCTGTACAATTGTCTCGATGCCTCTGATGATCCTTTTTCTCATGTTTTCCTGTTCATATCTGACGAAGCTCTTGTGCTCCGGAGTTTTCGTTACAAACGTTATTCCTCATCACAGTTCTTTGTTAAATATTTCAGTGTTTTTATTGCATTAAATATTATTTTCTTTGGATAACCAAGTACTCATTATTTATTTGTCTGGACAGCTGAAAATTACCTTTGATTTTCTCTTGATCTCCTTCCACATGATTTCCGTAAGGAAACCCCGAATGTTGAGAGTTAGAGAGAAGGAGTAGGCATCTCCCTCTCCGACAACAGTGGTCGGACAAGCAACACTTCCCCCTCTCCTAGGAACCTGCATCTGCTTGCCCTCACTCTCATTGCCTGGTGCAGTGGCCGGACAAACAACACACCCCCTCTCCTAGGAACCTGCATCTACTTGCCCTCACTATCATTGCCTGATGCAGTGGCCGGACAAGCAACACTCCCCTCTCTCCTAGGAACCTGCATCTGCTTGCCCTCACTATCATTGCCTGGTGCAGTGGCCGGACAAGCAACACTCCCCTCTCTCCTAGGAACCTGCATCTACTTGCCCTCACTATCATTGCCTGATGCAGTGGCCGGACAAGCAACACTCCCCTCTCTCCTAGGAACCTGCATCTGCTTGCCCTCACTATCATTGCCTGGTGCGCCCTCGGCCAATATAGTAATGTCTTCGTTAAATTTACTATATTCTACTCGCTAGCTACCACGCCAGTCAACCCTGCAACAACGGACAAGGTGGATTGTCCATACTAGCACCTTTATACACCCAATAACATTAGCGTCCTAGATATGTTCCAGGTGTAGTAAGAAGGCAACTGCCTATCGACATCTTGAGCGAAATTAACACGAATGCATTCACTTAGGACACATTTACTGTAAGCCTTTCGATCCTTGGATCATGATTAACGTCAAAGTCTGAATCGTTGTCCACAAATGTATCCCCTGGTTAATGCATTAGTGTTCATTTCCCCTCACATATGTTCCGAATTATAATTGTCATTAACTACTAAATTTGTTTTCGTATCAGTACTGGGGCTATCAAATTCGGTATTCCTACTCACCCATAAGAACTTCATGCAAAATTCCACCATTAATGGTTGTTGATGGTTATAGTCTGGGAGTTGTGAATTAGAGGGAGCAGAAGCTGAGAGATACTTCTCTTAGGTAATTACTTAAACTGTTCTTGTTAATAAAACACAATATGCGGTTTGCTGCATTGTGTTGCGGAAACGTTACATCCACTACAGACTTCGCTAGTTCCTGGTGAGCGAAACGTCGGCTCAGTAAAATGCCATCAACCTCATATTGTGTCTTGTTAATATACCTCTCGGTATATTCTGTAAATGATATACGTTAATCTGTCTACGCTGGATCAGTGAAAGTTAGTTATTGTAGCTTTGTTTTAATTACAAATTACTTGTTCATTTCATATACTGTCTTTCTCGCCATCTTTCGTGGTTTTACTCTTCCCTGTTTGTTCTCGCTCTCTTGCACACTTGCACTAGCGCTCCCCGTCTTTCACTTGTGTTCTTGCATACTGGCTTACTTTGTCTTACTTGCACTCTGTTCCTTACTATCTTGATCTTCCACCTTGATGCTGAGCTGGCTTTCTTGCGCTCACATTAAATTTCTCTCTCTCTCTCTCTCTCTCTCTCTCTCTCTCTGATAAGAGTCATGGCTAATTTCCTGACCAGAGCAGCAAAATATTAAGACATTATCCGTCCTTCTTATCCGCCAATGTTCTGTGGACATCTCTCCTCCTTGCTAATGCTTATTCTCCTTATCATGGCTATTCCTTCTCTCTCTCTCTCTCTCTCTCTCTCTCTCTCTCTCTTCCCCAACATCCTCTCCTCTCTCTCTTTATTCCTCCTCTACTCTCTCTTTTTCCCACTCAGAACTCCTCTCCCTTCATCTCATTATATTCTCATCCAATTTATCAACCCTTCTCTCTCTTATATTTATTAATTCTCTTCCACCATCTCAATTATTCTTCTCTACATTTTCAAATCTCTTTTGTTCTCTTTCCCTCTCCCTCTAACTTCTTCCTCTTTAAACTGTTTGTCCTCTCCCTCTCTCTTCTTCCTCTCATCTACCCCCTCACGTCTCTCCCCTCACTCCCCCTCTCCTCCCTCCTATCCCCTCTCCTCCCCTCACATCTCCCCTCCCCTCCTTAACTCAAATTCCCTATTAAAAAAATTTCCCGCTATTATTTCACAGACTCGCAGAATGTAATTATTAGCGTCGTAGAGGGAAAGAAAGACCTAAGAGTCAAATTACACAGGCGGGTTTTAGCTGCGACTTTCACAGAATATTTAGCTGGAATTTCAGTCATGTTGCCTCTAACCAATGCTAGAGCTACATCTATTCTTCCAGGCTCAATATACAGGAATTCCTGAGTTGTCAGGGATGCTAGCGCTATGGTCACACACACACACACACACACACACACACCCACACACACACCACACACACACCCACACCCCCACACACACACCACACCCACACACACACCCCAACCAAAAACCCACCAAAAAACACACACCCAAACTGTGGGAGCAATTTTGGGGCCTGGGAAAACCGAGAAAAACATTCCGTACCAGTAAGGAATGTTTAAGAAGAAAGTTAAGTCGGGCCCATACTGATAAGGGGAAATGTTAACCCCATTAAAAACCGTCAAAAAATGGGAAAAACAAAGGTTTTGCCACAAAGTTAGTTCCAGACTAAGGGGAATGTCCTATGAAGAAAGATTAAGGGAAATGGGCCCTGACGACACTGGAGGACAGGAGGGTCAGGGGAGACATGATAACGAAAATATAAAAATTTGCGGGGAATAGAAAAGGTGGACAAAGACAGGATGTTCCAGGGAGGGGACACAGAAACAAGAGGCCACAATTGGAAGTTGAAGACACAAATGAGTCAGAGAGATATTAGGAAGTATTTCTTCAGTCATAGAGTTGTAAGGCAGTGGAATAGCCTAGAAAATGACGTAGTGGAGGCAGGGAAACCATACACAGTTTTTAAGACGAGGGTTTTATAAAGCTCATGGGGCGGGGAGAGAGAGGGCCCAGTAGCAACCGGTGAAGAGGCGGGCCAGGAGCTAAGACTCGACCCCTGCAACCACAAATAGGTAGTACAAATAGTGAGTACACACACACACACACACACACACACACACACACACACACACACACACACCCACACACACATACACACACATACACACACATACACACACATACACACACATACACACACACACACACACACACACATATACACACACACACACAGGTTGGTGTGTGTGTGTCTGGTTCTTTTTGGTGGTGCCAGGAGCTGTGACTCGACCCCTGAAACCACAAATAGGTGAGTACAGTAGCCACCCAGGGAGGCACTACCGTCCTGTAATTGTTTTACACAATGGTAGGATTGCTGGTGTCTTTTCTGTCTGAAAAATACGCAAGAACACTGGTACGTCTTGCTATTTCTACTCACATTTAGGTCACACTACACATGCATGTACACGTATATGTATACACACCCATCTGCGTTTCCTTCATTTTTCTTAATAGTTCTTGTTCTTGTTTCCTATTCATCTCCATGGGGAAGTGGAAAAGAATCCTTCCTCAGTAAGCTATGCGTGTCGTAAAAGGCAACTAAAATGCCGGGAGCAATGGGTTGGTAACCCTTTCTCCTGTTTAAATTACTAAAAATAAGAAATATTTCATGAAATTGGTATATATGAATGTGAGTGGATGTAGTGCAGATAATAGGAAAGAGATAATTGCCAGTGTTAAGAATGAAAAGAAGCTGGATGTCCTAGCTCTAAGTGAAACAAAGCTGAAAGGGATAGAGGAGTTTCAGTGGGGAGACACATAAGGCATTAGGTCACGGGAGTTTCCAATAGAGTTAGAGCTAAGGAAGGGGGTAGCAATAATGTAAAAGGATCTGTTATGGCAGGAAAAGAGGGAATATGAATGAATAAATTCAAGGGTTATGTGAAAATAAGGGTCGGATAAGAAAAGGGGGTTACATTAAGTGTTTATACACCTGGAGAAGAGAGGAGTAGAGAGAGAAATGTTGGAAGATGTTAAGTGAATGTTCAGAGTTTTGAATGAAGTGAGAGGGCAATTTGGGAAGAATTTAATAATACACTGGACAAATAATAATTTTTAAATTTTCTTGGGTAGAATAGTTTGTTGGTGAGTTGTGCAAAGGACCTGTCCAGTTGGGCCGGCGCGCGTCAGGTGTTTAACCGTTGTGGGATCTGATAATGAGGTGTTGGCCAGACCTATTATATAGCTTCCTTGGATGCTTTACTTTACGTCCAAGGAGCAGGCAAACCAGCTCAACCGACCTGGTAAATTCAAGGTGAAGTCTTATGGGGACCACAGAACCCACTATGGGGTTGTTTCATACCTGGAATCACGACACAACCTGAAGTTCAAGATATGGTTCAACTTGAGGGGAGAACCAATATTGACTCCTCTCAAAAAGGGAAAATGATACCACCTTAAAGAGAGCCCATAAAAGACGACGCTCTTTTCACCCTGGAGGAACTGGACTCTCGGCAGAAAAACACCCAGGGGGTTAGTGATGCTTTACCCCGCTGAAAAAGCCCATCGGGGAGTAGCAGCTCCCCCCCAGTGTGGTGTCAGTTTCAACGTCTCAAGGCAAAGCCCGGCAGGAAACGCCCCAACCCGACGGGTTTCTAAATTCGGGAAAGTAGGCCCCAACTGCCATCCCAGTTTGGACCTGGGTTTTCTTGGGGCGGGTACGATGTCGGGACCTTCACAGCAAAACCAAATTCGCTGTTTCAATTTTCAGCTTTTAGGGACACCTGAGTGAACTCTTTTCCGAACAGAGTAAAATGGGGGTTTGTTTGCACCAGAAACCACCCTACCGATTACATCCCCGGGCTGAAAAATGCATCGCCACCCACTCCACAAGCCCGAATTTCCAGGCAAAACACCATCCCGGGAATCCTCGAGGGCCCCAAAGAGGCCGCCAGAATTCAAAAAGTCGGGAAGCCCCAAAAAAACTCGCAACAGGCTACGACGGATAAACAAACGAGGGGCAGAGAACCCTGCCATACTCCCAGATCTCTCAGCAGCAAAAACCAAGTCAATGCCCAGGAAATTCCCCAACCCAAGAAGCCCTAAACCCCGGCGTCAAGGTCCATAACCCCTGCACCCCTACCTCAACAAAACAAACAAAAAAAAAAAGGGGAAACCCAGGAGGCGTCAACAGGGGCATCGGGTCAATGCGATCAGCGGGTTTGCACTAAAGGGAGCCCCCCCGGGCCAAAAGCACGAAAAACCGCAGGCCCCCCCTTCCCCGGGAAACAGGCGCTTGCAGACTAAACCTGGCACCCACCAGCAGGCCCGGCTACTCAACCTTGTATACAGCAACAGACCACGGGCATCCCTAAAAGAAACCCAAAACCCTCACATTCCCTACAGACCACAGCACCCAGTTTAAACCCCACTTTTTTTCCGAACCCATCTCCAAAAGGGGCCCTCACCGGGGAGGACCCTCGTAGCACTCATCAAGGTGTTCACGGATCTTATTTCAAAAAACAACAACTCCAGGGAACAACAGAGCGCTTTCCCCGGCAGAGGGTTCCAGTACTCTCCTGAGATTTGGGGCTTTCGGGCCGAAAGGGGAAAGACAGGGGAAACCCCCAAATGATTTGGCGGGTTTTCTCAAAGGGGGGCGGACCCCAGCCTCCAGCTCAGGAAACACAGGAGGGAAATAACTCGGAAACCAATCACCCCTTTAAAGGGTCCTACAATGGAACATTCAGGCCTGGGGGGGCCAAACCAGAAACCTCTTGCTGGAGGCAGAAATTTCGGGATCGGGTTTGACACCCGCCCTTGTTTACAAAAAACCTGATTTTCCCCCGACAAGGCCCCAAAAGACTCCCCCGGTTTTGCTGGAAAATTTTCGGCACAGGGAAACCCGGGCATTCACGCAGGGGCACACCCTGTTTTTGATCCAATACAATCCCTTTAAACGATTTTTAAGCCCAACCCTGTGGATTTGTGGGGAGGATGTCGGGGGCCAGGCCACCCTTTGGCCCAAACCTGGGCCCCCCCTTTAAAACCATCTATAACATCTACAAAAAACCCAAAGACACACCCTCAAACATTGCAGAGTTTCCCTCGCACTAGCACGCACTGAGTGTATTATTGTGGGGGGAGATTTCAACGCACATCACCTTATTCTGAAACTCTGACTCGGGCAACCAATGCTGCTGGCAAAAACATAAAAACCCAATGTTTCCTAAAAACAAAATTCCAGGGGAAAAAGGGTTGCAAAAACAAGGAGATCCCACACACCTGTTGGGGGTTTCCCCTTCGACCTTCCCTTTTGGGGTCAAGACAACTCCCCAGAAAGGAGCCAAAAGGGGAAACCCCATCCTCCCCTTTGTCCAGTAAACCATTTTTTCAGTGTTTCCCCCACCTTAAACACAACAGGCCCCCCCCCAGCTGGCGCCCCCCTAGAGGGCCCGTAAAAGGGGGCCCTACGGGAAAAGGTTTTTTTCCGGGAATCTTCATGACTGGGGGTCCACAAACTCTCTATCTGAAGACTGTGATACGGCGAACAGGAGCTAATCACGTTCTCCACCCCAGGCGGGCAGAGTGCGCAATTCCAAAGAAATCCGCAGGACGCACTAAACAAAAGAGCCCGGGGTTTGGTTCTAAAACCGACGGGGTGCGGGAAGCAGAACCACCCATAAACCCCTTTTTTAAAGGAAAGCTATAAAAAGGCGAAAACCCAAGGGCAGAAAAAACAAGAATACTCTAGAGCCATTGTGCACCCTGCCCGCAAAATCTCTCTCAGAGTAAAAACTGGAAAGGGCGGAGTGGTGCCCAAACATTCGGGCATCCACCCACCTTTTTCTGAAAAAATGGGCAAGCTCAACTAGCAAACGGGCAAGAGCAAGCCGAGGCCACCACCCCAACCCGAACCCATCCCAGGAAGCGAGAAACTAGTGGGAGTTTTTCATTTCCGGGGGGGAGCCTCCACTCAGCCCCACAGGACATCCGGAATATACAGACGGATCTTCTCCCACAGCCCATTTAACGATACAAGCGCCTTTTGAGTCGGAAGATGTGACGATAAGACCTAAACGGGACTTGAACTCCGACGTGCCATTAAGAAAAAAGGGTTTGACACTCCCCCGGGCCCCGGAGGGTGGGGACGAACCCCAGATTGCACAGGCGGGGCAGAGTGGATGGGGGCCATATAGACTCAATAACAAGTCTGGGGGGCCAGGACACTCCCACAGTTTTGGAAGAAAGCAAAAAACCCGTACCAAATCCAAAGCCCAAGGCCCAGGCAGTATAAACCCCCCATACGCTGACCGGGCGCTTACCCAAAAGACAGCTGAAAAGGATAGTGTTAAACCGCCTCCTAAAAAACTTGGACCCCCATCACACTTTTTTGGCTTCACCAAAGGAGTGGGAACAGCCCTAGTCATAACCACTCTAAATAAGGGCCCGATTGCTGATAGCAACAAAAAAAACCCAGTATCGTCGTTTAACCCCGACCCCTTTAGGGGGCATTTGGAGCTAGCCAGCCCCACAGCAAAACTTGGCAATAAATAGCCAAGGGGGAAACAAAAAGGAAAGCCTCCCGGGCCCCGGGTAAGGGCCTTTCCTTTGGGGCAGCAGGCCTGTGTCAAACTTTCAGGGACACTACCTTCCTTTAAAAAACCCCGGAAAAAAGGTACGGCCCCCAAGGTGTGCTCAGTCCCAAACCCCGTTTTAACATCCTTATGCAGGGAAATTTGAGACCTTCCCTTTTATAGTGGTACACAGCTCCCCAGCAAAGCTTAAGATCTTTCCCCTAGTAGTGAATGGGGGAAAGGCCCAAATTTTAAAACACAGGCTCAGAAAAGCTTTTTACCCAATTACGCAGTCCCTTTTTAAGGGAAAAAAGGGCCCCCAAAATCTCGGCCGAGAAATCTCTTGCAATGGGTGTTCAAGGGACCAATCCTAGAATAGATTTTTTCGTATTCAGGATATAGAACTTGACTGGACAGGCCCCTACCCGTACTTGGGGAATTTTAAAATTGATTAAAAGCTGACCTTTTAGAAACAGGCCGAGTATTTAGGTTCCCCGTGGGGTCTAAATCAGACCCCAAAAGCCATGAGAGCCATGGGCGAGGGAAAACCCTGCAGGGGCAAGCAAAGATGTACTTCGCTTGTTTTTATATACAAACTTTTACGCTCGCTCATTGACTAAAGGTGCCAACCCCGGGTTTAGCTTTATCTCTTCCCCCCAGAGCGGCAAAGGGGGGAGGTCGTACAAACCAGGGGAAAAGAACTATGCTTGGTGCCCCCATCTGGACCCAAAAAAGTATGTTCCCCAGAAACTGAGGCCCGGCCCTTTCCCTTTCCCTTTGGGTGACAGAGTAAGAAAACTAAACGCCTGGCCCAAAATTGGGCCCCGATTCTGCACCGGCAGCAAGGTCCCCCCCTAAAGGGGACGGGTATTAAAAAACCATGTCACAAGACCCCCCAAATCTTTTCCCCGGACTACTCCTGGGTTCCCTTTGTTTTGTGTTGCTGGGGGGAAAACTGCTGCCTGTTTAAAACTGGGTCTGGAAAAAAAGTTGTGACCTTCCTGTTGCTGGGGAAACCCCCACCACCTCCCGGCGCCCAGAAACCCCCGCCGATGTTTTTTAAACATGCAGCTACCCATCTCTAAGGGGTCTCTGCAAATCAAGATACCCCCATAATCATGCTGAGACCCAAACATGGGACGGGGGAAAGGGGGGCACATGTGCACAGAGGGAGGCATAGAGGTTCTGTCGACCCTACAGGAAGAGACAGCAGCTGGACTTACCACAATGGGCCCCACACAAGGGGGGGCGACACCCCCGAACCCAACCCGCAAAGATCCTTTAAAACTGAGGGTGGGGGCGATTTTAGCAAAGGGAAAATTTTCAATGCCCTAAAGACATCGACTCCGACCTGTCCCAAAATTTTTAATTTCCCCCTCCCGCAATCAATGCCCTCTCCCATCCTCAAAACCACAGGGTAATTTCACCTCAAACACATCGATCCTGAAACATAATGACAAACCTTAGAAGTTCAGGGAATAGATCACATTGAACTGGGTCCCCCCGCCATGCTGGCCCTCCCCGGGGGAAAAGAGGCCCGGGAATTAAAGCAGCCCCCGGCAGCAACAGACTATCCACATGTTGGGGTTTACGTCCCAATCGCCCAAAGACCCGACCAAACTGGGGCTGCCAGAGCCACGAAACCCTTTTGGGGGGGGCCTTTGGTGATCCCCATCTCAACAAAAGGTACCGAGCAGCGACCTTTAGGAAGAACCCCCCCCCATATGATAAAGCTGGTTTCCCGAGCGCAGTTTTAACCCCCATTTCCCCCCCGGCCTTTGTTTTTTGGGTTTCCCACAGCCAAAATTAAAGGGAACAAAAACTGAGGGAAAAGATGTGCCAGTACGTCCGCACCTGTCCACGGCCCCTAAACAACTTCTTTTTAAAAAGTGCGAAGCCCACGAGACACCCGCAGGCAACAGGGGGGATATTCCCTCCCCGAAGAGGAACCCCCGAGATGACTGCGGCCAAAACTAGTGGGCCATGGGTCAACGAACCAGACCCCTGTTTACCTGTATTAATGACATATCCTCCTTCCCCCCGCCCATGTCCCCTAGTTAAAACATGGTGTCGCTTAAGAGATGCACCCCGTTGAACTGGGCCAGAGGGGGGCTTGAGCGGCCCTGCGTCGCACCTTGGTGGGAAAACCCTTTCCCCCTTCGGGGGCCAAGACGGGGCACGCAAGATTGGGAAAACCCCCCCAGGACAAGGTCTTTGGGGACCATTATACTTTCATACGCAAATTTACTTTTATAGTTTTCCCTTTATAATGTGGGGTTTGTCACGAAACGCTTGGAATTTCCTATTTTTTCAGAGGTTGGGGTTTTTTTCATACATACATATATATAATATATTTTTATATATAATATAATATTAAAAATATAAATATATATAAAAATTTAAAAATATATATATATATATATATATATATATTATGTATATACACACACACAAAACTGCGGCGGGCCAAGACTCGATCCTTTGTTCCCATGCCCAGCCCTGTAAGAACAGGACACAGTACGCATCACTCTCTTCACTGAACCTCAAATTCTCAAACACCGGGCTCTCAGCAGCACAGAGGGTGTTTTCCCTGGCGCGAGAACATACGTGGTCGTGGAACCTCAGAGACTAGTTTCAACCTCATCCTGTTTGGGGTACCAGCCTTCACGAGCAGTCTGTATATTAATGAAATCACGGAACAATGCGTACTGCGTTCTGTTCTCACAGGGCTGGGCATGGGAACGCAGGATCGAGTCCTGGTCAGCTACATTTCCGTTAATGATTCAGAATCAAGTACATGTACAAGGTATACAGGCCTAGCTGACATCATATATATATATATATATATATATATATATATATATATATATATATTCTTTCTTCAACACACCGGCCGTATCCACCGAGCGGGTGGCCCAAAAGTTAAAACAAATTCTCTTTACATTAGTATATATATCTTATTTAAAATATATATATATATAGTTAATATTATATATATTATTATATATATATAATGTCGTGCCGAATATGTAAAACTGGTCAGTTAGCAGAACCATTAAAATTAAGTCTTAAAATTTTCTCTTATACTTTAATATATATTTTTTTCATTAATGTTAAGTAAAAATTTTTAATTTAACCCAAAAACTAGAAAACTTACTAACTTGTAATAAAGAGCAATTTTTTTAGACTAACCCAACTAAAATACATTTTAGATTTGTTACAGTAATTATACTAAACAAACCCGTGAAATTATTTTTCGTTAGGTTCGGAATGATTTTGGCGAAATTATTGCATACACAAATTTTCGCTTGTCCTATATGGCAAGATGAGCGTTGCTATTTAAGCCAAGATCGCAAGTTCTGCCTATTCGGCACGACATTATATATATATATATATATATATATATATATATATATATATATATATATATATATATATATATATATATATATATATATTATAAATCTAGAGTAGCAGCAGTGAGGCAGGAGAAAGAAATTTGTGAACTGAATATTTTTGAACTGCAAGAAGGTATTTGATATTCTATTTTCACAAGATACAATTGATCATAGTTCGTATGGAGAAAGAGTGGATGCCCAATTAGAGGAATTAGAATAGGAGTGCAACAGGTGGAGTTCCTAAGACATCAGTATTTGGACCGGTGCTGTTTTTTATTCAAACTGAACGACTTTGCAGAACAGAGATATGTATCCCTGCTTGTAGCTGAGGTCAGATTAATAAGATTAAAAGCTAATGAGTATATAGAAAGGAAACAAATAGAGTTCGACCAACTGCAAGATCGTCATGCAAGTAGCAAATGATTTTAAACCTTAGCTGATGCTAGGACATGAAAATTGGGCCAGGGATAAGAAAAACGGGAAAACTGAGAATAGACCAAGTTATAGATGGGATTTGAACCCATGGCAAGTAAGTCGAAAAACTCCAGAGCAGTTCGTCCACCCGTTCCGTGGTTTGTTAGGAGTCATGTTATTACGATTTCGTGACTCAACTGATAAACTCTGGGGAGAGAGGTTGTAGACCTCACTCAAGGAGAAAAACCTAGCTAGGGGTGAGCATAGTGCCAGGAATACTGCTAGACGTACATATCAATCTCATAATCACTGCTGCGAATGACTGGCACATCCAAGCGTAGCTTAAATGTATTCAGCGCTATCGTACAACCCTCACCTCATAAAGCATGTTAAGAACTGGAGAAAGTGCAGAGGTATGCAACGATACTAGTCACAGTGCTAAGGGAAATGACCTATGAGAGGCAAAAAGAACTGAACTTAACGACATTATAGGATAAAAGAGCGAGGGGAGACATGGTGAAGTCTGAAGTCATAAAAAATTCTCAGAGGATTTGATAGGATTATAGGTGGTCGAGAGGCTGAAAACAGGTAAACAAGGGCACACTAGAAAACTGAAGACGCTGATAAGTTACAGGGAAGTTGGGAAGTATTTCTTCATCCTCAGAGTGATGGAGAAATGGAATAACCTTGATGAAGACGCAGTGGTAGCAGGATCTATATGTAGTTTTAGGTAGAGATATGACAGCCAACGAGGCTAGGATGACTTAAACTCGGCAAGTTTAGAGGCAGGGCCAGGAGCTGAGACTCGATCTTAGCAACCAAATATATGCAGTACAAATATGAGAGTACAGACAACAAACAGAAAGACAAGACAGACAAGAAATACGTTGACAGACAGATAATCAGAGACAGGCAGAGAGGCAGAGACACGTAAACAGAGACAGGCATACATAAAGAAACAGACAGATACAGACAGACAAGAAAAAGAAGAATCAGGTTAAAAATACCATTCATCATCCAGTATATTATCAGCGTAGAGGCCATTTCACGAGGAACACAATGTAAATAATGAACTTCAAAACATAAAACAAGATTAAAAAAGCGGAGAGACGGGAGAGAATGTTGATTGAAGAAGAGGAGAGAAGGAAGGGAGAGGGGAACAGACGAAGGTGTAGTGAGACGCAAGAGAGAACACACTGATTAATCACACAACGAAATTATAACGGAGGATGAGCAGAGGACAGGGAACAACTAGAGGGAAATTAAAAACAAGCTCGGGGGCCACCACCATTATTATTAAAATATGAAGCACTAGTCCCTGTGTGGCTCGTGCAGGCTCGATCCTCCCTCAAAGTGAAAAATATTCGCTCCACATAACTGTATTTAGCTGACACCAGGATATAGAAAAACAATAAAAATGAAAATATGGCATGAATAAAACGCAGAATAAAACAAAAGCAGAAGAAATAAACAAAAGCTGTAGAAGTGTAGACCAGCTAGCAGCACCTCTAACTCGTATCTTTCAGCACTGCCTAGTACAGTGTAAATGGTCCTCTCTGTGGAAAGAGGCAAATGTAGTCCCTGTTCACAAAAAGAAGAGCAGAGCAGAAATCAGCAACTACAGACCAGTGTCACTCCTGTCAATCACTGGTAAGATCCTTGAGACAATAATCTCAAAACAAATGACAGTTTTTTGACTACCACTCACTACTTTGTGATCGTCAATATGGCTTCAGGAAAGGTTACTCTTCTGCTGATCTGTTGTTAAATCTCTCCACTAAGTGGCACCAGTCACTGGGTGAATCCAAAGTCAGATGTGTGGTAGCACTGAACATTGCCAGTGCTTTCGACCGGGTGTGGCACCAGGGCCTCTTAGCAAAATTTCAAGCACTGGGAATTGCAGGCTCTACGCTGTCTCCTCAGTGATTACCTTCATGGTAGATCTCTAAGGGTAGTTCTCAATGGAACGGAATCAGCAAGACATCCTATTGGGGTAAGTGTTCCACAAGGAAGCGTGCTGGGACCATTGTTATGGAATGTCTACTTTAACGACCACCTTCATCTCATCCCAGAATCCCATGCATATGCAGATGACTGTACACTCACCTTCACTTATCCAAGAGAAGAAATGCCAGCTGCTCTGAGCTACATCAATCACCAGCTAAGAGCTATATCAGCTTGGGGAAATAGATGGCAAGTAACATTTGCACCTGAGAAAACGCAAATGATGATGGTCTCTAGGCACAATGATGGTAATTCTGGCTCAGTAGTAAGGATGAATGGGAGGGTGTTGGCACCTGGAGAATAAGTTGATATCCTTGGGGTGAAATTTGACTCCAAACTAACCATGAAGAACCATGTAAATCTTGCAAACAAGGCAGCCAGAAAGCTTACAGCACTTCGCCGTATCTCGCATCTGCTTGACAGTAGGGGTTGCAAGATTCTGTACGAGGCACAAGTACGCTCACACCTTGAGTATGCTACACTTTCTTGATTTGCCTGCCCCTCCCCCCTCTCATCTGCGGCTGCTTGACAGAGTAGAGAACAGAGCAGAACGTCTCGTCTCTCGCCTGGACCCATCCTGGATAGATCTATCATTTCAGCAGAGCCTTCAACACAGGAGGGATGTGGTTGGCCTTACTGTTATGTACAAGGCCAACATTGTCAAAGTACCACACTTGGATCCGCTTCGAGGACAGCGTGAAACAAGCTTTTATACCACAAGACGGGCAGAAAGCAACTTCACTCTGGCTGTACCCTTCTCCAGAACATCACTCCATCTGAGTTCATATACCCAGGATGACTCTGAATCTGGAACACATTCCTACAGCATAATGATGTCAACGAGATAAAGTCAGTTGACCAAATGAAAATGCTGGCCCACAGATGGCTCCAACTTCATCCTGTTCCCTACTTGTATGTCTCATAACAATAAAAATGCTTTCAAATGAGCTGATGTAGGTAACAGCTATTAGCTTGCCAATAAAGTTAGGAATCCTTAACCTGTAAATAGCTTGTCAATAAAGCTAGGGATCCTTAACCTTGCCAAACCCTGTGTAAAAAAAAAGTTAGTTTAGAAAGACACGTAAGCAAACACTATAACATATTTATTAGAAAACGTTTCGGTCCTGGGAACTTGATCACTTCTAATTGATCAAGGTCCCAGGACCGAAACGTTTTCTAATAAATATGTTATAGTGTTTGCTTACGTGTCTTTCTAAACCAACTTGTCGGTATTTATTACCAAGGTTTATACCAAAAAAAAAAAAAGTACATTTTAAGAACTGAGTTCTGATGTCCCATAGCTCGATGACCAGCGGACTCAGCTCACACACTGAGGTCCAGAGATTGAATCCCCGGTACGACTGGAAAACATTAGGGACGTGTTTGTATAAGACACCAGCTGTCTATGTTCACCCATCAGTATAAAACGGGTACCTGCCTGTGCTTGAGATTCTACAAGACTACAGTCCTTGCCAAATGCCCCTAGGCTGAGGGACTGGTTACCTCGTTTTCCGCCCTCTACTGTATATATTTGTTTTCATGTATTGTACTGATGAAGCCACTGGATGGCGAAACGTCTACAAGTGAAGATACCCAGATGTTATACGTATGTCTACTTCATCGACATGCAACTTCAGTGACCCTCGTGTAGTCGATAGACTTTAAACCTGATAAACCGATTAACTACAATAAAATCCTCTATAATCAAAGTATTTTATATTTAATAATTTTAAGGAAGAACAAGGAATTGTAAATAATTGTGTATATTTTTTCACCTATTAAAAATGCAATATCTTAACTCATATTGACTAACGAAATCGTAATAACAAGACTGTAAACAAACCACGGAACGGTTGGTGTTTGAACAAATGGCGAGTAAGTCTTAAGACTCCAGACCAGCGGCTTAAACACTGGTCTGGAGCTTGACAACTCGCCGTAGGTTCAAAGGCCACCCGTTCTTCTTCTTCTTCTTCTTCTTCTTCTTATTCTTCTTCGTCTTCGTCTTCTTCTTCTTCCTCCTCCTCCTCTTCTGAAGCTGCAATTGTAATAACAAAAAATTAGAAAATCTAGTTGTCAAAAAACACAAATGGGTAACAAATAAATAAAATCCTGATGCTCACTAAATATAATTTTTGTGAGTGGTGACCACTGTAACACTGCCGTCAGTCCAGTGTTACAATGGTTGTAACCACTGTAACACTGCCGTCAGTCCAGCGTTACAGTAATGACTGACTCAACATTACTTCTTGTCCGTAGATCAACCCAGAGCATAGTATTAGTAGTTTACCTGGAGAGAGATCCGGGGGTCAACGCCCCCCCGGCCCGGTCAGAAGTACACAATTAATGTAGTTGTAGCAGTTCGTAGCCCAACTCTCTCTCTCGTTTTTTGGTAAATGACTGGTACGTTTTTCAGTGTTGCTCGGCTTAATGTCAAAGTATTTTTTCAAGCCGAAATCGTGGTCGGAGGAAGTGAAGGACAGAGATAACATATTCGTCAGGAACCAAATCCTAGCAAGGGATCTTTGACAGATGTTGACCCGTCATTGGCAAGGGCAGAATAGAGCCTTCTGCTATTCTATGCCAAATCTGTTCCTCATCGTGACTTATGCTGACTCCCTTTCTGACCCTTGACCTCTTACTCTGACTTACCCTTTTCCTATTCTCATCGTCGCCTTTCTCTTTCCTCAGGCTTTTATATCTCATTTTCTGCCTCTCCTTTACTACTCATCAACTGTTCGTTCATTTCCAGTTTTTCCACACGCTTTAATTTTGTTTACATTCTCTCTCCCCTCTCCCCTCCTCATTATTATATCTTACTGTATCATAATACTCTATCTGTTCCCTTTTTCCTCTTTTGGAATTCATACTAGTCTCCCCTCTGATACTTATGTACAGTTCAGGACATTTATTAAAGGGAACGTTTCGCTCCGAGTGGCTTCTTCTTTCAGTCGTGGCGAAACGTTTCCTTGAAATATAAATAAGCGTTTTTTCCATATCTTGTCGGAATCACCACACCATTTCTCTTCTCTGATATCATCTTCCCTCTTACGTTCCGCCACATTCTTCGCTTCACGGTCGAAAAAATTTACCACAGATGTTTTTCGTGCCGGTCTGGGTGTCAGAGAGATTGCGTAAGCTGACAGCTAGTGAGAAAGACTTCATGTTCGTAGATATCTGTGAGTTTTGAATACTTCATACAGCTAAGTCGTGTATGAAACGTCGTAAAGAATGGTTTCCCCGCAAGAATAGTGTCTCGTTCTAACCCCGTTTATGTCTAGTTGCATATACATGCAAACTCAAAATCTACATTGAGAAAACTTCCGTTTGTTTACTTAGGTTAGGTTAGGTAAGGTTAGGTTAGATTAGGTTAGGTTAGATTAGGTTAGGTAAGGTTAGGTTAGGTCAGGTTAGGTTAGATTAGGTTACGTTAGATTAGGTTAGGTAAGGTTCGTCAGGAAACAGAACAAGTGTTTCCTGACGCGGGTCGTGGTCAGATAATGACCTGCCGTTGGAGCTTTTGGTCACCTGGCCGAGGCCTTCCACTGGCTTAGATTGAGGTGTCCTTCCATGACTTGCCAAAATAAATGTTCCTTTTAATAACACAAAAAAAAAATCATGAAATTATTTGCATGTTTTTCAAATCTGGTCACTAAGTCACTGTTTGATAGCTGATTATCATCCACATGTAGTAAATTATTTTCCTATTGCTGTTTCAGGTATTTATATGTGATAACATATTTATTATTTTAGCAAATTATCTGTTTTATCATATCTGTCTTGCCATAATTTTGAATATTCAAAATATTCAGTCTCTATTCTAATATATTTTAGTCATTATTGTAAAGGGACCCAGATACATATTTGTTTTGGTTTTACTCGACTCGCTTCTGGTGTGGGAAGAAAGATCAGTTGCTTCCACACTCCACACAGTGGGTGTGGGGAGTAAGGTGCCACACTCAGCTCACGTCTGTTGTGGGAGGGAGGGAGAGTAGGGGTGTGGGCGGTGCCACACTCAGCCCATGTCTGGTGTGGGAAGTAGAGCTGGGGTTCCGGTGGTAGTACTTCAGTGTTGGGATCCACATACCACTGAAGCATTATTGCCACCCATTACTGCTCCAACACGACACCTGCGGTCTAGCTCCTGGTTATTGAGGATGAGGACGAAGGTAGAGACGGAAGCAAGGTAGGGAGAGACGGAAGCAAGATAGGGAGAGACGGAAGCAAGATAGGGAGAGACGAAAGCAAGATAGGGAGAGACGAAAGCATGAAAGGGAGACGAGGAAGCAAGAAAGAGACGGAAGCAAGAAAGGAAGAGACATAAATAGGGACAATGAGACGGAGGTATGGGAAAGAGGTACAGAAGCAGGGGATGCAGAGAAACTATATATATATATATTATTTATATTGTGTGTGTGTGTGTGTCTGTCTGTCTCGTAAATAGTACTCATAAGATAACATTCCAGATATCAACCACTGTAAAAAAAAAAAATACTTGTATGCGCTCTGCGCCACTTTGTTCGTACTATGTGCATATATCAACATTGTTTTCGTGATTAATGGCACCCCAGGCATCTGCCTAATCTATTTTTTTCGAATGCTGCGCTGAATATTAGTGAAGCTATTACATGCTATGTTTCCCCTGTCATGTATCTTTGAAATTTATTTGAAGTTGAGGATTTAATAAACAAAACCTTCAGGGTGGTTTGTTAGATGGACGGCTCATCATTTTCCTGTCTACCCATCCGGGAAAACATTTGTTTACCGAGGCTTGGTGGCTCTCCATCCAGGAAAACGTCTGTTTACCGAGGCTTGGTGGCTACCTCCATTCCAGCTGGGATAGGAAAACGTTCTGTTTACCGAGGCTTGGTGGCTCCCCATCCAGGAAAACTTCTGTTTACAGAGGCTTGGTGGCTCCCCATCCAGGAAAACTTCTGTTTACAGAGGCTTGGTGGCTCCCCATCCAGGAAAACTTCTGTTTACAGAGGCTTGGTGGCTCCCCATCCAGGAAAACTTCTGTTTACAGAGGCTTGGTGGCTCCTCACTGACCGAGCATGACTACGTTTTATACAAGAATGGTTTATAATACCGACAAGATGAAAAATTAGACACATGTGCAACATCTGGGTATATTTATTTGTAGACGTTTCGCCATCCACAGTTGGTACGAGTCTCTTCACCAACTCCGATGCCGAGGGACTGATTACCTCATCTTTTGGGCTTTATAAAGACAAAAACAGATCTGTTTGTGACTTTATAAAGCCCACTGTGTGAGCGAACAGTTTTCAAAAACTGATCACAGTATACTGCATTTGTCTCCCTTTTTTCCTCTTGTGTCGATATTTTATGCTAGTTGTCTTCAGGTCCTGTTGTCCACAGGTTGAAATGGTGTACACATTTTTAGCTTGAAAGGCGATTTGTTTGTTTTTGCGTCGCCCATACTCGAATTTATCCAGTATCGTAAAATTGTTTTTTTTTTTTTTTTTACTCCTGTCTCCGTCAATTTTTACAACTAACACTTAGACCATGTTCTTTATTGAGGCTACATGTGACAGTATGAGTGTCTCATTCCTTCGTACGTGTGAATGTGTGAGTCTTTGATTACCACTTTCTCATATTTACTTACGTCAAGACGAGTTTATCTAGGACGTTGTCATGTATTTGCAGTCTCTGACGTATTGTTCTAAGGCAGGTTTGCAGGACGTATCCTGGGGATTCTCTCTGGCCACGTTATGCACACTCCATAGTCTGTTGATTCCTAGACCCCAATGATTTTCTTGCTGTCTTGGCATTAGACATCATGTTTTTCTCCTGTCTTCCGATCTGTGTGAAGTAATCATGGTCAGAAAAGTGGCAGATGCAGTTCAATGTAGATAAATGCAAGGTTCTGAAGCTTGGGAGTGCCCATAATCCTAGTACTTATAAGTTAAATGATGTAGAACTTAGCCATACAGATTGCGAAAAGGACTTGGGGGTTATGGTGAGCAGCAACCTTAAACCAAGACAGCAATGCCTAAGCGTACGTAATAAGGCAAATAGATTACTGGGATTTATATCAAGAAGTGTAAGCAACAGAAGTCCAGAGGTCATACTGCAGCTTTATACATCATTAGTAAGGCCTCACCTAGATTATGCAGCTCAGTTCTGGTCTCCGTATTACAAAATGGACATAAATTCGTTAGAAAATATTCAGCGTAGGATGACTAAATTAATACATAGCATTAGAAATCTTCCTTATGAAGAAAGATTGAAGACTCTTAAGTTACATTCACTTGTTAGACGAAGAATGAGGGGAGACCTGATCGAAGTGTATAAGTGGAAGATAGGTATTAATAAAGGGGATATTAATAAGGTCTTGAGGATGTCTCTCCAAGAGAGAACCCGCAGTAATGGATTTAAATTAGATAAGTTTAGATTTAGAAAGGACATAGGAAAGTATTGGTTTGGAAATAGGGTAGTTGATGAGTGGAACAGTCTACCTAGTTGGGTTATTGAGGCTGGGACTTTGGGTAGTTTCAAATCTAGGTTGGATAAGTACATGAGTGGGAGGGGTTGGATTTGAGTGGGACTTTCACATCAGAGCTTATTTCTTGGGTGGCATTGAAAATTGGGCAAATGTTTTGTTAGTGGGATGAATTGTAAAGGACCTGCCTAGTATGGGCCAGCAGGCCTCCTGCAGTGTTCCTCCTTTCTTATGTTCTTATGTTCTTATGTTTTCCTGTCTTTTACGGTTTGTTTTATGTAGTTATTTACCAAGTTATTTACGTGATCCTCTCGATCTGTGAGATGGTCTTCCAGGTTTGTTTCCAGCACTCTGCTTAAGTTCTTCCTCCTTTCCATATCTCAGCAGCTGGAATTTGTCGAAATTGATCATTATATTAATTTCCATTGTCCACAGGTAGACTATTGGTATCTGCCGATAATTTTTCACTGCCTTCTGCCGATGTAACTCTTATGCTTATAAGGGCAATACGAAACTCTGGCTGGAATTTTGTCCGTGTCTGCTATGAGAGTGAGAAACAGCAAAGGTGCCAGAACTGTGATTAGGAGTTCTGAACGTTATACTTTTTTCTACGGCTAGATTTTGATTCCTGTACACTACTAAGTGTTTTGTTCGTTAGAAAATTGAAAATCTATTTTCTTAAATTGTCAATATAGAAGAAATCTCCGTTCTGGGTTTCTTTCCAAGTCTCCACAATCTTCTCATTATAATCTAGTTACTATGATAACCATGACTTGGATTGTGTAAGTCATAATTTTTTTCATAAATTTCTGAACTGACAGCTCACCATTCAATCAGAGATTTCTTATATGTGATATCGATGTTACTGGAATGCAGTTATTTGCTTAATCTCTGCTGCCTCCTTTTGTCCAGTGGAGTTATGTCTGCATTTTGTCCAGTGGAGTTATGTCAGCATTTTGTCCAGTGGAGTTATGTCTGCATTTTGTCCAGTGGAGTTATGTCTGCATTTTGTCCAGTGGAGTTATGTCAGCATTTTGTCCAGTGGAGTTATGTCTGCATTTTGTCCAGTGTAGTTATGTCTGCATTTTGTCCAGTGTAGTTATGTCAGCATTTTGTCCAGTGGAGTTATGTCTGCATTTTGTCCAGTGGAGTTGTCTCAGCATTTTGTCCGGTGGAGTTATGTCTGCATTTAAGGCTTCTGGGATTTAACTGGACGTAAACTTTTTTCCAAAAGTAAACTGAATGATCATGCTAATAGTGTTTCCACTTAGGGTTTAGCTTTCAAATTTATTATAAAATGATGAATTATATAAATTAGTCCCAGGAGCTGCACATGTCTGCATGTTTTCTATTTTTTTCTATTTATGAAAGATTTTTGCTGTGCCAGATGTATGATTCGAAGAGTGGACAGAATAAAAAAAATAATCATCTAAATCCTCTACTCAGCCAGGAAATGCTGAATACTGATTCAGTTTAATCTTTCAAAATGTTGCTAATTTCTTTCTCGTTATCCAGTGAGTAACGAACCAATTCTGTTTATTTTTTTTTTTTTTTTAGATTTTGAGTGAGTGTAGAAATGCTCTGGGTCTTATATTTTTTTTTTTTGTTTTTTTTTTTTTTTTTTGCTTCCTGAAAGGCTTTTTGGTTTCTCTTGAGTCTTTTCCACTCGGAGTGAATGTTTAAGTTCGTGCTGAGTGTTGGTGCGTGTTAGTTGTCACTTGGTGTAACATGAAGCCCTTTTTCGTCTATTCATCTTTCAATATTCTCTTAATGGGGTTTTCTAAGCTTATTTTTTGTAGTAGAATTATCAAAGTTTATTCTTTGGGTAACACTGATAATGAGTTGGGCGAATTTTTTTTTTAGTGGGAATGGGTTTGACATGGGCCCGTGGGTCTACTGTTGGGTTTCTCCTTTTTTGTCTCAGCATCTGATCTCCTTGTATGCTACAGCATTTACCATGACTACCATCACCCACAATATAATTATCACAGCTGCTATCACTCTCATTACCACCAACATCAGCACCACCACCACCCCCATCACCACCACCATAACCGCTAGCGTCACCATTATGGGACAAAGCCAGGCAATAAGCAGCTCAGTGCCTGCCATAAATCCTCTGGTAATGCCGATAATTACAAGGTAAGGGGTTCACTGCATAAATTATTGCAGTAAACCCCACTATTGCTTGCTATTAATGCAATTTGCTCTCAATATATGAATAGTTATCAATACACATAAATACTGTGTATGGTGATATCGTCTTATTATATATTTTTGACAATAACAACAACACTGCCGCCAACAACAACAGTTGCTTATAAACAGAGATGTTTATACGCTGAGAATGTTTATTTGAATCCTTATTTTAGGTGCTAAAGTATCCTTGACCGGTGGTGAAAAGGTGACATCCACCCTTGATTACCTTCGTGAAGTCGGTGATACTAATATTTAATTTAGAAATAATTGTTAGGGTTGTTGATGTTACTGTTATTAATTTAGTGTTGTGACTGTTGATGTTGCTTTATTGCAGTTGTGGCTATTATGATTAAGAGTGATAATATTATGATTATTATTATTAAGTGTAGTAGTTGTAGTATTGATGGAAGTAATAGGAGTAGTAGTAATAGTCATAGTAGTAGTGGTTGTAGTAGTAGTAATATCAATTTAAGCAGCAGAAGCAGCAATAGTGCAACCACAAAAGGCAGCACCACCAATAACAACAAAAGCAACAGCAGAAACAGCAACTGTAAGTACATCAATATTAGCAGCAACCACAGCAAAAAAAATCTTCAGCATTATCAGTTAGTAATGCCAGCCTCACTAGAACAACAGCAAAAACAGCACCAATGAAAGCAGACGGCAGCAACAGCAGCAGCAAAATCAGATACAGCAGCAGCAGCAGGAGGCTCTCATCCGTGTGTGTAGTTACCTCGTTCGTAGTCTGTTTTTATTTTCCCTCTTTCTGTGATCCTCTCGAGGTTCGCTTCCACCAAGAGGCCAGAGTCGTCACTGCACATGATTATCATATTCTAATTTCTATATCAGCTGCATTTGAGATATTACAACCCAGTTATCCTGGGTGTAAAGGGAGCAAAATAAACACAGCAGAAAACTTTTGACTTACATTATCCTTCACCAATTTAGAACAGAAGTATGTACACTATATACACTATTTACAGTGATAGGTATTAGTGCACTCCACGGTAAGCAAGGCAGAATAGAAGCCACTAGAGAGCAGACCGTGCTTCAACCAGCTCTAGAATGGTAATGACAAGGGCAGACAGGAGAGTGGTACCCACATAACCTCTGCGATTGCCAAAACCATCTTCTCATTGGCTGAAACCTGTGTACTGGTTGAACGACGGGGCCCCATCGTCAACCCTCAGTCACCTGGTTCGCTGGTTGGGGGAGATAGTCTGTAAATGAAGGTGTGTACATGCGCCGAATAAAGGTTACGTACTCTTTGCATGCCACATGAGGTAAAGGCCGGATCATATTATTCTCTTTGCTTGACTGTCTGTCTGTCCTCTCTCTCTTTCTCTCTCTCATCGTTTCCTTTAAATGCTGGAATATAAATTTCTCAATAACTGTTTGAGTAAATGTAACTTTCCATATGCCTGGCTCTATAAACAGTTTCCAGTTAATTTATAATTTTGTTGATAAAGTCTCCCTTGTATTTCTGCCTTGGTTGGTTGAGATCTCCTTGCCATGTCCTCAACAACGTATATCTTATAACTGCTGTGTTCGTACTCCTGGTCTTAGCAAAATGCATTTCGGAGGGTTATAAAATATAGATACTGTTACCTTAGGTTTTATATTCATTATTGTGAGCTCTTCCCAGCTCCTCGAAGTTCCAGAAGTTCCTTGGCAACGAAGCAGCTCCTCCACTTCGCCCCTTTTCATTCACATTCGTTACTTGGCCTGTTATTTGCGTCTTTGCTATTTTGCTCATTTAGATCACAACTTCTGTTAGCTATTTATGAATTCGTATACAACTATATTTTGATCTTGCACTTCCTTACTACATATTTTTATGTAGTATCTTGGGAGAGAAAGGCTAAATGCCGTTATGTCAGGAGAGGGACGGGGTTATAGGAAGTTGTCTAACACTTGCAGAATTTTGGGTATAGATATTTTGGATAGCTGGTATTAGGTCTGTTAGTTGGGTGTATATATGGGAAGAGCGGATTGTGGTTAGGGAGAAGCTGTTTCCATTTTTTTTAGTGTGGTTTCATTATGGGTTGCGAAAAGTCTCTCCCTGTTGGGAGAGTGGTTACAGCAGCTGGTATTTCTTTCCCTCAGCTACTCTATCTCACAGATGTTATATTGTTATTATTATTATTATCTGTTTGCACAGCTCTTGTCTATGTGTTTATGTTCTATCTCTGTCCAGGTAAACACATCACCATTACAGATTATTAGTAATCTTAATTTTTAAAAGGATGGCTCGGTAAGCCAATGGAAGGCATCGGTCAGATGACCAAAAGCTCCAGTGGTGGGTCATCATATGACTAAGAATCGCGTCAGGAAACATCTGTCTTGTTTTCTGACGAGTCTTATCTAACCTAACCTGGGTAAACATGGCAGTATTAGTCCTCCTCAGAGCTTGCTTCTGCAGAAGGATTCTGTGCCACGACTTTTTTTTTATATAAATGCGAGTTTGATTAAATTGTTTTTTCATAAACTGTTTACTGACCCTTAACGTCTTTTATATTTGTTTTTGTTATCTCTTCTAGTGTGCTCTCTATAATTCATTACCTTCATTTCGATGTCTTTTAAATTATAATACTATTTCAAGTTAATCAGGCTTGTATATCAACATTGTTCTCTCTCTCTCTCTCTCTCTCTCTCTCTCTCTCTCTCTCTCTCTCTCTCTCTTTCTCACCCACTCACTCTCCCTACTTTTTTCCGAACTGTTTTGTCAGAACAGGTCCAGAATATTTTTTCCCTTCACTCCCTTTCATCCTCTGCCCACCACTACATTTCCCTCAATCACTGAACATCCCCTCTTAATTAAGGTCACTTCCTGTATTACAATGAATTCCAAAGTCAGACCTGCCAACAGGCTGTAATAAGAGTGTTTCCATAATATTGTTTTACCACCAAGGGTGTACCCGAGTGTTTAATAAACCCTCAACACTGTTCAGGAAGGTAAAACGTTAAACATAAACAATTGATTTAAAACTGGTTTATTACACTAGATAAATAATGCTCACTAGTGAACAAAACCCAGTATTCTTTCGCAGTATTGTGTATTTACAATTTGAAATGATTGTGTAAATACTTTATACATTACACATTGTGCAATGTATATGGCATATATGCAGTATGAGATCACAGGATTCATATAACCACGACTCCCTAAATTGTGTCCAAGACAGATACAACGTTCTGATACAGTCGCCAAGACCTTGACGAACGACAGAAGACAATGAATAGAAATAGCAGTCGTCAAACACACAAAGGTGGACACAAACAGTTCCAAAAAACAAAGCAAAGTCCCAATTACAATGCTAGGCAGTGTAATTCCCTTGTATCCAACTGTAATATTGCACATATAGAGCCAAGCTCTACAAGACGCACGTTTGGACTAAGATCTTTTCGAGATAAAGCTCACACGAATACAAGTATACAACCTGACTCACCACCAAACATGTGTTAGGTTATACAAAACCATTTAAAAACACTAAGAAGAGGAGAATCAGCCTGCTAGCAGCTGCTCTTCCACACTTAACCAGTTGCTAAATTCGACAGTCAGTCCTTCTTTCTAGTCAATTTCCAGACATTTGTGAGAACCTGGCATGGGTGAATGATAATTACAGATATATCGTTCACTAGTATATTAAAGTATATTAAAGTATAGTTAAATTGTGACATACAACAATGAATGATAACACACAGACGTGAGACAGGTTAGAAGGTCATGCCCCCTACTTGGTTCGACCAATAGGAAAATGCATGGTAAATCCTAAAACACAGATTGCGTTAGTGAGCCTGACCAGTTCCCGGATCCTCACCACTCTCGACACAATACACTACTCAAAATAATCTCCGTAGATCCTGAACATGCAGCCTATCATAATATGAATATTACTATTGTAATTACTGCACAGATTGAAAGCACAAATTCTATTTTGTACCAAGTTAAATGTTATACATAGAAATAAAATAGAATATATACAGTATAACATATTGTACTATTTAACCTTAAATGTTTACGTTGTTACTAACACTATCAGTGTTAACACTGATATAAACATTTAGTAGAGTGTACGTCACTTTCTAGGTACATCATAACTCTCCACATGCTTGCTCTGCCTGGTATGAATTCACCCTAAATTTTGTTTTTGTTCATTTCTATCCTCTGCAAAATGACATTTCAAAACTATGAAACAACTGAAGAAATAACGATTTCAGAATAATGACAACCCGCCGACCCCTATCATAACAAAAGAAGTGGATGGTAATGAGAAGATTTGACTCTTCAGAGGTTGTCAGTTTGCTTCCAGTGGTGGATGCTACCTGCTTGCTGATGAAAAGATGTCAGAATCTTTAGTAGCTATCAGTATGCTTAAAGAAGTGGATGCTACCTGCTTGCTGATGAAAAGATGTCAGAATCTTTAGTAGCTATCAGTATGCTTAAAGAAGTGGATGCTACTTGCTTGCTGATGAAAAGATGTCAGAATCTTTAGTAGCTATCAGTATGCTTAAAGAAGTGGATGCTACCTGCTTGCTGATGAAAAGATGTCAGAATCTTTAGTAGCTATCAGTATGCTTAAAGAAGCGGGTGCTACCTGCTTGCTGATGAAAAGATGTCAGAATCTTTAGTAGCTATCAGTATGCTTAAAGAAGCGGGTGCTACTGCTGCTGATGAAAAGATGTCAGAATCTTTAGTAGCTATCAGTATGTTAAAGAAGCGGGTGCTACCTGCTTGCTGATGTCTATGCACTGTGGGCAGTAGTAGATAAACACAATGTTAAGATGGCGTTTCCCGAGAGTCTCAGGCGTGATGGGTTGCAAGTCTTCCTTTTTATATAATATAATAGCATTAATGACAACACAAATGCCATTCATAATTTTAAACAGATGTGTCTATTTTTTAATCATGAATCATTTGGAATTTATTTCAAAATGCAAATATACCATCCTTCACCTGCTCTTAGTCCTTCACTGCCAATAGGTTACATATACTGTATGGTCTGACTGTATCCACGATTCACTTAATTTTATGCGTACCTTCCTTCACCTCTTTCGTGGTGTCTGGCTGTGAATGACCTCCAGGCAGATCAGTCTTTGCTAAATTTACTCCAGACTTTGGAAATCACTTGTGTTCACAATCCCCTTAAATTTTATACCTTAAATTGCTTTACTTTGGTCCTCTCTCTCTCTCTCTCTCTCTCTCTCTCTCTCTCTCTCTCTCTCTCTCTCTCTCCTCTCTCTCTCTCTCTCTCTCTCTCTCTCTCTCGGTTCACCTCTCTCTCTCGGTTCACCTCTTCTACCTGTCTACTTTAAGAATTTATATTTCAGAGCACTAAAGATCAACGACAACCTGACTCCTTGTTCAAGACTACTTCACTTTGTTCACTTTCTTATTATACCTATTATTACACTCTTACTTCGATATTTACCATTTTCTTTTGATGCCACGACCCTTACGTAATATAAAATTTCGAATAAAATATTCAGCTTTTAGTGTGTTCGTGAGAACACATTAAAAGCACTCACACCGCAGTGCGAGTTGACTCACCGGTACTCACCTAATTGTACTCATCTAATTGTGGTTATAGGGATCGATTCGTAGCTCCTGGCTCCGCCTCTTCGCTAGATGTTACTGGGGTTTCACACACACCTGGTTTCGATAGCCTTGTCGTGGTTCTTAAAGTTGAGTATGAATCCTTTCAATACCACCTGACATGACTGTGTCTCATCCGTGTTTTCTGCTTCCAGCCGTGTCTTCGAATTTCTTTTTCCGTCTCTCGAAGAATCTGTCTTTGTCCAGCCTGTCAGTTCCTCCCAGTACTTTGTACTATATCAAATCACACCTAGTCCTTCTTTCCTCTAATGTCATTAGGTTTTGCTTTCATAATCTCTCCTCTTAAGACATACTTAGCTCTGGGACTAGTCTCGTTGCAAACTCCTGCCCTTTCTCCAGTTTCTAGACATGCTTGGCAAGGAGTGGTTTCATACTGGTGCTGCATGACGTATGCCATATACAGTGTCGAGAAGGTCTTGCTAAGGTTTCTGTAGGATAATCTTATATTTACCAGACATGTATTTGCTAAAGCAATTACTTGGCTGGTGTGCTCCTCAGGCGATATAATTGATACACTGCTCACCCCGAGGTCCTTCTTAAGTAAGGTTTACAGCCTTTGCCTCACTAACCTGTATTCCGCCTCCTGTCTTCTTTGTTTCTCCTCAGTCTTCATAACTTTGCTGGGGTAAAATTCTAACAGTCACTTGTCAGACTAGACCTGCAGCCTGCCAGGTCAATCTGAAGTCTTTCCTGGTCTTCACCTGTTGCTATTTTCCTCATTAAGAACATAAGAACATAAGAATGTAGGAACACTGCAGAAGGCCTACTGGCCCATACGAGGCAGGTCCTTATCAAAACGACATCTACCTAAAGCTACTCAACGAACAGGAATATCTCTGCCTGTATTCCTAATATCATGCTGTTCAGGTATACAAGAAATAGTATCGGTTTTAGTACTGATCCTTGTGGAACCCCACATGTCACATGCGCTCATTCTGACACCTCTTTCCAAGCAATCTTTTTTCATTCATTACTAAGTATTTCTTCATCTATTCTAGTGCCTTCCTCTGTTAGTCCTATCTGCTCCTCTAGTTTTTATCTCAGTGCCTTTTCGGTACTTTATCGAAAGTTGTTTTTTATTTTTGTCTAAAAATAGGAAATCTGCCCATTTCCCTCTTTTCTGTCTCACTTCTGTTATGTTGTCTTAGAACTCCAGGATTATTGTAAAGCAGGAATTACAATTCCTATAACTGTGTTGATTATCATTTGTCAACTCGCCCCATTATAGATACCTTCCGACTCTTTTCTTTATTATTTTGACCATAATCTTGCATACTGTGCCTATCAAAGACACTGGCCTGTAGGTTAGTGCTACCTGTCTGTCCTCTTTCTGTGCTATTGACTACCTCAGGTGCTAGTGATTTTGTTTATAATACATTCATTTATTACTATATCCACTCCTTTATTCTAGCTGTAAATATCTACAGTAGTTCATAAACTCACATTTGTTAAAATAATTAAGGTGCTATTAGATGATTAATTGTATAACTGAATTATCTGTACTATAATAATCCCTTTTTCTTTAAATTTGTACAAGTTTTAGAATAATTACAGTCTTATTCATAAGTCTAGTTGTAGATTCAATATAACTCTTACATTATTTTACTCAGAAAATCTAGTTTGTAAAATTACTCTCATCCTATGATTACAGACATAGATCCTGATGTAAACTTTTTACTAAATGAATTACACGAATCAAACAGTAACTGTAATTACTACACAGCAGACCAAGCAAAGACATTACTCAGTGCAAACAATAACATAACCATCTTTAACTACAATGTCAGATCCTTGAGCAAACATTATGATGACCTCACAGCATTACTCAGTTCCCTTCATTCCAATATATCAATCATCACACTCACAGAAACCTGGCTTAAGCCTGATATTACAGATGTCTATACCATTCCTGGCTACATGGCCATACACAACTGTAGAACAGACCAGCAAGGGGGAGGAACAGCTATGTACTACTCAAATCAACTCGAATGCATCAATAAATCCTGCACAAGGGACGAAGATGGAGAATATATCATAGCCAAATTTAAATCAAAAGACCTGCAAAAAACCCTCACGGTTATAAACATCTACAGAGTACCACAGTCAAACATTTACCACTTTACTGAAAAACTAGGAAACATGATTACTGATGCACACATGAATAAAGACCACTTACTACTAACAGGAGACTTCAACATAAACATACTACACGACCAGGACCCACAAGTAACCGAATTCACAAACACAATGAGTAACTGCCTGTTGCTACCAGCAATATCTAAACCTACAAGAATCACCGAGACAAGCATCTCCTTAATAGACCACATCTGGACAAACATCATGTCCCCTTTAAAATCAGGCATAATCACAGACAACACCGGAGACCACTACCCAACCTTTCTCATAACTAATCTGGGCAAATTGCCACAAGACATTACTAAAGTAACCTTCAGACTACATAACGAGACAGCAGTTAACAACTTTATAGCAGCTATGAATAACATCGATTGGCAAAATGAGCTCGAAACATATACAGATATGAATGAATGTATAAATAACTTTCTAAAAAAAATCCCAAAGCCTCTATAACAAACATTGCCCCCAAAAAACTAAACAGATCACAGCAAAGAGACTGAATAATCCCTGGCTATCCCCAAGCATCCTTAAATCCATTAACACAAAGCGCAAATATGAAAAACAGTATAGAATGGGTCAAATAACCAGAGAACATTCTAAACGTTACTCGTCAGCACTTACCAGCCTGATAAGATGATTTAAAAAATTGTATTATGAAAATAGATTACATAACATCAAAGGTGATATGGAAAAACCTGGAAAACTCTATCTGAAATTCTTTGAAATAAAAAGTTATCCAAAAAAAAAACAATTAACCTAACAAAATCAGATGAACTCCTACTCACACCTACTGAAACATCAAACAGACTCAATGTTTTCTTCTCATCCATAGGTAAAAATCTAGCGAACAAAATGCCAAGCGTAAACACCCGTCCATCAGACTACCTCATAGGTACCTACCCAAATACGCTGTTCCTAGCTCCAACCCCATAGAAGTTATGCTCATCATAAACACCCTTAAAAACAAGGCAGGAGACATAAACAACTTGCCTGCTTTTATGTACAAAAAAGCTTCTCAAATATTGTCACCAATTATTGCAACACTTTAACAAATCCATTGAATCATCCACCTTCCCAACAATCCTCAAAATAACGAGGGTCACTCTGATACAAAAAGGAGGTGACCAAGCTGACTTGAATAACTATAGACCAATATCTAACTTACCACTGCTCTCTAAAATCTTTGAAAAATTAATTCAAAGACGGATCTATTCCTACCTCGTCCCACACAACATATTAAACCCTTGTCAGTTTGGATTCAGGAATAATAAAAGCACGAATGATGCTATCATACACATGCTAGAACTAATATATACCGCACTCGAAAAGAAAGAAGTCCCGCTGGGCATTTTCATTGATTTACGTAAAGCTTTCGATACAGTCGACCATGAACTGCTGTACTCCAAATTAACGCACTTTGGTATCAGAGGCCACTCCCTCAACTACCTAAAATCATACCTTAGTAAGAGAACTCACTATGTGTATGCAAATGATGCAAACTCTTCCACCCAACCAATCACAGTAGAAGTCCCACAAGGAAGCGTCCTTGGACCACTCCTCTTTCTCATCTACATCAATGATCTACCGAATGCATCACAGCTACCCAAACCCATATTATTTGCAGATGACACTACATATGTCTTTTCCCACCCAAACACAGTCATACTAGCAAACACAGTCAATGCCGAATTGCAGAAAATATCTGCCTGGATGATGACTAATAAACTTACCCTGAATACTGATAAAACCTATTTCATTCAGTTTGGAAACAAAGCTGCAAATGATCCGATTAACATAGCGCTAAATGGATCATCAGTCACAAGACTCCCAGAGAGAAAATTCCTAGGTATCCACTTTGACAGTAGCCTTAAGTTCCAGACACACATACAACAAATCACCAAGAAAATCTCCAAGACTGTAGGCATACTATCAAAGATAAAGTACTACGTTCCACAATCAGCTCTCCTCGCACTGTACCATACACTCATATACCCTTATCTTACATATGGAATTTGTGCATGGGGATCAACAACATCCAATCACCTAAAACCCCTCATAACCCAGCAAAAGGCAGCAGTAAGAATGATAACGAATTCCCACTCCCACCAGCATACTCCACCAATTTTCAAAAGTCTGAATCTGCTCACCATTAAGAACATCCATACTTATTCATGTGCCTACTACATACACAGAACAATACACGCAAATATAAACCCTCCAATCAAACTTCTCCTCACCAACTTAAACAGGACACATGACCACAACACAAGACACAGATCTCTTTTTGATATACCTCGTGTCCATATCACACTGTAAAAACTCTATGCACATAAAGAGCCCTAAAATATGGAATTCATTACCAAAATATATTAAAGTAACCCAGTCTGAAAATCAGTTTAAGACTCTTCTCAAAAGCCACTTAATCACCCTAGACTAAATGCTAAATACTCAGTACACACATACTCACCTATGTACTCCTACATCATAACTTCAACAATCGCTTTGAACCTTTTATCCATTGTCGACAGGAATATAATTGAACCATTGTTTTCACAAAAAGCATTTTAGACTATATGAATATATCCTTTGTCTTATGCAAATTTAATTCACTTATAATTAATAAACTACTGCTCAACTATGAAATAATTACTGTCCTACTGTACAACTATGATAAAATTCTTAGTGTTAAGTAGTCAGTAAACCAATAATGCCTAGGCATAATAGAGGCTCTCTTTGCATTGCAACCCACTATTGTAAATATAAAATCTCAATGTACTGTTTGCAAAGACATAAAATAAATAAATAAAATAAAATAAAATATTGAGGCTATATTTGTTATCTTCCACATCTCTGGCAGCTGCTATTTGCCGATTAACTTGTTAAAAATTGTTGCTTGTGCCTTAGTGTTTCTGCTCCCTCTCTCAGGACCCTCTCTAGTTCCCTTTCTTTCCAGGTATTTAGCTCACATAACAGTTTCCTCACTTCTTTTCCTGTTGTGCGTATTATGCTCAGCACTCGCTAGAGATTCTCTCAGTTTATTTCCTTGTGGTTAAACTCTTCCAGGATTATCATGTTTGCATTGCTCATGTGGGCTCCTCTGAACACCTTCACTATTATATACACCATCATACTGTTATCATTGCATTCTTGTCTTGGCCTCTTGCTGTTTAGTGGAGGGTTGTTCATCACTGCTATAACCACCTTGGGACCAACGGTGTAGTGTGTGCCTGCTATGTAGTCACTTTGCTTATTCCTCCCATCCCTTCAAAGCTCCACTGGTTCCTTATTACCAGTACTACTCCACGTAGTCTGTTCTCTTTGTCCTTCCTCATGATCTGATATTCAGCCAGAAAGATTGCATCTGATATCTCTGTAACGGTTGTCTATATTGACTGAGAATGCCTCCACTATACGTGTGTTCTATTCTTTACTCTTATTTGTTACTCCATCTGCATTTCTGTGGCTGTGGTGCAGTTCTCGGGTTCCTGATTTCTATATCCTTGCGCACTGGGTCGGGGGTCGGGGGGAGGAGTGGATGGTGGGGACTAGGAATGAGGGTGATGGATAGTCTGGGTGGTTTTCTTACGCAAAAAGGGGAGAGGATATTGTATGTAGACGAGGTTGGATGGGGAGGTTGGGGTAGATGGTAAAGGAGAGGTTTGAGGTTGAAGTGATGAGCCATTGTGAGGAATTCTTTTATGCTGGGAGGAATAGGGAGCGTTGATATGGGAACGGGTAGGAATGAGAGTAGAATACAACTTTCTCGGCCTTTTGAAAAAGGCCGAGAAAGTTGTATCAAGCAGCTCTGTGGTTGAGAGAAATACAGTTGAATCAAGCTTCATAAAAAATCATTTTTTATTTTAATATGAATATTGGTTAAGACTTACACAAATTAGATTCTTTTACAATTAGTAAAATTTGGGAAGAATTTAAGCTATGTTTGAGAATTTAAGCTATATGAGGTGATATCTCAGCCTTATGACTCTTCTGATGTTCTATTATTTTTTTCAGGTTCTTTATAATGTGAGACATCACGTAAGCGCTTGGAATTTCACAATTTTTTCACAGTGGTAGTTTTGCATAAATACCAAATGTTCCTTGGTGGTCTCCTTACTGCTCACGCTGTGCATTTGTAACATGCTGCATGGGGCCGTACCATTATACCAGAACTACAGATTGGTTCTTAGTTTTAAACAGAGGAGATAGTTTTCTCACTATAAATGACTTTACATCTGTCCTGCCTTCCGCTGTTTGGTCGCCTCTCTTATGTTGACGATTTTGCTACAACCTGTGCGGGTGCTGACTGTCTCCTTGTAGTGGCTTCTCTTCAGTTTGTTATTGATCTTGCTTCCAATCGAGCCACTACTCATGGGTTTACATTTTCTGATGCTGAAACACACTAGATAACTTTCTCTTGTATCTGTATAGGTCAAATTTCTCGGCGTTCTGTTGAATTACCGAAAGTCCTGGACTCCTCACCTTACCTCCCTAAAAGACTTTTGTCATAGCCCCCTGAACCTCTTTAAGGGACACGTAATTGCCCCTTAAGGAGATTAATTTTCCTCTATAATCTACCTTGTCCATAATTACTTCAACAATTACTTTGTCTGTTTCGTAAAGTGCAGTTCAGGATCTTTCCATAATTTATGGTATAACTTAACAAATCTTTGAGGACAACTGTGTTGCAGAGGTTTGAGCTCTGCTCAGACCTCTGCAAACTCTTAAAACTCTATCCCATCTTTTATAGCGGGCTGACAGACGAACCCTTCCTCACCTTCGTTCAGCCCTTGAAAACTTGACTACAGTAATTAAATATATTTTTCAGCTTCCACCGTTACTTCTAGTTGATCCAATTCATCATCAATAGTTAGGTTTATGTAGTGGCGATTTTTTGTCTTCCCCGTTTGAGATCCCATATGCAGAGACATATACCCATTGTGATCATTATTTTATTTCCACTACCTTCACGATTCTTCCTAGTATAGAACACAAACTAATAGTAGGTCTAATTTATTTAATTATCGCCCAAATTTATTATGCCCCTTCTCTCTTCCTATCCATTCTCATGGCTTCCCCTAATTTACTTCCCCTTTATTTTGACCCTACATCATATTTTTCACTCTCTCTCCTTGGAGAGTTCGGACCAATCATGTTTTTTCTCCCCCTCTTACATGTGTAAAAGCTCACATGCCTCCTACAACTTTACGTTCACTATTTATTGATCACTTCCAATCTAAATCTTATGTTATTGCAGTGTACATTGATTATTCTAAATCCTCCAGTGGTGTCGGATGTGAAGCTGTTTTTCCTGAGCGAATCATCAGAGGTCAATTATTAGAATCGTCTGGTAATTTCCCAGCGGAATTGTATGCATTTCTCACAGCTATCATCAAGATTACTACTATTTTCGCCTCACCATTCACAGTTGCTTCGGACTCCCAAAGAGCGCTACAGGCAGTGCAGAAATACGACTCCCATCACACCATCATCCTTCGTATAAGGCTTCGGTAACGTCACATTTCTAGTAAATAAAAAGAAGTGTTGTGCAGTGTTCCTGGACATGCCGATGTCCAGGAATATGCAGACTCAGCCACTCCATTAGCTATTCAAGACCTCTGTCAAACCATGTTTAAGGTTGCAATCGTGTTATTACGATTTCGCGAGGATACTTGCCATCTTCCCACTGTTTTTGTACTAGACACACACACCTGACGGCTGTCACATGGAGAATCAACCGGCACCACTCTATAAAGACTGTCAGATCATACTGTCCATTCAATATTCCCTAATAGATATTCCTGCTTATCAGAGTGTAAGCAGAACCCACTTCCCGCGTCTGAACCATGTAAGTCCACTTTTACTAACTTGAACACAAAGTCCCTCTTTTGACACACTCTCTCTGGCTGTTTAACTGTAACTGTTATTTTACACCAACTTTGTTTACAGTTTTACTTGCACTAACCCCCCCCCCCCCACGAACCCCCCACCCCCACTAACCCCCACCCCCATAAACCCAAATTAAAGGGAAAGACACCACCACTTCTCCCTCACTAAAAACCCTTTCCCGCACAATTCTACTTTCACAAATTCTTCCAAACAAATCTTGTGCGACCCTAACGGGTTTAGCACTTCATTCCTTCAAAATAATCATAAAATTAGCCATTCTCATCATCATCATCATCATCATCATCATCATCATCATCATCATCATCATCATCATCATCATCATCATCATCATCATCATCATCATCATCATCATCATCATCATCATAGGTTGGACTGTAGTGCCTGGTACCACAGTGGGTTCCGTACTTTTGCATCCCGCCTGTTGGATTCCATGGGATCGAACTTAAAGCATTACTCACACATTTTATAAATAGATTTCTTATTCTTTGACCTGTTCAATATTTGATACAGATTTGAGAACTCTTATGTAATTTCTTGTACGTTTCTTTATTATAGTATTTGTGTGAAGTATTGTTTTGGATCATTATAATTTATGTGATCTAATTGAATTTGTCGGCATTTTTGCAAACACAACTTCCTCTACCACACACCATGAAACATAACATTGTTGCAAACACAACTTCCTCTACCACACATCTTGGAACATAACGTTATTGCAAACAAATTCCTCTACCACAAACCTTGCAACATAACGTTGTTGCAAACAAATTCCTTTACCACAAACCTTGCAACATTACGTTGTTGCAAACACAACTTCCTCTGCCTCACACCTTGTAACATATGCTAATGGGTGATGACTCTCACAACTCACGTGAGATAGCTCTCCTCCCTGTATTACCAACCTTCCCTCCCTCCACTACCAACCTTCCCTCCACTAACAACCTCCCTGCACTCACAACCTTCCCTCCCTGCATGTTGCTTGAGTCTGTGAGGAAACAGAGAGATGAACCTGAATATTGGTGTTTCACCAAGAGCAGCCATGAATCGGAAATCAATGGAAGACCGTTTACATGGCTATATCTTCCTCCCCACCATCCCTTCCTTAATATCTGCCAGGCTGAGAAACTCTCACTCTCTTTCACTCTCTCTCTCTCTCTCTCTCTCTCTCTCTCTCTCTCTCTCTCTCTCTCTCTCACACTCACTCACTCACTCACTCACTCACTCACTCACTCACTCACACACACACACACACACACCCCACACACACAACACCACACTCACACACACACACACACACACACACACACACACACACACACATACATACATAAGAATGGAGGAACACTACAAAAGGCCTACTGGCCCATGCAAGGCAGGTCCTTATCAAAACAACCTCTACCCAAAGCTACCCAAGAATTTACTCCCGTACCCAGTGACACAAATCAAACCCAGCCAATCCCATTTTAAAGCTACCCAAGGTCCTAGCCTCGACCACCCTACTGGGAAGATTGTTCCACGCATCCACAACTCTGTTAGAAAACCAGTACTTACCTACGTCCTTTCTAAATCTGAATTGATCCAACTTAAATCCATTATTTCTTGTTCTTACCTGGTTCGACACCCTCAGTACTTTATTATTCCTTTGTTTATGCACGTCATCCACTAATACACTTCAATGATATCTCCCCTCATTCTACTTCTCTCTAGAGAGCGGAGATTTAACAATGTTACGATGACAAGCAGACAGCATTATCATGCTTGGATGTCTCAATTTTTCAGAATTCTCTTTTCCAACATGGTTATAATGGGAAGGAGAGGATAACTCAAGATCTGTATCTAAAGCAAAAATAATAGCACTGACACCACCACCAACAACACCCTCACCGCTGACAAAAGCAGTAACAACACAAACGTCAACATCTCCACTACGATCAACAGTAACAACAGCAGTAACACAACAATAATAATGAAAACAAAAGCAATAACAGCAACTCGAGCCTCCAGATCTCACAAAATAAGAAACTTTCAAAGTGCAGACCTTGATTCCCACGGAAAATGTTGAGAGACTATTTCTTAAATAATATTACCTGGTGGTACCGGAGGGCATGAAGCCTTCTCAAATATTTATTTTCATATCCGCTCGACATTAAGATACTTTAATATAGACAGTATATTCATTATATATATATATATATATATATATATATATAAATATATATATATAAAATAATATAAAATATATATATATAGTTTTTAAAAACTTGACGGCTGTTGGAGTGTGAGCAAAGTAACATTTATGAAGGGGTTCAGGGAAACCGGCAGGCCGGACTTGAGTCCTGGAGATGGGAAGTACAGTGCCTGCACTCTGAAGGAGGGGTGTTAATGTTGCAGTTTAAAAAACTGTAGTGTAAAGCACCCTTCTGGCAAGACAGTGATGGAGTGAATGATGGTGAAAGTTTTTCTTTTTCGGGCCACCCTGCATTGGTGGGAATCGGCCAGTGTGATAATAAATATATATATATATATATATATATATATATATATATATATATATAAATATATATATATATATATATATATGTCGTGCCGAATATGTAAAACTGGTCAATTAGCAAGAACTCATTTAAAATTAAGTCCTTTCTAAAATTTTCTCTTATACGTTTAAAGATATATTTTTTTCATTAATGTTGATGTAAAAATTTATAATTTTGCACCAAAAGGAACTTAGAAAACTTACCTAACCTTATTATAACAAGCGCAATTTATTTTAGCCTAACCCAACTAGATATATTTTAAATTTGCTTACAATAATTTAATACTAAACGAACACAGTGAAATATTTTTTTTAGTTAGGTTCAGAATGATTTTGGCGAAATTATTGCATACACAAATTTTCACTTTTAATATATGGCAAGATGAGCGTTGCTCTTTAAACCAAGATTGCAAGTTCTGCCTATTCGGCACGACATATATACATATGATATAGTGCCGAATAGGTAAAACTTGCGATTTGGGCTTTAATAGCTCTGCTTCTCTTGCAAAATAAGGCAAGCGAAAATTTGTGCATGCAATAATTTTGCAAAAATCATTATGAACCTAATGAAAAAAATATATTTCATTGTGTTTGTTTATAATTAAAATATTGTAAACTTATCTAAAATATATTTAGTTGGATTAGGCTAATTTAAATTCCGCGTTTTATAAAAAAGTTTAGGTACGTTTTCTAAGGTTCTTTGGTATAAAATTATTAAATTTTACATTAACGTAAATGAAAAAAATGTATCTTTAAACGTATAAGATAATATTTTAGAAAGGACTTTATTTTACATGAGCTCTTGCTAATTGACCAATTTTACCTATTCAGTACGACACACACACACACACACACACACATATAATATACATGTATATATATATATATATATATATATATATATATAAATATAAATATTAATTATAAATAATATATAAATTTATATATATGTCGTGCCGAATAGGCAGAACTTGCGATCTTAGCTTAAATAGCAACGCTCATCTTGCCATATAGGACAAGTGAAAATTTGTGCATGCAATAATTTCGCCAAAATCATTCTGAACCTAACGAAAAAAATATATTTCACTGTGTTTGTTTAGTATTAAATTATTGTAAACAAATCTAAAATATATTTAGTTGGGTTAGGCTAAAATAAATTATTCTTGTTATAATAAGGTTAGGTAAGTTTTCTAAGTCCCTTTTGGTGCAAAATTGTAAATTTTTACATCAACATTAATGAAAAAAATATATCTTTAATCGTATAAGAGAAAATTTTAGAAAGGACTTAATTTTAAATGAGTTCTTGCTAATTGACCAGTTTTACATATTCGGCACGACATTATATATATATATATATATATATATATATATATGTCGTGCCGAATAGGCAGAACTTGCCATCTTGGCTTAAATAGCAACGTTCATCTTGCCATATAGGACAAGTGAAAATTTGTCTATGCAATAATTTCGCCAAAATCATTCTGAACCAAACGAAAAAAATATATTTCACTGTGTTTGTTTAGTATTAAATTACTGTAAACAAATCTAAAATATATTTAGTTGGGTTAGGCTAAAATAAATTGTTCTTCTTATAATTAGGTTAGGTAAGTTTTCTAAGATTCTTTTGGAGAAAAATTAAAAAATTTTAAATTAACATTAATGAAAAAAATATATCTTTAAAAGTATAAGAGAAAATATTAGAAAGGACTTAATTTTAAATGAGTTCTTGCTAATTGACCAGTTTTACATATTCGGCACGACATATTATATATATATATATATATATATATATATATATATATATATATATATATATATTATATATTTATATATATATATATATATATATGCAATAAGATCACAGTAAACAGGTGATTTCAAAATATGCAAAACAACCACTCTGAAAGAATAGAGAAATTCCAAGCGCTTTCGTGACTACTCACATTATCAAGGAACTATGAAAGTAAAGCATCCAAGGAAGCTATATAAGGGGTCTGGCCAGCACCTCACTATCAGATCCCACAACGGTTAAACACGTGACGCGTGGCGACCCAACTTGGATAGGTCCTTTGCACAACTCACCCACAAACTATTCTACCCAAGAAAATTTAGAAATTATTATTTGTCCAGTGTATTATTAAATTCTTCCCAAATTCTATTAATTATAAATGGATCTAATTTATATAAACCAAAGGAAATATTCATATTATTGTCAAAACTGCTTTTTATGAAACAAGATTCAATTATATTCCTGTCGACCATGGACTTGCTTGATACTACTTTCTCAACTTTTTGAAAATCAATTGGATGGTTAAAATCTCTTACATGAATAAATAGAGCATTGGAATCTTGTCCAGTTCTAATGCTATATTTATGTTGTTTTAATCTTAGTTCGAGATTTTTACCAGTTTGACCGTAATAAACTTTATCGCAAATTTTACAAGGATGAATTAGTCAAACAATTTACTTCCACTAATCCATCTTTACCTTACATGTATGGACTAATAAAAACACACAAACCAGGGAATCCAGTCAGACCAATTATTAGCTCCATAGGGTCAGTTTCATATAAATTATCCAAATGGCTTGTTGATATTTTGAGCCCTATTGTTGGCAAAATTTCTAACTTTAATGTTAAAAACAACATAGACTTGGTTGATAAATTAAGCTCCTTGACTGACTTAAATGATTTTAACATGGTTAGTTTTGATGTTACTTCCTTGTTTACGAAAGTTCCTGTTGATGATTTATTAAGTTTCTTATCTGAAGAACTCGTTAACTATGATTTACCATTGCCAGTTCCTACTATCATTAAACTTATTAAACTTTGCATTGTTGATGAAAAATTTGTATTTAATGATAAGTTTTACACTAAGAAGTTTGGTATGGCAATGGGAAATCCTCTTTCACCTGTTCTTAGTAACCTATACATGGAATTTTTTGAAACAAGGTTGCTTAACACAATCCTCCCTAATAGAGCTAAATGGTTCAGATATGTTGATGATATTTTATGTCTTATGCCCAAAAATGTAGATATACACCATTTCCTTGGAAAATTAATTAGCTTAGCCCATTCTATAAACTTTACTGTTGAGTTTGAAAAAAATAACTCATTGCCTTTTCTAGATGTTTTAATTATTAAGGGTAATAATGAATTCAAATTTAAAATTTACAGAAAACCTACAAATAACTGTTCCTATGTCCACTATTATTCCTCGCATCAAGATAGAGTCAAACTGTCTGTTTTCTCATCAATGTTTTTGAGAGCTTTACGAATTTGTAGTCCTGTGTTCATAGATGAGGAAATATCCAAAATTTATGAAATAGGTAATGATTTAAAATACCCAAGAGGTGTAATTGATAAATCTTTTAAAGTTGCTAGAAACACTTTTTATAATCCAAAAAGGGACAACCAGCCTTATTCAACTAAAAATATGTTGGTTCTCCCTTACCATGAAAACTTGGTTGATATGCCTTCTCTTCTTAAGACTTTTAATATTAAAGTTGTATTCAAAAATCTTGATACAGTAAAAAAAACTTTTGATAAAGAATTCCCCCCAAAATGCTGATGGATGTGTCTATAAGATTCCTTGTAAAATTTGCGATAAAGTTTATTACGGTCAAACTGGTAAAAATCTAGAACTAAGATTAAAACAACATAAATATAGCATTAGAACTGGACAAGATTCCAATGCTCTATTTATTCATGTAAGAGATTTTAACCATCCAATTGATTTTCAAAAAGTTGAGAAAGTATCAAGCAAGTCCATGGTCGACAGGAATATAATTGAATCTTGTTTCATAAAAAGCAGTTTTGACAATAATATGAATATTTCCTTTGGTTTATATAAATTAGATCCATTTATAATTAAAAGAATTTGGGAAGAATTTAATAATACACTGGACAAATAATAATTTCTAAATTTTCTTGGGTAGAATAGTTTGTGGGTGAGTTGTGCAAAGGACCTATCCAAGTTGGGTCGCCGCGCGTCACGTGTTTAACCGTTGTGGGATCTGATAGTGAGGTGCTGGCCAGACCCCTTATATAGCTTCCTTGGATGCTTTACTTTCATAGTTCCTTGATAATGTGAGTAGTCACGAAAGCGCTTGGAATTTCTCTATTCTTTCAGAATGGTTGTTTTGTATATATATATATATATTATATATATATATATATATATTTATATATATTATATATATATATATATATATATAATCACTCAGTCCACAGCAGAATTCGAACCCGCAAACTCGACCTCAGAGTACACAGTACTTTATCCACACAGCCAGAATCCAGAAAAATAAATAATTTCGCCTGTTTATGAATTGTTAGGCATATACTTTACAATACTGGATATATACCCTGAGTGGTGTATTTCTCTCAGCGTATATATGTTGATAGTCTGATCCCTATTTTACAGATTAAAGTATTCTTATCTAGTGCTTACCGTGTAGCCTTAATGGCCCTCGTGTAATCGATAGGTTTAAAACCATTAAACCAACCTCGCAGTGTATACATCCAATGGCAGAGTTAGGGGGACGGTGTGATTACTTTGTCTAGACAAAGTAATCATTACTCAGACTCTAGGTAATGGTTCCCACCACTCAGATTCTCTTAGACCATCAGCTACTCAAATCACTTCTGACCTTTGATCCTTTCTAATGCTTTACTGCTCTTTAGAAAGTGGCTTGTGCAGTGTACATAATTTGGTTAAGGAATAACATATATGAATAACTCAATTGTTACTCAGTGTACATCTTTCTTTAAGTGGTAATTGAAGCAATGCCACAGTAGTGCGCATATAATTGGGGCAGTGATGAAATAAGAGATATTTGAAAGATAATGTTTATATAAAAAAGCACGGCAATGATATGACAGATAATTGATTTAATACGATATATAACTACCCTTTGCTTTCATAAACACTGCTACACGCTTTGGCGCAAATTCGAGTAATGTTGAACACTGACAAGGTCTTCGTCGCGGTACCAGGTTCTAATAACAGCAGCAATTAGCTTCCCTATAATTGAACAGTCCTGTTTCGTGATCCTTCGTCTGGTTATTGCCCTTTTTTCTCAATTGGGTTGAGGTGAGGAGAGTTTCCAGGCCAATTTAGAAAGCTTAGCTCACATTCTTCGAAGAATGTCAGTATTTTTCTGCTGGAAAATGTCTTCTCCATCAGGAAAGTCTGTACCCACAATTCGAAGAAAATGAGCTGCCAGGATTGCCTTGTATTTGTCACTGTTCATCGTTCCCTCAACAATAACAAGCCGTCCAGTAAAACTACCCCCCTCCCCCCAAGCATCTTCCTAGGTGGGTGTTTTGATACTTGTGGAATGTGTCCATTCCGAAGATGTTCGCCTTTACTCCGTTTCGCTACCATTGATCTGTATCCTTGTACTGCAAAAATGAGCCTCAAATGAAAAATTAACTTTTCTCCATTCATTTGTCATCCATCCTTTATGATCGCGTGCTCACAGCAGCCGTTTTTTCTTCATAGCACCAGTCAATAATTGTTTTTCTTCAAGCTTTCTGGCAGTTCTCCAAACTTCAAGTAGCCTTTCGAACAGCTGAAGAATCAACATTTAGGCCAACTGAAGTCAAATATCTCTTTAGATCTTTGTTGGTTTTCTTGGGATCCTTCACACTATGATAACTTTGTTATCGTGAGGTGTTGTCTTGCGTTTTCTTCCACATCTTCCTCCACTCAGCATTGTTCAGTCACCAGTGTCGTCAGCTCTCTTCAGAATCCGACCAACAGTTAACTTTGTTAGGCTCAAATTTCGGCGATCTGTCTGATAGTCAAATCAGTACATTTTCTAATAGCTACAATACTTACACGTTTCCTGAATGTAATATCATCAGTAATTTCAGCAGTAATCATGAACTGAAGGGAACAATTTGGAGAAACGACATTGTAATAAAGTTGGTAGAATTACCGACAATATGTAAAGTAAAAGGACACAAGTGCAACTAATGTGACTAACTAATGTGCAACTAACACCAGAGTCGCCATCGCTTCTAGCACTTCAATAAAGGATCTAACCAGGACAAAATCCAAGCATCACGAACCAGTCAATGCAGGAGTTTACACTATACCCTGTGGAGGCTGTGACAAGATTTACGTAGGTGAAACAGCAAGAAACCTCGACACCCGCCTCAATGAACACATTTACGCATGTAGGAATGATAACTTGAACAACGCCTGTGTACAATACCGAAATTCCACCAATCATCTCATGAAATTCAGAGACACCCAATTAGTGATCAAAGAAACTAATTTCCGTAGACGCAAGTGCCTCGAATCAGCACTGATCGCTGTTTCGAATACAATTAAACAAAACAACGGCAGTTTCACCATCTCCGAAGTCTTAGCAAGAATCCTCCCGAAAACAGTAAACCCTGCCATCACATAGTCTCTCCTGTTATACTACACAAGCACATACAAGGAGTGAACACTGAAACAAGCTGCCTCTTTCCAGTCTATATTTGTCCAACCTATTTTTATGTTACCCAAGTAATAGCTTTTATATCCTTTTTCTCATGTACGAATTAATTGCTCTACCATATTGTATTACTTTTGCCACTACTACTACTACTACCACCACTAGTGAACATCGAAATGGTACCTCACTAGTATTGCACCTCACTCTGAGCCTATATATACCCTCTGTGTCCATGTATTGTTTGTAATGGCTTGATAAAGCTCCTGGAGAGCGAAACGTTGCCACAATAAAATGTCACATTAGTTGCACTTGTGTCCTTTTACTTTACAGAAACGACATTCACTTTTGGAGCACGCTTGCAGAAATAGCCTTACAGAACAACAGTTGTAGTACTGACGAGAGTCGCAAGGTAACACCACAGCTGGATGGTTGCCAGAAGTCGGTAGCAAACTCTTTTGTAAAGAAAAGAACCCAAACTACATTAATTAAGCTGCAGACTAAGACATATTTATATTATGAGATAATCACAAAATTTACTCCTGTAACAATTAATTAGCACACTACTGTACCTATGTACATTTGTGAAGTATATAGTTACTGGGGCTTAACCTCTCTCTCTCTCTCTCTCTCTCTCTCTCTCTCTCTCTCTCTCTCTCTCTCTCTCTCTCTTCTCTCTCTCTCTCTCTCTCTCTCTCTTTCTCTCTCTCACACACACACACACTCACACACACACACACACACACTCTCACACACACACTCTCTCACACACACACACACACACACACACACACACGCGCACACACACACACACACACACACACACACCACACACACACACACACACACACACTATGTGTACCCCTAACAACAATATTCAATTCATCTATCGAAACAGGGAGATTGCTTGAGGCATGGAAGACAGCAAATGTAGTTCCAATCTTTAAAAAAGGAGACAGACATGAAGCATTAAACTACAGACCAGTGTCACTGACATGTATAGTATGCAAAATCATGGAGAAGATTATCAGGAGAAGAGTGGTGGAACACCTAGAAAGGAACGATCTCATCAACAGCAGCCAACATGGTTTCAGGGACGGGAAATCCTGTGTCACAAACCTACTGGAGTTCTATGACATGGTGACAGCAGTAAGACAAGAGAGAGAGACGGGTGGGTGGATTGCATATTCTTGGACTGCAAGAAGGCGTTTGACACAGTTCCACACAAGAGATTGGTGCAAAAACTGGAGGACCAAGCAGGGATAACAGGGAAGGCACTACAATGGATCAGGGAATACTTGTCAGGAAGACAGCAGCGAGTCATGGTACGTGGCGAGGTGTCAGAGTGGGCACCTGTGACCAGCGGGGTCCCACAGGGGTCAGTCCTAGGACCAGTGCTGTTTCTGGTATTTGTGAACGACATGACAGAAGGAATAGACTCTGAGGTGTCCCTGTTTGCAGATGACGTGAAGTTGATGAGAAGAATTCACTCGATCGAAGACCAGGCAGAACTACAAAGGGATCTGGACAGGCTGCAGACCTGGTCCAGCAATTGGCTCCTGGAGTTCAATCCCACCAAGTGCAAAGTCATGAATATTGGGGAAGGGCGAAGAAGACCGCAGACGGAGTACAGTCTAGGGGGCCAGAGACTAAGAACCTCACTCAAGGAAAAAGATCTTGGGATGAGTATAACACCAGGCACATCTCCTGAAGCGCACATCAACCAAATAACTGCTGCAGCATATGGGCGCCTAGCAAACCTCAGAACTGCATTCCGACATCTTAATGAGGAATCATTCAGGACCCTGTACACCGTGTACGTTAGGCACATATTGGAGTATGCAGCACCAGTTTGGAACCCACACCTCGCCAAGCATGTAAAGAAACTAGAGAAAGTGCAAAGGTTTGCAACAAGACTAGTCCCAGAGCTAAGAGGCATGTCCTACGAGGAGAGGTTAAGGGAAATCAACCTGACGACACTGGAGGACAGGAGAGATAGGGGGGGACATGATAACGACATACAAAATACTGAGAGGAATTGACAAGGTGGACAAAGACAGGATGTTCCAGAGATTGGACACAGTAACAAGGGGACACAGTTGGAAGTTGAAGACACAGATGAATCACAGGGATGTTAGGAAGTATTTCTTCAGCCACAGAGTAGTCAGTAAGTGGAATAGTTTGGGAAGCGATGTAGTGGAGGCAGGATCCATACATAGCTTTAAGCAGAGGTATGATAAAGCTCACGGCTCAGGGAGAGTGACCTAGTAGCGATCAGTGAAGAGGCGGGGCCAGGAGCTCGGACTCGACCCCCGCAACCTCAACTAGGTGAGTACAACTAGGCGAGTACATCGTATGTTAGTCTCTTACTTGATTCCTGTTATTGTAACCGTCACCATTGTTTCTGGAAACTCCACTGTACTGGAGTGCCAATGTTAATTCGAGCGCGAGGTAACGTGTAGTTACATGAGCCGATATAACTGAAATTTCATACTCAGGTGAATATAGCAACAATATTACACAGAAATAATATTGGTCTCCAGCGACCGTTCTCATGGACGTGAGGCCTTCATGTTGTTGTTTATTGTTGTTGCTGTTATTGTTTATTTTGTTTTGTTTTAGTTGTGATGTCTTTGTTTTAGTTGTGATGTTTTTGTTTTGTTTTAGTTGTGATGTTTTTGTGTTTTAGCTGTGATTTTTTTGTTTTGTTTTAGTTGTGATGTTTTTGTTTTGTTTTACTTGTGATGTTTTTGTTTTGTTTTAGTTGTGATTTTTTTTGTTTTGTTTTAGTTGTGATTTTTTTTGTTTTGTTTTAGTTGTGATGTTTTTGTTTTGTTTTAGTTGTGATGTTTTTGTTTTGTTTTAGTTGTGATGTTTTAGGTTTGTTTTAGTTGTGATGTTTTTGTTTTTAGTTGTTTTGTTTTAGTTTTGATGTTTTAGTTTTGTTTTAGTTGATTTTTTGTTTTGCTTTTTGTTGTCCTAGTTATTTACATTAATGTTACTACAACAACTATTACTACTACTACTACTACTACCACCACCACTGTCACTATTACAACTACGATTATTACTTCAATTTCAACTATGCTAATTATTACTAACTATGCTACTTCTACTATTACTACTACAACCACAGAAACCATCATTATCATCAACATCACTCTCAACAATGTTTATCATTGATGTTATGAAGAAAGACCCTAATAAGTGTACCAGATTAGCAAACAGTGAGAGAAGGAGAATGTAATGGCATTGTCTTGGCCTTATTTTCCTCTTCTTCTCTTTCATATTTTATTAATTAGCTTGTTCTGTCTCTCTCTCTTTTTTTTTATTTACACAGGGTTTGGCAAGGTTAAGGATCCCTAGCTTTATTGACAAGCTATTTACAGATGAATGGTTCAGAGAACCGACATGTTGATAAATTAGACACATATACAACTCTTGGGAATCTTCATTGAGGAAACGTTTCGCCACACAGTGGCTTCATCAGTCCATACGAAGGAGAAACTTGAAGAACAGGAGGAGAATGAGGTAATCAGTCCCTCAACCTTGAGTCGATGTGTTCAGTCCATCAATCTTGAATAGAATACGGCATATCAGCGGAGAAGCAGCTTATAAACCGTATGGCAGGAGAGGTGCAGCAGTCATAGGTAGTGTCACATTTGTTCAATGTGGAAGTAGGTTGTGCCCAAGAATTAGGCAAGCGAAGAATTCCTAAGTATTAAGATCCCAAGAAGTTGGGATCTTTACACGGGGTTTGACAAGGTTTTAAGGATCCTTAACTTTATTGACAAGCTATTTACAGGTTAAGGATTCCTAACTTTATTGGCAAGCTAAGAGCTGTTACCTACATCAGCTCATTTGAAAGCATTTTTGTTATGAAACATACAAGTAGGGAACAGGATGAAGTTGGAGCCATCTGTGGGCCAGCATTTTCATTTGATCAATTGACTTTATCTCGATGACATCATTATGCTGTACGAATGTGTTCCATACTCGAGTCATCCTGGAGATAAATGATCTCAGATAAAGTGATGTTCTGGATAAGGGTACAGCCAGAGTGAAGTTGCTGCTTTCTGCCCGTCTTGTGGTATAGAAGCTTGCTTCTCGCTGTCCTCGAAGTGGAGCCAAGTGTAGTACTTTGACAATGTTGGTCTCGTACATAAAAGTAAGGCCACCCACATCCCTCCTGTGTTGAAGGCTCTGCTGAAATGACAGATCTATCCAGGATGGGTCCAGGTGAGAGATGAGACGTTTTGCTCTGTTCTCTACTCTGTAAAGTAGTCGCAGATGAGAGGGAGGGGGCAGGCAAACCAAGAAATTGGAGCATACTCAAGGTGTGAGCGTACTTGTGCCTCATACAGAATCAACCTCTGCTGTTAAGCAGGTGAGTGATACGTCGAAGTGCTGTAAGCTTCCTGACTGTCTTGTTTGCAAGATATACAAAGTGGTTCTTAATCTCTAGTTTGGAGTCAGATTTCACCCCAAGGATATCAACTTCTTCACCAGGTACCAACATTCTCCCATTCATACTAATGCTCCGGCATTACCATCATAGTACCTAGAGACTTTCTCTCCCTCTCTTTCTCTCTCAATCTCCTTCTCTCTTTACCCTTCCCCTCTACTGCATTTTCCCACCCAGCACACTATTTATGCTGTACTTCCCATTATAGCCATGATGGTAAAGAGAATTCTGGAAAAAGGAGACATCGAAGCATGATAATGCTGCCAACTTTTCATAGAAACATGTCTGTGCTCGCCTGTATATGGTTGCAGGGGTCGATTCACAGCTCCTGGCCCCGCCTCTTCTCTGGCCTCTACTAGGTTCACTCCCTTTTCAGAGAGCCTTATCTAGCCTCTACTGGGTTCGTTCTTTCCCTGCTTCAAGAGCAGGAAGATTTTGGCTTAAATACCAACGCTCTTCTTGCTGAATAAGGCAAGTGAAAATTTGTGTGCGCAATAATTTCGCAAAAATCATACTGAGCTTAACGAAAAAAAAATTTCGTTGTGCTTGTTTATTATTAAATTATCAAAAATATATTTAGCTGGATTAGGCTAAATTACATTGCGCTTGTTATAATGAGGTTAGGCAAGTTTTCTAAGATTCTTTTGGTACAAAATTTATTAATTTTTACATTAACATAAATTTATATATATATATATATATATATATATATATATATATATATAATATATAATATATATATATATATATATATATATATTATATATATATATATTTATTATATATATTATATATATATATTATATATATATTATATATAACAAGCAAAACAAGTGTTGAACAAATTTCAAAGTGGACCCACAAATAAGGGTAAGTAATTGAGTTGGGAATTTTTGTGGCCCTGGCCAGTCTATGTGGAGCTCCTCTCAGAGGAACTACTTAGCATCATTGATGGTCTTTTGGACGCCGAATGAACGTTGGTAATCAAGATTATTTGTGTCGGCCGGCTCACACGAAATGGATATATGTGAGTGTGTGTGTGTGTGTGTGTGTGTGGTGTTTATTTACCTATTTGTGGTTGCAGGGATTGAGTCAGCTCCTGGCCCCACCTCTTCGCTGGTCGCTACTAGGTCCACTCTTTCCCTGCTTCATAAGCTTTATCGTATTTCTTAAGGTTATGTATGGATTCTGCCTCCACTACATCACTCTCCAGATTGTTCCATTTCTTGATAGCTCTGTGACTGAAGAAATACTTCCTGACATCCCTGTGACTCATCTGAGTTTTCATCTTCCAATTGTTGCGCGCCATCTGAAACATTCTGTCCCTATCCACCTTGTCAATTCCTCTCAGTATTTTATATGTCGTTATCATGTCTCCCTTATCCCTCTTGTCCTCTAGTGTCTTCAGGTTAATTCCCCCCCTGTGTACTCACCTATTTGTACTCACCTATTTGTGGTGCAGGGGTCGAGTCATAGCTCCTGGTCCCGCCTCTTCACTCAATGCTACTAGGTTCTCTCTCTCCTGCTCCATGAGCTTTATCATACCTCGCCTTAAAACTATGTATGGTTCCCGCCTCCACTACTTCACTTTCTATGTGTTGTGTGTGTGTGTGTGTGTGTGTGTGTGTTGTGTGGGGAGAAGGTGTATGTGTGCGTGTGTACTACCAATTTGTTCACACATATTTATGGTTGTAGAGGTCAGGTTTTAGCTCCCTGCCATGCCTCTGACTATCTGCTACTCGGTTCATACTCTACTGACATAGCGAGGACTATCTTACCTATTCATAAAGCTGTGTACAAATCTTGCCTCTGATTCTTTTTTATCCACTTTCTGACCACTCTGGCGACAAAGAAATGCATCCCAACATCCCTGCGATTCGTCTTTGTTAAGAAATTCCTATTCTGCCTCTTTCCCTCCTTTCAAACATCGGGTCCCTGTCCATTCATCAATTCCTTTGAGAATTTTTATGTCGATATCATGTCTCGGTCCTTCTGTTCTCTAGTTTAATCAGATTAATACCTTCAGTGTCTTGGCATAGATCCTAAGGGACTAGACTCTTTATAAACCATTGCATTTTGTCAAAAATTTTGGTATGCCTGATCATGTCTGAATTTCCGGCATATTAGGCACTTTTTTTCTCACAAAAGTTTTGAAAAAGTACCCTGCGCCTTATATGCTCAAGGGTCAAGGGTATGCTTTGGGTTACCCTTTAGCAGTTGTTTATTAACGTTACGTTACAACTGCCCGGCATATTTTCCTATATACGTATGCTCTTGCGCCTTATATACCGGAAAATGTGGTTCTCTAAAATGGGTCTCCTGACGCATTCAAGTTGCTGTCAATGATGATTATTAAGAATCCTAAAAACCAGTCTTAGATTTACCAAGCGCGCATCAGAGGTTGTTTTGTTGATGTGCACCTCAGGAGATGTGCTTGCGCTCACTCCGATTGCATTTTCTTAGAGTGAGGTTAGCAGCCATTGCCATTCTAGCCCGTTCTCAATAGTTGTGTGTGTGTGTGTGTGTGTGTTGTGTGTGTGTGTGTGTGTGTGTGTGTGTGTGTGTGTGTGTGTGTGTTTGTGTACTCACCTAATTGTGGTTGCAGGGGTCGAGACTCAGCTCCTGGCCCCGCCTCTTCACTGATCGCTGTGTGTGTGTGTGTGTGTGTGTGTGTGTGTGTGTGTGTGTGTGTGTGTGCGCTCACCAAGTTGTGTTTGTGGGAAGGAGGTGGTGAGTGGAAACTTTGCTCCTGGACTTGCTTCTTAGCGAGTCCAGACTTCTGTGTTCCCGTATTATATATACTGTTGAAGGTGTGTCTCAAGCTTTCACCACCACCACTGCCTGAGACGTAAAAATACTTCCTTACATCCCTTTGGCTCATCTATGTCGACTTCATTTTCCACCATGAGCCTCCTATCTGTTCTCTCAATTCCTCAGTTCCTGCTTCTGCTTGGATTGAATTCGATGATCACCTTCATGCCTACGTCTTCAGACTCTTCTGGTCTTCCTGCAGTTTATCACTGTCTTCTCATGTGCCCATTTTCTCGTTAAAATTTCATCATTAGCAATTATTCAAATACTGAGGAGATATATCGACAAATGGAACTAAGATAAGACAGAATAAATAAGGTTAAGAAAATATACTATTGTTGATGTATCTGAAGAAAAAATACAATTTTTGATGTTTGAAAAAAATAATTATGTGCTCGCGTGAAATGGGAATAAATGCTGGAACAAGGAGAAGGAAAATAAGGATGAAAACAGAGGCAATTTTCGCATCTCACTGCCTGCAATATGTAGATTTAATATTATACTGAGAATAAGGAAGAAATAAATTGCAAGACTTTAACGGTCTGAATAATAAAATGAAAAGCAGAAGGCGGGGAAAATGGGAGGGGGAGGTTGTACAGTTACTTCAGCTACTGTCGTATAAAAAGATGAGATATATAAGTTGATCTGGTGCCAAAATGTGGCACCATTCGCTGAAACCAAATTTAAGATCAGTTGTTTAGTGTCACTGTGCGTTGTTAGTGCCTTTGTACATGGCACCTTGACCTCCTGTCAAAGCTAAAAGCACTAGGAATCCTCAACTTTGTTACCCAATCTTAGTGATTGCTTTCAACAATAATACTCTCGGATACGTACAAACGGAGCAGATAGCTGTGGCAAGCCTATGCAGGTGACTGGGCCAAGCTCACACAGGTAACTGGGGCAAGCTCTCACAGGTAACTGGGGCAAGCTCTCACAGGTAACTGGGGCAAGCTCTCACAGGTAACTGGGGCAAGCTCTCACAGGCAACTGGGGCAAGCTCACACAGGTAACTGGGGCAAACTCTCACAGGTAACTGGGGCAAGCTCTCACAGGTAACTGGGGCAAGCTCACACAGGTAACTGGGGCAAGCTCTCACAGGTAACTGGGGCAAGCTCTCACAGGTAACTGGGGCAAGCTCGAACTGTTGATTGGGGCAGTCCTGTGAAAGTAAAGATGCAGATAGATGCTTACTTGATATAAGATCAAAACTTGTCTGTGGGAGCAGCGTCAGATAAGGGCAATACAACACTTTGATTTTATTGGGTTATTCTACCCCTCAAGGAAGGTTCCTTGATGTTGGTGAGGGGCTCTTGATTTAGGGAATTGGATCTGTGGTCCATTTCCCCGAATTAAGCCTGAATGCCTTCCACATCCCCCCCCAGGCGCTGTATAATCCTCCGGGTTTAGCGCTTCCCCCTTGATTATAATATAATAATAATGGGTTATTCTATTAACTTATACATTTCAATGTATAAGTTAATAGTAAAAATCTAAACTTATGTGATGTACCTGAATAAACTTACTCACCTACTTTACAAGTAGCTGTGAAAGATGACTAAGGAATCAGTAAGTTTATTCAGGCGTACACAAATACGGTTACATAGATTATCATACATTGCTGCATATGTATAGAGAACCTACGATAACCCATAAAAGTCAAAGTGGCTTATTTCCGTTTGGTCGTAGGTCAGGGTAGGGACAAGTAACGTAAACAAACTTTAAGTATTGTTAGAGCTTATCTGTGAACAGAGGACAGCAATGAGCTGTCCTCTGTTCACAGATAAGCTTTCTGTGAGTGGCTGCCAAAGAGAGGTTTAAATACAGAAGACTGGGCTGGAACACCTTAAGGTGTTCTTTCTGAACACCATGAACTTCCTACTTAGGTAATAAAATAAACAAAAGCAAAGACCTGTCATATAACAATGTATTGTAACACAGGACTTGAATGTGTCACTAATGTCACTCGAGTTACAAGTTACAACTTGTGTACGAATGGTATATAATACCGACAAGATGAGATTAAGACACATGTGCAACATCTGGGTATCTACAATAAAGATACCCAGATGTTGCACATGTGTCTTAATCTCAAGTTACAACTTCTTCAGTGGCTTTACTCCTTCAGTTGTCATTAATTTCTAGACTCAATTATTTTAAACATGTTGGCAAAATAAGTAGACGTTTGTGAAAGTTAATTGACCATATGAAAGTTCTGGCTCATTATTGTAGTTTCAATTTATTTCGGAAGAGGTAAATATATTTTACATATTTTTACGACTAGGATCTGAGAGATGAAAATAATAGCTCTTTGCTTGTAAACTATTTTACGACTATTTCATCGTTGATTATTTATGCCAGTTAGGTCTAAAAAAGACAAAGATAGAAAGCACTCATTGCATATAAATATTATTCTTTTGGGTTTGCAGTTTCCCTAAGACGAATTGCCACAATTACAATGATACATGACTTGCATTAACGCTACTTATCATTGTTTAAAATATAACGCACTAGAAAACTCCCCATATTTTCTTACTTTAAGTCTCGCACAATAATTAACGACCATTTCCTGCCGGTTGACTCAGCTCTTGCTAATTTGTTTCGTGTCGCTATTTAAGTATCCCAGAAGGGATACCTTTATGCGGCTGACAATTTTGTTTCTACCGAAGCTTCGTCTTTCTTCCGTTCGTAATACTTGAAGGTCTCATCCGATTGTCTTTAAATTTTTAATTCTGGTGTAATATAAGTTTGGCAAGATTTCTGTAGCTATTGGCATGTGCAGGTGACATATCACCAAAGTTAGTAAACCATTCCAAGATTCCTCGAATGGGCCTGAAAACTTTCAAGGACCTCTGCAGATTGGCTTCAAACTTTCACAAAAAGTGTATTGTACTTCGGAGTATATCGTACGGCGGAGAGTGAAACAGATGTTTATTGTAGCACATTCGTCATTTTTATTTTTCCCCCAACTAACAACGATGACAGGAGGTCGGCTAGATATGCTAAAGCAGTTTGATACAAACTCAAACCAGTGGCGATGCCAGCGAGCCTTAAAAGGCACGTAAGTGCCCCTGTCTTCTAATAACACGTTCACTTTTCCACTATAATCTACCTTTGAGGACAACTGTGTTGCAGAGGTCTGAGCTCAGACCTCTGCAACACAACTGTCCTCAAAGATTTGTTAAGTTATACCATGAATTAAGAAAAGATCCTAGACTTCACCTTACGAAACAAAGCAAATACGATAGTAATTATTTACAATGTAGATAATTGTGGGTAATGAACATGTTATTACAAGACGGTGGAACTTACGTGATCTTTAATGAACCACAACAGTACTAAACATTTAAACACTAGACCGTGCAGGAACTAAGCAAATGATTTCCCCGTGCATGTTGAATATGCTATGCAACTAGCATTGAGTGTGTAGATGAATGGTTCAGAGAACCGACATGTTGATAAATTAGACACATGTGCAACTCTTGGGTATCTTGGGCACGACCTACTTCCACATTGAACAAATGTGACACCACCTATGACTGCTGCACCTCTCCTACCAACGGTTTATAAGCTCCTTCTCCGCACGTATGCCGTATTCTATTCAAGATTGATGGACTGACCACATCGACTCAAGGTTGAGGGACTGATTACCTCATTCTCCTCCTCCAGTTCTTCAAGATTATCCTTTTTATGGACTGATGAAGCCACTGTGTTGCGAAACGTTTCCTCAATAAAGATACCCAAGAGTTGCACATGTGTCTAATTTATTAGCATTGAGTGTAAAGAACAACAGGGTACGAAGACCCGAAGCTTCCCTAGGTAGCTTGTAACGTACTTTGGTAGTCAAGGATCACGAGATAAAATATGCACCTACGTGAGCATCCTTGAATTACCTAAAATATAAGAGAGAAACCCCCTCCCCCCTCGATATCTCTGCCTGGGACTAGCTTGAAAACTGAGAGTGAATGAGATATCCATAGAAGAACCGGAAGTGAAGCAAGTGATGAACCTTGCAAAGACATAACAACTTTCAGCATTATGACACAAGTCACACTGGCAATAGACTCTCGTTGAAGCAGCAAAACTCTGCAGTATGAACCTCAACCTGACTCAAGCCATGAGTACTAACCACTACACAAAGAACCCGCACATAAGCGAAAGGAACTTATGACGACGCTTCGGTCCGACTTGGACCATTAACTAATCAGACTGAAACGTCGTAATAAATTTCTTTCATGTGTGAGTTGTCTGTGTATTGTTCCAGCAACGGTATTGTGCCTTTTTGTTTTTACGAACCACTATCTTGAACTCCATACCTCCCCCCCCCATACCAAACTTCTGCACTTGAAAAAGGATCAAGCAAAACTAACTAAATTAATCTGGATGATCCAGTCATTTTAGCAAAGGCATTAACGCTGACCACAGAAATGTGGTTAACCTTGATGCTATTACATGGTTAATGCTGCCGAGATTCCCAGCCATCAACAGTTACATTTTCACCATATTTTTTGAAGACTCATTTTTAGCCTGACCTGATTCGTACCTGAAACGTGTTCGAACAGGAAACAGACTCACAATTGAAGTCAACTAATAAAATACTTTAAATTCACAGTAATAAAGCAAATTCAAGCCAAGATTTAGAACCGAAGTAAAACAGAAATTAAACCTCTTAGTTTTAAAACTGTGAGGTAGGAAGTCTTATCATTAATCTTGAAGAACCATTAGGAGTCAGGTTAAAAGAATAAAAGTGAAAGTTAAATAAACAGAGCACCGTGGAACGTAACGAAAAATTTTACAAACAATATTCAGAATGTCTTGTAAACAAAAGTAGACTCTCATACGATTCCTGTTTATACATACGAGGTCATAACAGTAAACAACAAGGCAGGATAAAGACACAGATGCAGTATATAATGTGAGTTTAGCATCTGGTTGCTGCCGTAGACTGTCAACGTGTCTACTATATCTCGCACTTAAAAATATATTGAGCTCCAGTGGTCTAGAATTTAACACTGTTAGGCTGTGTTAGCTAAAATTCCTTATTACATTAGTCCCCGTTAGACCGTCCATGTTAGCTAAAACTCAGTGAATGGGCTCCTGAGTGTTAGGTTCTCCGTCTTAGCTAAGACTCAAGATCTTCAGTGTATTGGTTCGTTACTACAAGAGTTTTCTTTCATTGCTCATATTCTAGAAAATATTGAAGCTTTGGACCCCCGGAGGTTTTCTTCAGCCTCTGAATTTATTTTTATTCGTAAAAGGAGCTTCCCGCTGGTATGATAAGGGAATCCTCGTGATTTCGGGGGTAAGTCACTATTTATTTTCAATTTCGTTATTGTCGGATAATCTTCCATATGATTGCTAAAATGCGGAAATATAGGTTAATATTTTAACATGACCAATTTTCTTCTCGTGTCCCTCAAAGCCATATAGTTCATAAACCCAAATTAAGCTGTAATGAAAGAATGGACGAGAGCTCGTGATCCATGGATACAGTTGAACCCAGTACTGTACCGATTCAACCAGCCGTGACACAGAGCTTAGTTGGCGCCGCTGATACAACCAGTCACAGTACTGTAAAAGTCATGCTATTATGAGTTGTGTGGCTGAGTGGTTAGAAAGCCTGGCCAGCCTGGTGGCAAAAGTTCTCGCTTCACACGGTGAGGGTCCGGGTTTAATTCCCGGCTAAGGGGTGGAAATATATACTGGACGTGTTTCCTTACACCGGTTGTCCATGTTCACCCATCAGTGAAATGGGTACCTGGGTGTTAGTCGACTGGTGTGGATCGCATCCTGGGGCAAAACTGACCTAATTTGCCCGAAATGCTCTGCATAACAAGCGGCTTTCTATATAGTAGTATGTCATTGATGTCAGCTAGGACTGTATACCTTGTACATGTACTTGTAGTAAATAAAGATATTATTATTATTATTATTATTATTATTATATTATTATTATTATTATTATTAACCACGGTTCGTGCCCTCGTTCATTTTTCTATTCATCGACAGTCGATTATATCGACTTACAGTAATTATAATACTCATAAAATATTATTAATAGATTAGTAAGTTAAAGTCTACGAAGCTCACTCAGGAAAATCTTTCTCTAAGCACGGCACGATAACTTAGAAAGTTGGAAGCCGATCTAAAGAGGTATTCTCCACTTATTGCTCCGAATCCAGTGACTGCTGAGCATATAAAATATCCTTCACAGAAAATGCGTCATCGTTGAAGATATCAAGTTGACCAGAAGAGGCATTATCCAGTTACTGAATGGAAATCAATGTAACTGTTTATTAAATCTGACGAACTGGTACTTAAGCGGCTCAATAGCAAAGCAAATTTCCGTTGTCCAAAACACACCAGCATAATAAAGTTTGAAGCCGACCAAAGAACCAGTCTCCAGCAATTAAACAGAATCCAACGAACCAAACTGTTTACAGTATGTATACTTACAAATTTGTCCCTACACAGTTTTCCTTATAGGTACAATTTCCCCTTCCCCCCCCAAAAAAAAAAATTATCAGCCAATAAGGACTGAAACCATTGGTATCAGGAATGAAAAAAAAAATTAAATGTATTTCGTTCGCTGCGTGATCCTGTGAAGGTATTCCCCGTCTGTGTGGGAAAATACACTGATGTACAGTTTAGAACGTTTTTTTTTTTTTAGAGGACACGTTTCGCCACGAGTGGTTTTCCAGTCCTTTAAGACCACATGTAGCAATGAGTATAGCACGCCCACGCTTGTAAAAAGCCCTATGAATCTTACCCTAGATAGTTAATAAATTAAATGAGCCTAATAAATGTACTGCGCGTTTATTTCTCTTAATTTATTTCCTTAGTCACTAAAACTGAAAAATAAAAAGACACAAATGCAACTAATGTGATATTTTATTGTGGCAACGTTTCGCTCTCCAGGAGCTTTATCAAGTGGTCACTAAAATTGCTCTAGTCTTCCTCTCACTCACGTATCAATAGTGAATAATTTCTTGAATAAATATAAAACTATCTGAGGAAGAAATACTAGCAAACCTGAGTATAAGTAATGTGTTGACAGTTCTGCGCCAATTCTATTGATCTGACATGAAGACATTGAATTATTCAGACGAGCTGACCATGCATCTTCAATTACACGCAAACTCGTCAGACGCTTCATGTTGTGTGTTATGTAATTATTTAGCATATTTATGATGCATGAATACGTGAATAGAAAGTAGTACTTTCGTGATTAATACTAATAATCAGCGAAAAATGCTGCAAGAGTGAGGGCCAGGGTTCAAACAAGTGGTTCACGGACATCTTCGGAGCTCCGAAGAGCGACTCGTCAAACCTATTTATTTTCAGTGTGAGGCGTCCCAGCCGCTGAAGGCAGGTCAACAAGCAGCTCTACTCCGCATTGTTAAACAGTTATTAACAAGCAGAGGTGTGTATCTCAGTGTATATACACCCAGAGGTGTGTATCCTTATGAATCTATATCGAGGATTAGTGCATCCATTTGTGTATAAACTTGTGAATTGACTTTAATTTCCCATTTAGTAATTAAACGTTTTCTTGAATGGTGGGGCACAGGTTACATGTAACCATAGTGAGAGACAACTGTTGATAGGCTCTAAGCCTGACAAGCAAGGATCGTTAAATCCCTTGACATACGCCCCAGTGAATTAAACCATGTCTCATAAGCTAATTACGTGTATTTCAATTAAGGTATTGATGAGAAACGCGTGTGAGGGAAGCGCTGGTAGGATCATCGTCTATAACAGGTCCTTTGCCAAATGTTAATATCGGAGAGATATAGCAAGTGTTAATGTCCGTAACAAAATTCTTTTAAATGATTGTAAGTCTTCGTAAATACAGAGTGCTTACAAAGTGTTCTAGCAGCACCTCGGCCCTGGCACCACCTAGGTCCTAGTGCCCCCTGGGCCCTGACACCACCTTGGTCCTAGTAGCCCCTTGGCCCTGGCACCACCTTGGTCCTAGTACCTCCTGGGTCCTGGCACCACCTAGGCCCTAGTACCCCCTGGGTCCTGGCACCACCTAGGTCCTAGTACCCCCTGGGTCCTGGAACCACCAAGGTCCGAGTACCACCTGTCTACGAGAGTCATCTGCCATCACAGGAAGGTGAGATTTATTTCAGTCCATTAGATTGTAATATTCGTAGTCCCACTGAACCATAAGAATAATTTGACAATTGCACCAAATAGCTGTTTAAAAAAATTGCAAATACTTTAAAATATTGTTGAGACTGCTTACAGAGTTGTGGGCTGAAAGAATATACCTGTGGATACTAGAAGTTTTGGTCTGAAGGGTATAACCAGGGATACTTGTAGGAGTTGTGGAATGTTGATTCAAGGAAAGGGAATTATCCTCCCCTTCCTTTACTCGAACCTGATTATCTCCAATTCCCCATGCGCTGTATGACCCTCATAGGTTTAGTGCTTCTCTTGATTATAATAATAATGTGGACTGGTATGTCAGGAGATGGCTGAATTCGCCTCCCTTATACCAGTGAGTGAGGATAATATCTCAGTGATAAGAGCTCATAAGCAGAACTCCAGCGGCAACTTCAAGGTAGACGTAAGAGTATTGTTTGCTTACTTTCCATTGTAGCCTTTTGTGACTTGGCCTAACGGAGTATAGAGGCTGCACTCTGCGAATCTTTATATTTCGGCAGGTCACCACCCCAAGTTAAATTCCGTTTTAACATTTGGGGACTTGTTCATGAGCTTCAGGTGGGAACCCCTTTGGGTAGTCAGCATATGGCCCAGGCAACAGATTATAAGCCCTCCACTTCCTCCGGAAAAGGTAGTGGAAAGGGACGGGGGGTCCCAGTCGACCTACGCGCGATGTTCGACCTGATTGTGCTCGTTTTGTCTTAATATATGCGACGGGTTTTGTGAAGGTCTTCACTCTCAGTAACCTCACCTCAGGTTAGATATTTTCTTAACTGCAGTGGCGCCAATCCTTGTTTTGACCGAGCTGTCCCCGGTACGAGACTGAGAAGGAGAACTGCGCGTTAAGGCAATACCGACCATTTTATACGGTGAGGCACGAAAGAGGGTCGAGGAGTTGCAATGAATCGTGTGCTACGGCTCTACACACACTTCCCTTAACCTGCACATTATCTAGATCTTCTGAGATCCAACTCTTCCAAGTCTGCTGCCCCAGCTACCACTTCTAAGTCTTTTCTCCCTGTTCATGTTTTTCTTCTATACGGCCCATAGAGAAGCGAAGTAGCCACTTACCCAAGCGCCAGTCACACACTGCCCTCTAACCAAGCTCTAGCTCATCCATCACCTACGGGTCTCGTGTCGAGGTAGAGTTGACGAGTCTCGAACTCCAGCTCTGAAGTCACTCCCTGGGGACGTGACTTATATTGCAATCCTTCTTCACGAGGGAATAAGAAATCTAAAACAAATAGCCCTGAAAGGAACACTCTCTTACCCATTACTTTAAGTATCTTACTGAAGAACTGTCGGGATTTTAGGAACAAACAGAGGCAACTTCCGATGTTATAGCTTCATCAACCTTCAGTTATCTGTCTACAGGAAACGCTTCTTACCAACACTATCGTGGACTCTGCTGCTCTTGTTTGCTCTCACTCGTATACAAAAGATAAAGGACGCAGCGTCGCCATTTATAATACCTTACCTTCATGAGGGTGACATCGCGTTCAACTCTCAATCCTGTCGCACATGAAGTTAAATTCAGTGGTGCGTTCCTGCCTTTTTTTCTCAATCTGCTGTTCTCACTCCGAGTCGCTTGATGTATTGCTCAATTGCCCCATAGTAATCTAATTATTGTTGATTTCAGTTCAGTTCCGTCTTAAGACGGATCATAGAGGAAACCACATAAGACAGTTCTCAATAACCTCTCTTCTAAACGACAGTAGTGGTACTTGAACATCCTACGGTGTCTTAACTGAACATACTGAGGAACCGACAGAATTGTCTTTGTCCTTTTTTTTATTTCTCCTCTGAACCCGGAATGAGGGTTCAGTTTCCGTGGTGACTACCTGACTCTACGCTATGACATCCTGACGACCAGGAAATCTTCGTTCCATCACCGTGCCTGTGGCACACTTGACCAACATCAACAATTCAGCAGTAGCTACAGGTCCCTGGCCGTCAGACTCTAGTGTCTCTGCTCAGCGTCCAGCATCGTCCTTCATGAGGTTGACAAGCTGGTGAAAGCAAACATGGCGCCTTAGGAGTCGCCCATATGCAGCATCATTACGTCTTGGCATTCCATGAAAAACAGTTGAACTGGAGGTAGGATCCATCAGTCCTTCCGAAAACTACAGGACCGATACCTCACTCACATCACCTATAGCCAGATGGCTCCTAGAAGAGTGAATGTGTGTGTGCTAGTGTATGATTGCGTGACTGTTTGCTCTGATTTTTACTGGACAATACATCGCTCTTTACAACCGAACTCTTTCCTATAGGCCTAGCCATAGATTTTACCTTTCTTCAAAAAAGAGAGCAGTTTTATTTTTTTCTGACTCGGTGTCTGCGCTGTCAGACTGTACAAGCTGCAGATACTGTCTGAGACTTACTGGGCAACATCACCTTGATCTGGGTACGAGTCAATAGCAACATCTGTGGCAACAAACGAGCAAGCAAGCTTGCTAACTTGGCCTCGCAGCTCATGAGATGGCTTGGGTACCCCGGGAGCCAGGCTACTGCTCTCTGTGGGAAAGAAATCAATCTATCTTCTTGGGCCAAGTCAGTGGACCAGCCTGGTTACACTGAACAGATTCAAATCCATCGTTTAGACTGGTCATTATCCCACCGTATCAGGCGACATGAAGTAGTACTGACCTGTCATCGATTAAGCTATACATACTTCACTCACCTCAAACCCCGTAACGAAGGCCAGCTTTCCCCAGTGTTCCTGCAGCAGTTCTCTCAACATTCCCCACATTCTCACATTCTGTCCTCACTACGTCCTTCCTCGTCGTCCTGTTCTTCGTCTTTGTGAATAACAAGAACACCTCCCGTTAACAGTTGATTCCCTCCTCCATAACGATCCATCCGTCGTCAACTCGGATTCACTTCCTCGATGAGACAAATTTGATCAGGGTGATTTATGTGCTTGTATCTGTACATATTCGTTGTATATGCAGATAACGTCTCTTCCTATCCTACCAGGCCGCGCTGGCCCGTGGACTGGTAAGCCAAAGCTTTCGCTTCACACACTGAGGGGTCCGTGGTTCGGTTCCCGGCAAGGGTGAAAACATTGGGCGTGTTTTATTACACCTGTTTTCCCTGTTCACCTATCAGTAAAATGGGTACCTGGGTGTTAGTTGACTGGTGTGGGTCGCATTCTGAGACAAAATTGACCTAATTTTCCCGAAATGCTCTTTATAACAAGGGGCTTTCTGTTTAGCACTATGTTATTGATGTCAGCTAGGCCTATATACCATGTGCATGTACTTATAGAAATAAAGATATATTATCCTATGACTCGTGGTCCCTTCTTGCTACAACATAACATTCATGCGAGTCTGACTTCTGCCTCCTCTCCCATGATTTCACCTGTAACGTACGCTGCAATTTTTTTACATAACTTTGACAAGGAAAGTCTAACATATAGTTTACACTGGTCATCTTACTCACCTTCCACACTATATTTGTACATTCATGTTCGTAACAGGTAGTCATAGGCTTCTTCCTTGTCTCTTTACTACTCGGTGACCTTTTGTCGTTCATTAAATTGAGCGCCCCTGGCCTAATAATCTCTTGATAGGTCGCTAAGCCCAAGAAGTTCTCTGGGGATGATTCCTGAAGGAGCGGGCTGAAGAATATTACCAGTGATATTTACTGAAGATGTTGGCTGTAGGGTATAAATGGGTACATGACTTAAATTAATAAGTATTTATGTTTACGTTTCAGGTAAGTGAGAAGTGACAACTCCTCGTGGGACCGCCGATACATCAGTAAGTTTTTGCTGTACATCAATTGTCATTGACCTTCACCGCTAGAGAGTCACTGTTGGAATGTAGTGCCTATGCGAATATTCGCAATAAGGATTAAAAACATTAAATGCGATATATCCATTTCGTCATTACAGAGGACCTAAATTCTACTTCGCCAATAGGTCAATAAAACCCGCTGTTTTATATCAAAATGAATACGAAAAATCCGACGTCGTTGCCTTGTTCAGGGAAGACATCAATACCAAGCTTTTGTTATGAAGCGTAACCTACCATCTCCAGTAAAGTGATGTACTCCGTCCTACCTTCCTTCCTTCAAGTCATGGAGAACATCACTGGTTTCCTTTCCGCAATTAAGATGAATATGGTCTTCCTTATGTTGAGAACAGACCTTTCCAAACTTTATTTTTGTCTACTACCCAAAATTTGAAATCACATTTACCTCGCAACCCGAGCACTGTAGCAACTCAGCATCCCTGAAAATCGCCGTTCGAAATGAAGTTATCGGCTCTGGTGGTGACGAGTCTGTAAACATTATGGAGGTGACCCCTCATCCTCACCTCCACCCGCTCCTCCCACAAAAATCAGGGTTTGAGAGATAATCAGGCTGTGATCGTTTAAATTTTGTGTATATGTAAGACCAAGCACCAAATAGCTGGGAATAAAGCTGTGGGGGTAATATTTACTGCACTAGGAAATGTATGTAGCACAGAGACCTAAATCAGAAGTGACGTTATTATTGAAAGATATCCATGGGACAACGTGGGGGTATATGCCCGTCATTAAAAATATCGTTATATAAAATTTCCTTGCTCACCTCAGCATTAACTCTATCAGACACGCTTTGTTTTGGTTGGGTATGAGGATCGTAACGGCCTGAGGAGCTGGTGATGGTCTGGTATTCTGACTTTGTTAACTCTCAATGCCGTCCCAATGATGTCCGGCTTCATTATTCTCCTTGATCTTTTATAATTACCGTACTTATACATAAGGCACTTTACAGCATGCTACACTCATCCCGGCTGTTGTTTGTTTATGGAGCCCAGAACAAAAATATTCTTTTGTTAACAATATCCCATGGGGTATCCGAATCTATTGTAGCTCTTTATTAGTATTGTACAAAAATACATATGCTATGGTATCAAGTAAACAAGGGATTAAAAAACTATACGTCATAGGGACACTTGGCAGACGTACCCACAAGCAGGTGCATTAAGAGCTTGTAGCGCCAGCCATTGTGGATCTCGATAACCTGTAGAGATCTGAATGTTGGTCACAAGTAGACCGGTTCTGCTTGGCCCTGTCAGCCTTCCAGAACTCTGCCTAAATCTCATACCATTCTTCCTGTACAGTCCTAACACATGTCAGTGATTCCCACATTCACATGCAGACTTCGTCCGTCAGTCTCATCTTCCCTCGTTGTGCCGCAACTGAATTAGTCTCGTCATCTCAGAAAACTAGTTACTCGTCCAGAGGTACTAACTTAAGCGTCGGCTGTGGACAACTTAGACCTCTCCTTTTCCATCTTTTGATAAAATCCTGTACACACTTCCCTCTTTTTTTTTATCTAATGGTTGACAACAGACTCCTCCTTCAACCAGTTCATGAGGCTCTTGACAAACACTCGTTGCCATACTTCAAACATTGACCCTCCAATCTTCCCGTCATATCTTGCCTTCCGGGCATACATTCCTCTACCCAGAATGTTGGCCGCATGAACTCTGCAGGACACCATGTTGGGCTGCTGCCAAATTATCATAAGTCTTTTTTCCCATCTGCTCCAGCTAACAGTAGATCCAGAGCTAATCTCGGTTCTCTATCAAAGATCTGGTAGTGGGAAGGGGGGGGGGGGAAAGGAACCGAGCGATGGATCTGGGTCTTATTATATAAAGTCACGTCTGACTCTAAAATCACTCGCACTGCTCGTTTCTGGTAGGTGACATAAGGTTGTGGTGGTTTTAACGAGTCCCCATCAATTGCGTAGGTCATTGAGCAACGCGTACTGGGCACCTTGAGTGTGATCCTCTCCAGAATGCCAAACTTGTTAAATATCTCGTTCACTAATAGTACGGTTACTGTATGTGCCTTCTGAGTACGAGTAACGAATGTCCATGTAATCTTGGAGAATACGTATGACATCACTGAGACATTATCCCTGCCATCATTTGATGGTTCAGGTGAAGTCGATGGTTTGTATCTCAAATGGGCGACTTGCAACCAATGACTTCATCTGGGTCCGCACTTTCGATGCCACTGATTTAGCATTAATTCATAAATATTGCAGACACTGCCGTCTAAATGTATCTTTGTCTGTACCCGACCAGTAGCATTTGTATTTGATAAGTTGAGTCGCTCAGTTTAACTTCTTGGTGGTACAAGAAGTTGAACGAGCGACCCAGCGAACGAGCATCCTTGGCTGTCCCCATACACGATACAGTAGGATCTCGTATAATGTTAGCTTGCTCCTCTCCTTCCATAGACTACTGCATTCGGAGCTTTCTTCACGTATTAAATCTCTTCCTCTGACAGTTGGCCTTGCAGGCCTTCCACATACTCTTCCATGATTAGGACCTTGATACCGCAGTTGCTTCACTTGTTATCTTGAAAGATTAGGCATGTTGGCCTCGTTACTGTTCCCTACCAACTTTCATATACAAATCCTATCTCAAAGTCAACCCTGATGAGCTCAGCAACCCACCTCTTTTTCCATAACCCTAGTATTGTTATGTTAATCTAAATCAGTGAGTTATTGTCAGTGAGGAATATAATTTTAATGCCTCTTAGTCTTTGAACTTGTCAGTTACAGCCGACTTTATTGGAAGTAATTCATGCTGCTACAGTACTTCACATTCTTCTCGGAACCCTCCCACATATATTTTCTATGAAATTCATATTTTGGCTATTATTTGGCCCATTAAGATAGGTATATACAGTGCTCATCACGGCAGCATGCCAGGTGAGCGCCCCGGCATAATGCGGTGATGAAAATCAAAGGCCTACCATACAGGGAAGGTCTTTTTTCGTCAGTGCATTCTTCTGGGTAGCAGCCGTTAGCCTGATGTCACGACCTGCCACAACGCTTCACAGTGACTTCTCATTGCTCACATGGCTGCCGTGGTGAGAGGAAGTGTTGCACTTTTGTCTCTCATCCGCCTCATCTTTTCTCCAGTGTTCCCTTTGGTTTTGAGGCTATACATCTTTGATTATGGGTAAAAAGAAGTCTTTAACACCTGAAACTATAACTAAAATCATAGGGTTTCACAAAGCTGGACAACAGAAGGAAGAAATAGTGGAGAATTTTAGTGTGTGAGAGCGTTCAGTGAGGAATTGGGTGCAGCATTTCAAGGCTGGTGGCGGTGTTGAGTTACTGTCTGCCAAACCTCGGCCTGGCCCCTTGAAGACATCTGTTTGTACCTTAACTGTGTTAGAGAAGCAGTTACTCTCTAACTGCTTCTTTACTGTACCTCAAAACACTTAGGAGGCAGAGGAGCTACAGCTTAGTTCTCTGAAGACACGAGAGATATAATTCAACAATCAAAGAAGTCCAAGAGATAGAGCTCGGTGCATTTAAGGGGCTCAGCAGCAGGATCTCAATGCTCGCAGCTGCTGTTTAAAACTCAAAAGGCAGAAGGGTTATAAATCCACATATGAGTTTCAGGAGATGGCATTGGTTTGTTAGGTTAGCCATTATTTGGGCGCTACGACTTTTTGGCTTGCCTAGCTTAAATAAAACGTCTTGGCTCCTAAAGGGTAAATGACCTTGCAAGTCTAGGGGAAATTAAATTATTTAACATTGAAAAAGAAACCCCCCTAGGGCCAGCATGTACCATCATACAAATTATGAACCATAAATTTAAATAGATATTATAAGGAAGGACACAAAAACTCAATCTAAATGTAAAACAAACAATACCACGGGTGGGATTTGAACCCGCGGTCAGTCTCAAAACTCCAATCTACAATCAACATCACCACACTCTAGTGCACATTAGCACACTGCTACTAGAGTGAAACAAAATATAGAAACAAACTAGGATGCTCCATGACACCCCCTCCCCCTTCTGCCGGTCTGTCTACCAGCAGGCAAAAACACCATACAAGTACTCTCCCAAAACTTAAACAAGCCTCTGCACACTAGGACCTTACAGGTAAACATGAGAGCACTTCAACACAAATAAAATAGCCTGTGGTATAAACTTACAAAAAAGATGAACACCCGTACTTAAGTCAACGCCAAACCATGTTGACTTTTCCCAGCAGCGGCCCGTCTTGTATTAACTCAAAAACACCTCACCTGCTCGTATCTCCTGGCTACTCTGCCTGACCAGGAATAATACGCGTCTGGTTTCGGAACATATCCCGGAAAATGACATATATGGAGTGTTTTATTTATACAAAATTTTTGATACTCCACACTGTAATATTAGGAATAAAGTATTATTGACTGGTGGTAAACAAGTAACATTCAGTCTTAATAATCCTCATAATCCTCATGTGTCGATTCGCTTTAACCCCAGTTACCAACCAGTCACACAAAATTAGACCAGTTAAACGAAATTAGATTGGCTGTGTCCGTAGAGGTTTACTACTTAACGCTAAGAGACAAAAATGCTTACAGGGAGAGCCTCGCTAACATGTCACAGAAACAATGGATTGATATTAAACTTATTTCAGTTGTTCTCATACGATAGATGTCCTACAACCTGACATTGTATACAAAATTTAATTAAAAGCTTACGTAAGTTTATAATTATCTGAAGATAAAAATTAACGTATCTGCTAAAGGGAATAGGGTAAAAAAATCGTAGGAGCTAGAAATAAATCAGTAGAACAGTTTTATTTTTTTTAAATGATAACCACAATTCAGAAGCTCCCCAGAACGGTAATTATTCCTCCTCCTATTTTTTCCCCAAAAAATAAGCAAATTAGTACTAGCAAAACCCCGTAAAGTTGCAAGATTTTCGTTAGCTAAGATACATTAGCATTTACCTGGAGTTTACCTGGAGAGAGTTCCGGGGGTCAACGCCCCCGCGGCCCGGTCTGTGACCAGGCCTCCTTAGGTCAGTGTCCCAGGATGCGACCCACACCAGTCGACTAACACCCAGGTACCCATTTTACTGATGGGGAACATAGACAACAGGTGGAAAGAAACACGTCCAATGTTTCTACTCCGGCTGGGAATCGAACCCAGGCCCTCACCGTGTGAAGCGAGAGCGTTAACCACCAGGCCACCACTGCATAGAAATCTATACAGCTCAAAACTAATTTGAACTTAAATGTAATATACCAGTTCTCAAAATTTGAAGATAATCTGATAAAAAAATCTTAAATTATTCAACAAAGAGAGAAATTACAAATTATTTAGCAGACTTTCCTTGTAGCAAATTACACCAGCAGTGAATATTTAAAGGCGATCATAAGAGATATTCTTCAGTTATGACATAAAAACTAATATTCACTAATTTTTAATCTTGTTTTAAAACTGCGAAATTTTCACCGTCACAGCCTGAAGCTTTACTAAATATTACCCGGTGTTAGATGTTGAAAAAAGTTAGCGAAGAATCAAAAATGTCGCCGATGGTTTCAGTGTTGATAATTGTCAAGTAATGTATCTTGAATATAACAAGGTCAAACATGAGTACATAAGAACATAAGAAAGAAGGAACACTGCAACAGGCCTACTGACCCATGCGGAGCAGGCCCTGCCCCTCCCGGATTGCCAATGCCCCACCCCCCCGGATTAGCCCAATGACCACCCGTTGATCATTCCACTCAAGGGGGAGACTGCCCCGACCCAGCAGCAAAGCTAGTCAGGAAAAATCCACTGTATAAGACGTTTAGTAAGAACCCCAGTGGGGAAAAAGAAGTGAGGAGGATTTCGACCGTAGTTGTAAGAAAACGAAATCGTTTCCCTTTCTATCCCAATTAAATAACCAATTAGAACAAGACGAAATTAGGTTGGATTTTGTCCGCAGAGTTAAAAAAAACCCAACTGGATGTGTTTTAAACTAAAACGTATGAAAATTGAAAAATCGTAGCAATTTAGCACTACAACTTAGACCCCCCAAGGATAATGGCGATTTTTTTTTCCAAAATCAGCGAAAATCGAAAAAAAAGAGGAGGGTTTTAAAGAAGTACAACGCTTATTTAGAAAGTAAACCGTTGAAAAAACCAAAGAATTTTTGATTTCTTTTTACCAGTGGGAAAAACGAGACCTTTTTCGAACTTCTAATTTACTAAACATATTTTAACATTTACATTTAAATCGTAGCAAGTGTTGCATATTTTTTTAAGAGATATGGATCACTGATATAAACTGTTAATTGAAGGGGTAGCTACAAAAACCTCACAATCCTTAAGAAACCAGATAAATTCACTGCATCTATCAGATCCAAATAGCTTCTATGTAGTGGCTATCTGTAGGCAGTGGATTCCTGACGGTAATTCAAGAAATTGTTTTGAGCGACCAGCTAATCATGGTAGTTTTAGCAGTAGAGGCAGATAAAATATACGTAATTATCACCTCTTCTCGTACCTCTCCTATTAATATTTATGGAGGTTTTTCTATTCAACATGAAAATAGCTTATCCAGTTTTCAATAGAACAGATGGATGTGGAGAACAGGAAAACATCCTGTATCTACATACTTTATTTTCAACTATCTAGATAAAATTAGAGATAACCACCGTTGGGTCTTCTGTTTATCTTTCCCATGAACTTCGGTAAGTTAGGGAAAGATTGTTTTAATTTTTCGGGTTTTAACTACACTCACATCATATTAAGGTAAACCAGTGTGAATTACGAGTTTTGTCTTTAATTGATATATTTTTCATTTCCTTCAAACATATAAATGTTGCAGAATAGTAAAATACTCAGTATTTGTCTTTAGTAAAATTTATTTTAATTTATTCGTTCCATTAAGGATGTTGCTCGAGTTTGATGCCATGAATAAGGTCAGGGACTGATTATTGGGGTTATTAGTACACTATATTTCTTCATAAACTCTGCCCACCTGCCCAGTAGTTGCCTGCCATAATAACACCATCAGGACAACATTATCAAATCTTGGCATAATCAGAGGCAATGGGGTATTAAAAACTTATTTTGTAATTTGAATCAACATTTTTCGTAGGTTTAAGTATTTTGAATCACTATGCATTGTACGTCAACAAGTTAGAGTATAATTAATTTGGAACACCTTAATGTTAAAGTTTGGGCGACTAATTGGTCAAATATCGGGTCAAGGTTTGGGAATGAAGGATTGAGCCTCCACCGCTTTTAATTTTAAACGGGGTGGACAGGTAAGCCAGTGGAAGGCTTCTGTCAGATGACCAAAAGCTCCACCGGTTAGTCATTATATTATTAAATACCAGCGTCAAGAAACACTTGTTCTGTTTCCTGACGAATCTTACCTAACCTAACCTAATCCACCACTCCTTGCGTTATGTAATAAGGTTAGGTAAGTTTTCTAAGGTTCTTTTGGTAAAAAAATATTTTTTACATTAAATGAAAAAAATATATCTTTAAACATATAAGGGAAAATTTTAGAACGAACGTAATTTTAAACGAGTTTAGCGTTACTTGAAATACAATATATTTATCTTTATCGCGTTGTTTTTTTTTTCTTTTCAATCTTATTGTATTTCATTTTGTTTCCTGTTTCATGCGTCTTTGTATTTGTCATCTGAGACAATTTTGATTCCGAAAAAAATTGTCTTTTCTCATTGGTCTATTTTTATCTCTTCCTCTCTTTTCTATTTTTATGGATATGAAACCCATTCTTTTGTAATAAATTAATCACTGTGGATTACGAAGTGAAAGTTTCTGTAACGAATTTATTACATTTTAAGTGCATATAAAAAATGGATTCCAAATTCTCAATAGGGGTAGAATACCAAGATTTCCCACACAAAATAATCTCTCTCTGCGAGTCAACACCAATAACTGGCTCATCAATAAGCCGTCCATCCGCCTATTAGGCATTTCACTGTTGCCAAGACAGTCGACGGGGACAGTTACACGAGTCTTAAACAGTGATTATGTGACTGTATTGTAGAATGAGCTTAATGAGGTCTCCGTTTTCCTTTCGCACTTCAACATTTATATCTCCTGTGTATTCTGTTTCGTTTAATGGCGTTGTGACATTGTCTTCTAAATTCTAACCTAAATAACCCTAATCTACCTTCACCAAACTTAACCAACCTTATATAACACAAGTCGAGAAATTTGTTGAAAACAGTATGTGAGAAACCGACTTTAGGAGGACGAATTGCAAAAAGAATCGAAACGTATTGTTGCATGGGTAAGACTCAGGGTGATCACATGACAGTCAATAAATTAAATAGCAAAATTTAGTTTAATTACAAAAAAATAAGAAAACTGATTAAGTTTATTGTTGGTTGTAAAAGCATTCTGAGACTGGGTAATCTGACACTGTGTTTGGAAATACGTATGAGTTTCATCCAAGATAAACGTCACATAATACAGGTTGACTACAAGAATGAAGAATACTAATATAAATCTCTGATAACTGATCTTGGAGTGGTCATTAGTGATAATTTCGCATACCCACTGAATTTTTTTGCTGGGAGCACCAAAACTACGAGAATACTACGCTTCATAGCTTGAAACAATAGACATGTTGGTCAACCTTAATATTAAATATGCTTTTATATTTTAGTCCCAAAAGTATACAGAAAAAGTACAGAAAAGAGCGACTAAGCTTGAACTTTTGTTAAAGGCTTAACCTTGAAGGAAAACTTTTCAAAACTAAACGTGATTTTTCTTACAAAACAACATTGTAATAAAGTATTAAGTAACTGAATCACCATGTTAAGCACGTTGTTTCTCCTACTGACTAGATGAAGACACGTAAGACAGTGTAAGACTTTATGTAAGACTTAAACTGCTTCATGCGTCTCTACATCCACTTCTCGACTCGCAGTCTCTTCCATCTCCCAGCTCGCTGTCTGCTCGGAGTCTCAGAGCGTTTTTTCCCTGTAAAAACTGAAAAAAAAAAACAGGTCGACAGATTAAGATCCACGTCAAGACTCAGTCCTGACGAATATTATTACAACATTTTGCCCTGGGGCGGTGTGCTCCAGTGCACTTTGTTGTCCAAAAAGATTCAAAAATGGCTCATCTATCTCTGCTCCCGGCACATAATTACGGTGTTTCCCCTCTGCCTGAGCTGTGATGTGGTCCCAGGTAATGAAAGGGTCAATGCTGTGGCTTAGTTGCTGCATCGAGCTTGTTTTAAAGCCTCTTTCTGCTTCACACTGGCTCTAGAAGTCCAATTCTACACTCATAAAAACAGAAAAGAATTTCATGTTTCTTCATTTCAGCACTGTGGTCTTTTTTTACAAATTTTTTAGGTAAAATACGCTTGTAAATAACGCTTGATATTTTGTTTAGTAGAACAGTATCAACTAACAATATATCGCTGGGAAGGAACAAGCTCAGTGGCCCTGTGACTGAGGAAAATTTGGCAGGACTTTGATGTTTGTCTCTCTTCTGTCAATCGTCGCCATGAGAAAATTCTCAGGTGGTGGTAGTGCTGGTGGTGGTGCTGTTGTTGTTGTTGTTGGTGGTGGTGGTGCTGCTGTTGTTGTTGTTATTGTTGGTGGCGGTGGTGGTGGTGCTGCTGCTGCTGTTGGTGGTGGTGGTGGTGGTGGTGGTGCTGCTGCTGCTGCTGTTGTTGGTGGTGGTGATGGTGGTGGTGGTGGTGCTGCTGCTGCTGCTGTTGGTGGTGGCGGGCGGGTCGGGTCGGTGTGACTTGTTATTCATCAGTGGAACAGGACTCACGAAATCGTAATGACACGATTGCAAACAAACCATACCACGGGTATTGTAATAAAGTTGGTAGAATTACCGACAATATGTAAAGTAAAAGGACACAAGTGCAACTAATGTGACATTTATTGTGGCAACGTTTCGCTCTCCAGGAGCTTTGTCAAGCCATTACAAACAATACATGGACACAGAGGGTATATAAAGGCTCAGAGTGAGGTGAATACTAGTGAGGTACCATTTCGATGTTCACTAGTGGTAGTAGTAGTAGTAGTAGTAGTAGTAGTAGTGGTAGTGACAAAAGTAATACAATATGGTAGAGCAAATAATTCGTACATGAGTAAAAGGATATAAAAGCTATTACTTGGGTAACATAAAAATAGGTTGGACAAATATAAACTGGAATGAGGCAGCTTGTTTCAGTGTTCACTCTCTGTGCTTTGTGTAGTATAACAGGAGAGACTATGTGATGGCAGGGTTTACTGTTTTCAGGAGGATTCTTGCTAAGACTTCGGAGATGGTGAAGCTGCCGTTGTTTTGTTTAATTGTATTCGAAACAGCGATCAGTGCTGATTCAAGGCACTTGCGTGTGCGGAAATTATTTTCTTTTATCACTAATTGGGCGTCTCTGAATTTCATAACATGATTGGTGGAATTTCGGTGTTGTACACAGGCGTTGTTTAAGTTGTCGTTCCTACATGCGTATATGTGTTCATTGAGGCGGGTGTCGAGGTTTCTTGCTGTTTCACCTACGTAGATCTTGTCACAGCCTCCACAGGGTATAGTGTAAACTCCTGCATTGACTGGTTCGTGGTGCTTGGATTTTGCCCCTGGTTAGATCCTTTATTGAAGTGGTAGAAGCGATGGCGACTCTGGTGTTAGCTTGTGAAAGTACTTTTGAGACGTTTAGTGCAACCTGGCTGTTGGGAAGAATTATAACTTTGTTGGGAGCGGTGTTGATGCGTGGAGAATTGATGATCTGAAGAGCTCTTTTCTTGCAGTCTTTGATGAAAAAGAAGGAAATTGTAACTCAGTGAATGTTGGTGAATGTAAGTACATTCCTCGTCAAGAAACTCAGGACTACAAATTCGGTATGCTCTTAGGAAAAACCCGATGATGATGCCTCTTTTGGTCTTGGTATCTTGACTGGAATAGAAGTGTGTGAGATCATTTTTATTGGTGGGTTTCCGATAAACTTGAAATCTTAGGTTGTTGTCTACTTTGTGAATGAGGACGTCGAGGTAAGGTAGCTTGTCATTGGACTCTTCTTCTAGTGTAAACTGGATCGCTGGTTCAACTGCGTTGAGCCTTGCCTGAAGATCCCGTACATCAAAAACGTTTTGGAGTTATTACGAGGACATCGTCCACGTAACGTAACCAAGTGACGCTTGAAGGGATGATGTTGGCGAAGTGTTCGGATTCTAACATCAACCCTTCCAACATCATCCCTTCAAGCGTCACTTGGTTACGTTACGTGGACGATGTCCTCGTAATAACTCCAAAACGTTTTGATGTACGGGATCTTCAGGCAAGGCTCAACGCAGTTGAACCAGCGATCCAGTTTACACTAGAAGAAGAGTCCAATGACAAGCTACCTTACCTCGACGTCCTCATTCACAAAGTAGACAACAACCTAAGATTTCAAGTTTATCGGAAACCCACCAATAAAAATGATCTCACACACTTCTATTCCAGTCAAGATACCAAGACCAAAAGAGGCATCATCATCGGGTTTTCCTAAGAGCATACCGAATTTGTAGTCCTGTAGTTTCTTGACGAGGAATGTACTTACATTCACCAAACATTCACTGAGTTACAATTTCCTTCTTTTTTCATCAAAGACTGCAATAAAAAGAGCTCTTCAGATCATCAATTCTCCACGCATCAACACCGCTCCCAACAAAGTTATAATTCTTTCCAACAGCCAGGTTGCACTAAACGTCTCAAAAGTACTTTCACAAGCTAACACCAGAGTCGCCATCGCTTCTACCACTTCAATAAAGGATCTAACCAGGACAAAATCCAAGCACCACGAACCAGTCAATGCAGGAGTTTACACTATACCCTGTGGAGGCTGTGACAAGATCTACGTAGGTGAAACAGCAAGAAACCTCGACACCCGCCTCAATGAACACATATACGCATGTAGGAACGACAACTTAAACAACGCCTGTGTACAACACCGAAATTCCACCAATCATGTTATGAAATTCAGAGACGCCCAATTAGTGATAAAAGAAAATAATTTCCGCACACGCAAGTGCCTTGAATCAGCACTGATCGCTGTTTCGAATACAATTAAACAAAACAACGGCAGCTTCACCATCTCCGAAGTCTTAGCAAGAATCCTCCTGAAAACAGTAAACCCTGCATCACATAGTCTCTCCTGTTATACTACACAAAGCACAGAGAGTGAACACTGAAAAAGCTGCCTCATTCCAGTTTATATTTGTCCAACCTATTTTTATGTTACCCAAGTAATAGCTTTTATATCCTTTTACTCATGTACGAATTATTTGCTCTACCATATTGTATTACTTTTGTCACTACCACTACTACTACTACTACTACTACTACTACTACTACTACTACCACTAGTGAACATCGAAATGGTACCTCACTAGTATTCACCTCACTCTGAGCCTTTATATACCCTCTGTGTCCATGTATTGTTTGTAATGGCTTGACAAAGCTCCTGGAGAGCGAAACGTTGCCACAATAAATGTCACATTAGTTGCACTTGTGTCCTTTTACTTTACATACCACGGGTAGTTCTTCAGTAGAAATTCGAAAATTTCTCTTGACCTGGGTCATGTGACTTAAGTCTAACGCTGCCTTTCCGGATCACCTCTTAAATACAGATAACATTGTGATAGTAGAAATTCCATCACTTATCTACAAAAGTAAAAGATTAGCGTCGGAGGAATAAAATCCTTATCTCACCCATAGTCGGCTGTTTAGAACGAGTGTTAGTGTGTAACCCAGAAGGCTCGAACCTCAATCCTGTGATAACTGAACACACACTCGACAAAGCTATGACAACGTGTCTCTGGATAGATTTTCTCCTCGCTGTTACCAGTGTCAAGCCGCTGGCAGTGGCACATCTCTTGCTCTAATTATATATTCAGTGAAATAATTGCAGAGACCCTGATAAGCTCTTAATTCTGTGAGCTATTACATATTTTTGGGTAGATGCAGTGATGTGAACTTAATATGAATAGACATAATTATTACATAATCCCAAAAGTATACCTTCAGTTGCGTTGCCCGATTATTTCCAAGGTTTTCATGAATAACTTGAACGCCTCATCCAGTCTTCAATTTTTCAGTAATGATGTACAGTAACTAATGAAACTATTGGCGTGCACAAGAGTCCTCTGGTCAAAATTTATGTAGATCATTCTTGGATTTAGTTTTCTCAAATTAACTTGAAAATCTCCAGAATATTCCTTACTACCAAATATCCTGAATACCAGCCACAGGTGTGCTAAAAACAAGGTGTATTTTATTACGTAATCTGGTACACAAGGCTTAAAAGAAACTTTGTACAGAGGAGGAGTATAGTATACATAAGGTTAGAGGGACACAAGCACATATAGTCATGTGCTTGTAAAGAAAATTACATTAACAGGAATCTCATCTAGCTCCTCAAAACTAAGGCGCATATCCAGGATACACTCGTACCTTATCCTCATCCGCTTGAATTCTCACCATTAGCTTCACATCGCCTGCAAACAGGGACACTTCAATCACTGCTGTGCCTTTCCTGTTATCCCTGCCTGCTCTTCTAGCTTCTGCACTAATCTCTTGTGCGGAACTGTGTCGAAAGCCTTCTTACAGTCCACGAAAATAGTCTCTCTCACCCACCCCCCTCTCTTGTCTTCGTAAAACTCTTGTTGGTTTGTGACACAAATAAATTTCCTTCCCTGTGAGCAAGTGTGCGCGTGCGTGTGTGTCAGTGCGAGCGCGCGTGTATGTCTTCGCGTAATTATATATATGTCGTGCCGAACAGGAAAAACTTGCGATTCTGGCTTAAATAGCAACGCTATTCTTGCTGAATAAGGCAAGCGAAAATTTGTGTATGCAGTAATTTCGCAAAAATCATTCTGAACCTAACGAAAAAAAATTCTTTCATTGTGTTTATTATTAAATTATTGTTAACTTGTCTAAAGTATATTTAGTTGGATGAGGCTAAATTAAATTGCGCTTATTATAATAAGGTTAGGTAAGTTTTCTAAGGTTCTTTTGGTAAAAATTATTAATTTTTACATTAACTTAAATGAAAAAATATATCCTTAAACATATAAGAGAAAATTTTAGAAAGGACTTAATTTTAAACGAGTTATTGCTAATTGACCAGTTTTACCTATTCGTCACGACACTAATGTATATATATTATTATATATATATATATAAATATAATATATAATATATATATATATATAGAATAATATCACAGTAAACAGGTGATTTCAGAATATGCAAAACAACCACTGTGAAAGAATAGAGAAGTTCCAATGCTTTCGTGATTACTACATTATCAAGGAACAATGAAAGTTAAAGCATCAAAGGAAGGTATATAAAGGGGTAGCCCACACCTCACTATCAGATCCCACAACAACGAAACACCTGACGCGAGACAGCAGGCTCGCCCGGCCGAACTAGACAAAGGTTCTTCATACAACCCACCAACAAATATTCTACTCAAGAAATAAGAAATTTAAAAAAATTTTTTATTTCCAATGTTATTGTTAAATTCTTCCCAAATTTCTATTAAATTTTAAATGGAAACTAATTTATATAAACCAAAGGAAAAATTCATATTATTGTCAAAACTGCTTTTTATGAAACAAGATTCAATTATATTCCTGTCGACCATGGACTTGCTTGATACTACTTTCTCAACTTTTTGAAAATCAATTGGTTAAAATCTCTTACATGAATAAATAGAGCATTGGAATCTTGTCCAGTTCTAATGCTATATTTATGTTGTTTTAATCTTAGTTCGAGATTTTTACCAGTTTGGCCGTAATTTATGAAATAGGTAATGATTTGAAATACCCAAGAAATGTAATTGATAAATCTTTTAAAGTTGCTAGAAATACTTTTTACAATCCAAAAAGGGACAACCAGCCTTATTCAACTAAAAATATGTTGGTTCTCCCTTACCATGAAAACTTAGTTGATATGCCTTCTCTTCTTAAGACTTTTAATATTAAAGTTGTATTCAAAAATTTTGATACAGTAAAAAAAACTTTTGATAAAAAATTCTCCCCAAAATGCTGTGGATGTGTCTATAAGATTCCTTGTAAAATTTGCGATAAAGTTTATTACGGTTTAAACTGGTAAAAATCTCGAACTAAGATTAAAAAAACATAAATATAGCATTAGAACTGGACAAGATTCCAATGCTCTATTTATTCATGTAAGAGATTTTAACCATCCAATTGATTTTCAAAAAGTTGAGAAAGTAGTATCAAGCAAGTCCATGGTCGACAGGAATATAATTGAATCTTGTTTCATAAAAAGCAGTTTTGACAATAATATGAATATTTCCTTTGGTTTATATAAATTAGATCCATTTATAATTAATAGAATTTGGGAAGAATTTTTAATAATACATTGGAAAAAAATATTTTTTTAAATTTCTTATTTCTTGGGTAGAATAGTTTGTTGGTGGGTTGTGCGAAGGACCTGTCCAGTTCGGCCGGCGGGCCTGCTGTCTCGCGTAAGGTGTTTCGTTGTTGTGGGATCTGATAGTGAGGTGTGGGCTACCCCTTTATATATCTTTCCTTTGATGCTTTACTTACATTGTTCCTTGATAATGTGAGTAGCACGGAAGCGCTTGGAACTTCTCTATTCTTTCACAGTGGTTGTTTTAGGCATATATTTTATATATATATATATATATATTTATATATTTTATATAAAATATATATATATATTATATATTATATATATATATATATATATAATATTGGTGTGTGTGTGTGTTAAAACAACCAAACTGTGAAAGAATAGAGAAATTCAAAGCGCTTTCGTGACTACTCACATTATCAAGGAACAATAAAAGTAATGCATCAAAGGAAGGCATATGAAAGGTCTAGCCCACACCTCACTATCACATCCCACAACAAAGCAACACCTGACGCGCGACTCATAAGAAAGAGAACACTGCAGCAGGCCCGCGGGCCCCAAACTAGACAGGTCCTTCACACAACCCACCAACAAACTATTCTACCCAAGAATTAAGAATTTTAATATTTATAATTTGTCCGATGTATTATTAAATTCTTCCCAAATTACTGTTATAAATGGATCTAATTTATATAAACCAAAGGAAATATTTATATCACTGTCAAATCTGCTTTTTATGAAACAAGATTCAATTATATGATTCATTTGGTTGTTTTGCATATTTTGAAATCACCTGTTTACTGAGATCTTATTGCATATATATATTAATATATATATATATATATTATATATATATATATATATATATATATAATATATTATATATTAATATATATATATATATATATATATATATATATATATATATATATTATATTATATATTATATATAATATAGGGAGTTTCGGGGGGGGAAATAAATGGGATTAAATCTGGAGTATCTGAGAGAGAGCAAAGGAAGGGATAGCAGTAATGTTGAATGATCAGTTATGGAAGGAGAAAAGAGAAAATGAATGTGTAAATTCAAGAATTATGTGGATTAAAGTAAAGGTTGGATGCGAGAAGTGGGTCATAATAAGCGTGTATGCACCCGGAGAAGAGAGGGAAAGCAGAGGAGAGGAGAGATTTTGGGAGATGTTAAGTGAATGTATAGGAGCCTTTGAACCAAGTGAGGGGAATTGTGGTAGGGGACCTGAATGCTAAAGTAGGAGAAACTTTTGAGAGGGTGTGGTAGGTAAGTTTGGGTGCCAGGTGTAAATGATAATGGGAGCCCTTTGATTGAACTTTGTATAGAAAGGGGTTTAGTTATAGGTAATACATATTTTAAGAAAAAGAGGATTTAAAAAAAGTATACAAGATATGATGTAGGGCGAAATGACAGTAGTTTGTTGGATTATGTATTGGTAGATAAAAGACTGTTGAGTAGACTTCAGGATGTACATGTTTATAGAGGGGCCACAGATATATCAGATCACTTTCTAGTTGTAGTACACTGGGGAGTAAAAGGTAGATGGGATACAAAGAGAATAGAAGCATCAGGGAAGAGAGAGGTGAAGGTTTATAAACTAAAAGAGGAGGCAGTTAGGGTAAGATATAAACAGCTATTGGAGGATAGATGGGCTAATGAGAGCATTAGACAATTGGGGTCGAAGAGGTATGGGGTAGGTTTAAAAATTTTAGTGTTAGAGTGTTCAGCAGAAGTTTGTGGTTACAGGAAAAGTGGGTGGGGAGGGAAGAGGAGCGATTGGTGGAATGATAATGTGAAGGGAGAAAAAGTTAGCATATGAGAAATTTTTACAAAGTAGAAGTGATGCAAGGAGGGAAGAGTATATGGAGAAAGAGAGAGAGGTTAAGAGAGTGGGGAAGAAAAGTAAAAAGAGAGCAAATGAGAGAGTGGGTGTGATGTTATCAACAAATTTTGTTGAAAATAAGAAAAAGTTTTGGAGTGAGATTAACAAGTTAAGAAAGCCTAGAGAACAAAATGGATTTGTCAGTTAAAAATAGGAGAGGAGAGTTATTAAATGGAGAGTTAGAGGTATTGGGAATGGAGGGAATATTTTGAGGAATTGTTAAATGTTGATGAAGATAGGGAAGCTGTGATTTCGTGTATAGGGCAAGGAGGAACAACATCTTGTAGGAGTGAGGAAGAGCCAGTTGAGAGTGTGGGGGAAGTTCGTGAGGCAGTAGGTAAAATGAAAGGGGGTAAGGCAGCCGGGATTGATGGGATAAAGATAGAAATGTTAAAAGCAGGTGGGGATATAGTTTTGGAGGGGTTGGTGCAATTATTTAATAAATGTATGGAAGAGGGTAAGGTACCTAGGGATTGGCAGAGAGCATGCATAAGTTCCTTTGTATAAAGGCAAAGGGGATAAAAGAGAGTGAAAAAAATTATAGGGGGATAAGTCTGTTGAGTATACCTGGCAAGTGTATGGTAGAGTTATTATTGAAAGAATTAAGAGTAAGACGGAGAATAGGATAGCAGATGAACAAGGAGGCTTTAGGAAAGGTAGGAGGTGTGTGGACCAGGTGTTTACAGTGAAACATATAAGTGAACAGTATTTAGATAAGGCTAAAGAGGTCTTTGTGGCATTTATGGATTTGGAAAAGGCGTATGACAGGGTGGATAGGGGGGCAATGTGGCAGATGTTGCAGGTGTATGGTGTAGGAGGTAGGTTACTGAAAGCAGTGAAGAGTTTTTACGAGGATAGTGAGGCTCAAGTTAGAGTATGTAGGAAAGAGGGAAATTATTTCCCAGTAAAAGTAGGCCTTAGACAAGGATGTGTGATGTCACCGTGGTTGTTTAATATATTTATAGATGGGGTTGTAAGAGAAGTAAATGCGAGGGTCTTGGCAAGAGGCGTGGAGTTAAAAGATAAAGAATCACACATAAAGTGGGAGTTGTCACAGTTGCTCTTTGCTGATGACACTGTGCTCTTGGGAGATTCTGAAGAGAGTTGCAGAGATTGGTGGGATGAATTTGGTAGGGTGTGCAAAAGAAGAAAATTGAAAGTGAATACGGGAAAGAGTAAGGTTATGAGGATAACAAAAAGATTAGGTGATGAAAGATTGGATATCAGATTGGAGGGAGAGAGTATGGAGGAGGTGAATGTATTCAGATATTTGGGAGTGGACGTTTCAGCGGGTGGGTCTATGAAAGATGAGGTGAATCATAGAATTGATGAGGGGAAAAGGGTGAGTGGTGCACTTAGGAGTCTGTGGAGACAAAGAACTTTGTCCTTGGAGGCAAAGAGGGGAATGTATGAGAGTATAGTTTTACCAACACTCTTATATGGGTGTGAAGCATGGGTGATGAATGTTGCAGCGGAGGAGAAGGCTGGAGGCAGTGGAGATGTCATGTCTGAGGGCAATGTGTGGTGTGAATATATGCAGAGAATTCGTAGTTTGGAAGTTAGGGGGAGGTGCGGGATTACCAAAAACTGTTGTCCAGAGGGCTGAGGAAGGGTTGAGGTGGTTCGGACATGTGGAGAGAATGGAGCGAAACAGAATAACTTCAAGAGTGTATCAGTCTGTAGTGGAAGGAAGGCGGGGTAGGGGTCGGCTAGGAAAGGTTGAGGGGGGGAATAAAGGAGGTTTTGTGTGCGAGGGGCTTGGACTTCCAGCAGGCATGCGTGAGCGTGTTTGATAGGAGTGAATGGAGACAAATGGTTTTTAATACTTGACGTGCTGTTGGAGTGTGAGCAAAGTAACATTTATGAAGGGGTTCAGGGAAACCGGCAGGCCGGACTTGAGTCCTGGAGATGGGAAGTACAGTGCGTGCACTCTGAAGGAGGGGTGTTAATGTTGCAGTTTAAGAACTGTAGTGTAAAGCACCCTTCTGGCAAGACAGTGATGGAGTGAATGATGGTGAAAGTTTTTCTTTTTCGGGCCACCCTGCCTTGGTGGGAGTCGGCCAGTGTGATAATAAAAATAATATATATATATATATATATTATATATATATATATATTATATATATATATATATATATATATATATATATATATATGTCTGAATACGTGAAACTGATCAACTAACAACAGCTCATTTAAAACTAAGTCCTATCAGTTTCTATAATCAGTTGAAAATGTCTGTGTAGATAATTTATTTGATCCATCAAGTTATGGCTAATGTAACAGTTTATAAAAAGTCATTATACTAGACAAAGTATTAGGTTATGACTCAGCTGCTGCAGCCAAGCACGTCTGAGATAACAGGACTTTAGTGTAAAAAATAAGAAATACTTATTGAAGCAGTGTCTGATAATTCTTCTGCTATTATATTATGCTAATGCGGCCCAAACAAAACTGATTTAAAAACTCAAATTAGACACACAGCATTCTTGGCACTTTAGAGTCATTAAGTCTAGTGATACACAAATAACCCGCACATGGAAGAGAGGAGCTTACGACGATGTTTCGGTCCGACTTGGACCATTTACAAAATCACACAGTGTGACTTTGTAAATGGTCCAAGTCGGACCGAAACGTTGTCATAAGCTCCTCTTTCCTATGTGCGGGTTATTTGTGTATCGTTCCAGTCTAGTGATGCTGGCTCTTAAAATTTCTCTTCGTAATTGTATGTATATTATCTAATTCTAATGGTACTCAAGTGATGTTCACATAGCGATGTATTCCTTCAGAGTAAAATCTTAAAGGGATGTTATATTTGTATGCATTGATATATGCCGGTGATGTCGTATATGGTAGGCAGGTTATTTTTTTTTTTTTTGGGTGGGGGTGTAATGAAAAATCTTACAGGTCTTCATCACCGAGCAATCCTGAAGGAAGTTAGCTGAGAGCGTTCCAGTCGTGTTTGATGTCTGCAGCCTTCGCAGCAATCATGATGGGGGACTGTGGGTTTCCCGAGAGAGAGAGAAACATCACTGAAGAATCCAGCACCCGCACCCCGGACACTCCACGGACCATGCTACGAAACATGACTGTCATTCCAACCTCAAGAAAAATATCTTGATGGTGAAGGACACATGAGCTAAGGAATTAGATTTGTTCTCTTCCTTCAATCGAACCTGACTGCCTCCTATTGCCCAGACGCTGTATGATCACTACGGGCTTATACCTCAATACAATAATCCAGCATCGACTTCTCACCCAGTATGTTACACATCAATTTAGCACGTAGTATACCTACCACAGGTGGGAGTCGAGCACGTCTAGGGAGTCAGAAGACATAGTCATCTTGCAGGTGCTAGCTAGGTGAAGGTAGGTGGATAAGTAAGCAACCAAGCAGGTCCAGTAGCTGTTGCTATTGGGTACTTGCCCTGCACACTGCGGTAGTGGCTGTTCTCATTCAGTATAGACAGATACACACATGCAAAATTAAGCAGATATTCTGAAACTTAAATTATTACATGCAAGCATAATGATCAGTGAGCAAGATCTCTAACTAGAAAAGGTTTAGAGGTATATATAAAATTGCAAAACTCTGGCTGCATCCTTTAAAAGACATGAACGACCTCTCATCTTGATTGGATGTTCATTAGCTGGATTTTTTCCATATTTATCATTAATAACTCGAGAATGCTTGATTCTATCAGTTTTAAAATTTAAATTTAAATCTCGGTACGGATTTACAATGGGGAGTTTTTACGAATTTATTAACCCCCTTTCCACTATGGAATGTAACCTAACCAACATAGTGATTTTTCTCTACACGGACCTCAGTATGGCCTCTAATGAAGACTGATGGAGAAAGTAGCGGCACATAGTACAGGAGAAATACCTGACACGCATCAGTGTGTGTGCGTCTGTAGGGAGAAAACTGAATTGGGATCCGCTACAAGTGATATGCCACTTGTCTACAATCTACAATAACGACATAGATGAAGAAATAGCGACATATGTCAGTCACTGGAACTAAGATTAACAGATAATTTCTAGCAAGGACCCTAGAAAACTAGAGGATGACCTAGCTGGGTCGATGTCGGAAAGGTTGTAGATGCAGTTCATTGTGGACAAGTGTAAGGTTCTGATCCAAGAAAAAGAAAATAACTCTTGTATTTAAAAGCCAAATAAAGTAGAGGTTAGTTAAACTGAATGCGAGAAAGATTTAGTGCTGATTAGGCGAAATTTAAAGCAATGGCATCAGTATATAAATGTTCGCAGTGAAACTAACAGGATTCTTGGCGTCATTCAAGAAAAATAAATGATAAAGTCCATGATATGTCTTTGGTAAGGATCATTTGAATTATGCTGCTCGGTTCTGGTCTCTTTATTTCAGAATGGACATAAATGAGTTGGAAAGTAGACAGAAAGGAATGTTGAAGTTTATTCCATTTACTTTCAAATGAATTTCATTGACTTGAGACTGAGAGCTATTGACACTAGTCAGTCCATCATCATTCTATCATGCAGGAGCCACATGTCAACCTGCGTCAAATAAAACTAACAGGGTCTTGGATATCACCGCTACTTGGCTCCGGTAAGTTTACGAGTACCACTGGGAGTTTAAACAATCAGCTGATGTAGACATAACTAAATGTAAACTTTGCCACAGTAACTCCGGTTGTACCTTGAATCATTGTGACAGAATGCGACCAACTAATACTCAGTTTCACTGAGTATTAGTTGGTAACTATTACCGTCAAGACTTTCATAGAGCAGTTTAGTACGTTTGTATCATTGCTATAAAATACTGACAGAATGCTTATCTGCTTCTAGGCTGAGGGACTGATTACCTCGTCTTCCACTTTCTTCATAAATCTCTAAAGTCTTCACACTGTCCTTGTATTGACAAAACCACTGAATAGCGAAACGTCAACAAAGTAACGATTCGCAAATGACGCACATCATGTACATCATCTGAAGAATAAGACATGACCAGTACATGTCTTATTCTTCAAGATAACCTGAGGTTTACCCTCAACCCTCCCTCTCCTACCAGAGGAAAACCAAGTTGCGCAGCGTCTTAAAAAAGTTTGGCAAAATAAATTATGCATTACGTAAATTTTAAAGTTAGGCTAGGTTAGTTTGGGTGGAAATTTGAAAAATGGGCGAATAAAAGAAGCATAGATATAGCAAATCGTTCGGGAAGTGAGGAGATGCAGTCTTCAGGAGATCTGAGCTGAACAATGAACAAACTCATTAACTGTTCACTTTTCTAATTGACAATATAATTCCTTGGATTAGACCCTAAATATACTGCAGTCGCTGCAGTGACTCAAATCGTAATGACACGATTGTAAACAAGCCACTGTACGGGAAGGGATTGAACCCTCGGTGAGTCGTGAAACTCCAGACCAACGCCAGCTGACCCAGTGCCTTACTCGTCGGTCTGGAGTTTCACGACTCGCTCACCTAAGGGTTTAATCCCCGCCCGTACCCTGGTTTGGGTAGCTACACTGCGGTATACACCGATTGGTGGGATTCACTGTATATAAAGTAAATGTAGTCGTTATTTTAGGAAATAAATTTCTTCTTTATATTACTATGGAGGTGAACTGTAGCTTTAATCAGTCACGTGCACTCGAAAGGCTTTAATTAACTTCAAACAGTCGTTATGCTACTGATCAAGGTATTCTGAATTATATTTGTTTTTAAAGTAAGTTTGGCTCTAAATATTTCTATATACTTTACATTTATTAGTCACAGGCGGTACTTATCACATTTTTATTTATAATTATTTACGACAATAATGAAAAAAATATATTTTCTTTTAATGTCATCTTTTCCTTCATGAATTTTTCGCCTTGTCCTTTGATGCACTGACCAATACGTCGTATTGTTTTTAAGTTAAAACTGTATCAGACTTAAGTACTAACTATCAGCAAAGATTTGGAGGTCATCCGGGTGACGGAGGTAGTTTGGATCAATGTTGGGTAGTTCTCTGGGGTCTCCTGATTTAAGGGTGATAGTCCCTCGACTTTTAGGATGGAGAAGGGTAGGTCTCGTGGAGAAGCCTACCTTTCCGTAGATTTCCTGTAGATACGCTTTCCACCGCTGTGAGAGGATGGATTGTGAAGCTGATAGCCAGAGATGATCGTTGTTGATAGTTAAGTCATCAGTTTACTTGCATTTCAGATCAAATTCGATTTAGTTTTCATTTTTGCATCGCGCGGATCTTGAAAACATAATGCCCCAGTCAGTGGCTTATCAAAAACATCTTCAAATCTGCGTTCGGTCTTAAAATGGTGTCGATGCCTAAATTCCAAGACACGGTATTTAATAAATTATTATAATCATGGGGAAGCGCTAAACCCGTAGGATTATACAGCGCATGTGGGGGAGGGGTACGGAAGGTATTCAGGCTCAATTCTTGGAACTGGAGCACAGATCCAATTCCCTATATCAAGAGCCCTTCACCAGCTTCAAGAAACCTCCACTTGAAGTATAGTCATGTGGTGCGAGTTAGGGCCGATGTAGTGTTAATATAATACCTGGTCTCAGACCGAGCCACGGGGGCGTTGACCCCTGAAACACCCTCCAGGTAAACTTCTCTGGCATCTATACAAATAGGGATATTAGGAAATAATTCTTTAGTCTTAGATCGGTCAGAAAGTGGAATGACGTAGACAGTAAAGGAGTAGAGACAGATTTATATATAGGCTAAAGAATAGATATGGCAGGGCTCACGCAACCAGGAGCACATAGGCGGGGCCAAGAGCTGAGACTCGACCTCTGCAATCACAATTAGGCGAGCACATCAAGTGGAGCTTTAGGTTCAAATGAAAGGCTCTGGGTTTGATTCCCGGCGGCTCAAGACAAGTAACGAGTTTCCGAACATGTGCAGTAAATAAATACCAGAATTATTAACTGTTGCGGTTTGAATCCTGATGGTAAAATAATAGAATATCTTAGTTGACATTAATTTTGTAGTGAAACGAGGCAGGATAATAGCTCTTAGTGCACTCGGCTCACACACTGAGGTCCGTGGTTCGATCCCCGGTATGGGTGAAAACATTAGGACGGGTTTCCTTAAGACACCTGCTGTCCATGTTCACTTAGCAGTAAATAGGTACTTGGGTGTTAATCGACTGGTGTGGGTCGCATCCTGTGGACAAAATTAAGCAAATAAACCCGAAATTCTCTGTATAACAAGAGACTTTTCTATAGTAGTAAGTCACTTACGTCAGTTAGGCCTGTATACCTTGTACATGTACTTGTAAAAACAAAAAAATATTACTATTTAAAAGAAATCGTTTACTGTTTTACCAGCACCGTGAACTCCAGGAGTGAAAATTCCCCAGTCGAAGGTGAAAAAGGCATGAAAACGCTTAATGTTTGGCCAGAGGGAGTCGCCGCGGGTTTAATCCCCACCCGTACCCTGGTTTGAGTCGCCCAATGAAAATAAGTCACTCTGTTTTGGGAGGTTTG
>NC_069487.1:15494310-15515715 GCF_026875155.1 Cherax quadricarinatus | reverse complement strand
CTGGCGGAGAACTACGTGGTGTGGAACCTCAGAGACTAGTTTCAACCTCATCCTGTTTGGGGTACCAGCCTTCACGAGCAGTCTGTATATTAATGAAATCACGGAACAATGCGTACTGCGTTCTGTTTCTCAACCAGAGGGTTGGGCATGGAAACAGGTATCAGTCCTGGTCATTTAACATTATCGTTAATGATTTCATAATCAAGTACATTACACAGGGTATCACAGGGCCTAAGCTGACCATTCAGTATATATATATATATATATATATATTTAATATATATATATATATATATATATTATATATATATAATGTCGTGCCGAATATGTAAAACTGGTCAGTTAGCAAGAACTCATTTAAAATTAAGTCCTTTCTAAAATTTTCTCTTATACGTTTAAATATATATTTTTTTCATTAATGTTAATGTAAAAATTTTTAATTTTACACCAAAAGAAACTTAGAAAACTTACCTAACCTTGTAATAACAAGAGCAATTTATTTTAGACTAACCCAACTAAATACATTTTAGATTTGTTTACAGTAATTTAATACTAAACAAACCCAGTGAAATATATTTTTTTCGTTAGGTTCGGAATGATTTTGGCGAAATTATTGCATACACAAATTTTCGCTTGTCCTATATGGCAAGATGAGCGTTGCTATTTAAGCCAAGATCGCAAGTTCTGCCTATTCGGCACGACATTATATATATATATATATATATATATATATATATATATATATATATATATATATATATATATATATATATATATATATTAAAAATCTAGAGTAGCAGCAGTGAGGCAGGAGAAAGAAATTTGTGAACTGAATATTTTTGAACTGCAAGAAGGTATTTGATATTCTATCTCACAAGATACAATTGATCATAGTTCGTATGGAGAAAGAGTGGATGCCCAATTAGAGGAATTAGAATAGGAGTGCAACAGGTGGAGTTCCTAAGACATCAGTATTTGGACCGGTGCTGTTTTTTATTCAACTGAACGACTTTGCAGAACAGAGATATGTATCCCTGCTTGTAGCTGAGGTCAGATTAATAAGATTAAAAGCTAATGAGTATATAGAAAGGAAACAAATAGAGTTCGACCAACTGCAAGATCGTCATGCAAGTAGCAAATGATTTTAAACCTTAGCTGATGCTAGGACATGAAAATTGGGCCAGGGATAAGAAAACGGGAAACTGAGAATAGACCAAGTTATAGATGGGATTTGAACCCATGGCAAGTAAGTCGAAAAACTCCAGAGCAGTTCGTCCACCCGTTCCGTGGTTTGTTAGGAGTCATGTTATTACGATTTCGTGACTCAACTGATAAACTCTGGGGAGAGAGGTTGTAGACCTCACTCAAGGAGAAAAACCTAGCTAGGGGTGAGCATAGTGCCAGGAATACTGCTAGACGTACATATCAATCTCATAATCACTGCTGCGAATGACTGGCACATCCAAGCGTAGCTTAAATGTATTCAGCGCTATCGTACAACCCTCACCTCATAAGCATGTTAAGAACTGGAGAAAGTGCAGAGGTATGCAACGATACTAGTCACAGTGCTAAGGGAAATGACCTATGAGAGGCAAAAAGAACTGAACTTAACGACATTATAGGATAAAAGAGCGAGGGGAGACATGGTGAAGTCTGAAGTCATAAAAAATTCTCAGAGGATTTGATAGGATTATAGGTGGTCGAGAGGCTGAAAACAGGTAAACAAGGGCACACTAGAAAACTGAAGACGCTGATAAGTTACAGGGAAGTTGGGAAGTATTTCTTCATCCTCAGAGTGATGGAGAAATGGAATAACCTTGATGAAGACGCAGTGGTAGCAGGATCTATATGTAGTTTTAGGTAGAGATATGACAGCCAACGAGGCTAGGATGACTTAAACTCGGCAAGTTTAGAGGCAGGGCCAGGAGCTGAGACTCGATCTTAGCAACCAAATATATGCAGTACAAATATGAGAGTACAGACAACAAACAGAAAGACAAGACAGACAAGAAATACGTTGACAGACAGATAATCAGAGACAGGCAGAGAGGCAGAGACACGTAAACAGAGACAGGCATACATAAAGAAACAGACAGATACAGACAGACAAGAAAAAGAAGAATCAGGTTAAAAATACCATTCATCATCCAGTATATTATCAGCGTAGAGGCCATTTCACGAGGAACACAATGTAAATAATGAACTTCAAAACATAAAACAAGATTAAAAAAGCGGAGAGACGGGAGAGAATGTTGATTGAAGAAGAGGAGAGAAGGAAGGGAGAGGGGAACAGACGAAGGTGTAGTGAGACGCAAGAGAGAACACACTGATTAATCACACAACGAAATTATAACGGAGGATGAGCAGAGGACAGGGAACAACTAGAGGGAAATTAAAAACAAGCTCGGGGGCCACCACCATTATTATTAAATATGAAGCACTAGTCCCTGTGTGGCTCGTGCAGGCTCGATCCTCCCTCAAAGTGAAAAATATTCGCTCCACATAACTGTATTTAGCTGACACCAGGATATAGAAAAACAATAAAAATGAAAATATGGCATGAATAAAACGCAGAATAAAACAAAAGCAGAAGAAATAAACAAAAGCTGTAGAAGTGTAGACCAGCTAGCAGCACCTCTAACTCGTATCTTTCAGCACTGCCTAGTACAGTGTAAATGGTCCTCTCTGTGGAAAGAGGCAAATGTAGTCCCTGTTCACAAAAAGAAGAGCAGAGCAGAAATCAGCAACTACAGACCAGTGTCACTCCTGTCAATCACTGGTAAGATCCTTGAGACAATAATCTCAAAACAAATGACAGTTTTTTGACTACCACTCACTACTTTGTGATCGTCAATATGGCTTCAGGAAAGGTTACTCTTCTGCTGATCTGTTGTTAAATCTCTCCACTAAGTGGCACCAGTCACTGGGTGAATCCAAAGTCAGATGTGTGGTAGCACTGAACATTGCCAGTGCTTTCGACCGGGTGTGGCACCAGGGCCTCTTAGCAAAATTTCAAGCACTGGGAATTGCAGGCTCTACGCTGTCTCCTCAGTGATTACCTTCATGGTAGATCTCTAAGGGTAGTTCTCAATGGAACGGAATCAGCAAGACATCCTATTGGGGTAAGTGTTTCCACAAGGAAGCGTGCTGGGACCATTGTTATGGAATGTCTACTTTAACGACCACCTTCATCTCATCCCAGAATCCCATGCATATGCAGATGACTGTACACTCACCTTTCACTTATCCAAGAGAAGAAATGCCAGCTGCTCTGAGCTACATCAATCACCAGCTAAGAGCTATATCAGCTTGGGGAAATAGATGGCAAGTAACATTTGCACCTGAGAAAACGCAAATGATGATGGTCTCTAGGCACAATGATGGTAATTCTGGCTCAGTAGTAAGGATGAATGGGAGGGTGTTGGCACCTGGAGAATAAGTTGATATCCTTGGGGTGAAATTTGACTCCAAACTAACCATGAAGAACCATGTAAATCTTGCAAACAAGGCAGCCAGAAAGCTTACAGCACTTCGCCGTATCTCGCATCTGCTTGACAGTAGGGGTTGCAAGATTCTGTACGAGGCACAAGTACGCTCACACCTTGAGTATGCTACACTTTCTTGATTTGCCTGCCCTCCCCCTCTCATCTGCGGCTGCTTGACAGAGTAGAGAACAGAGCAGAAACGTCTCGTCTCTCGCCTGGACCCATCCTGGATAGATCTATCATTTCAGCAGAGCCTTCAACACAGGAGGGATGTGGTTGCCTTACTGTTATGTACAAGGCCAACATTGTCAAAGTACCACACTTGGATCCGCTTCGAGGACAGCGTGAAACAAGCTTTTATACCACAAGACGGGCAGAAAGCAACTTCACTCTGGCTGTACCCTTCTCCAGAAACATCACTCCATCTGAGTTCATATACCCAGGATGACTCTGAATCTGGAACACATTCCTACAGCATAATGATGTCAACGAGATAAAGTCAGTTGACCAAATGAAAATGCTGGCCACAGATGGCTCCAACTTCATCCTGTTCCCTACTTGTATGTCTCATAACAATAAAAATGCTTTCAAATGAGCTGATGTAGGTAACAGCTATTAGCTTGCCAATAAAGTTAGGAATCCTTAACCTGTAAATAGCTTGTCAATAAAGCTAGGGATCCTTAACCTTGCCAAACCCTGTGTAAAAAAAAAGTTAGTTTAGAAAGACACGTAAGCAAACACTATTTCATATTTATTAGAAACGTTTCGGTCCTGGGAACTTGATCACTTCTAATTGATCAAGGTCCCAGGACCGAAACGTTTTCTAATAAATATGTTATAGTGTTTGCTTACGTGTCTTTCTAAACCAACTTGTCGGTATTTATTACCAAGGTTTATACCAAAAAAAAAAAGTACATTTTAAGAACTGAGTTCTGATGTCCCATAGCTCGATGACCAGCGGACTCAGCTCACACACTGAGGTCCAGAGATTGAATCCCGGTACGACTGGAAACATTAGGGACGTGTTTGTATAAGACACCAGCTGTCTATGTTCACCCATCAGTATAAAACGGGTACCTGCCTGTGCTTGAGATTCTACAAGACTACAGTCCTTGCCAAATGCCCCTAGGCTGAGGGACTGGTTACCTCGTTTTCCGCCCTCTACTGTATATATTTGTTTTCATGTATTGTACTGATGAAGCCACTGGATGGCGAAACGTCTACAAGTGAAGATACCAGATGTTATACGTATGTCTACTTCATCGACATGCACTTCAGTGACCCTCGTGTAGTCGATAGACTTTAAACCTGATAAACCGATTAACTACAATAAAATCCTCTATAATCAAAGTATTTTATATTTAATAATTTTAAGGAAGAACAAGGAATTGTAAATAATTGTGTATATTTTTTCACCTATTAAAAATGCAATATCTTAACTCATATTGACTAACGAAATCGTAATAACAAGACTGTAAACAAACCACGGAACGGTTGGTGTTTGAACAAATGGCGAGTAAGTCTTAAGACTCCAGACCAGCGGCTTAAACACTGGTCTGGAGCTTGACAACTCGCCGTAGGTTCAAAGGCCACCCGTTCTTCTTCTTCTTCTTCTTCTTCTTATTCTTCTTCGTCTTCGTCTTCTTCTTCTTCCTCCTCCTCCTCTTCTGAAGCTGCAATTGTAATAACAAAAAATTAGAAAATCTAGTTGTCAAAAAACACAAATGGGTAACAAATAAATAAAATCCTGATGCTCACTAAATATAATTTTTGTGAGTGGTGACCACTGTAACACTGCCGTCAGTCCAGTGTTACAATGGTTGTAACCACTGTAACACTGCCGTCAGTCCAGCGTTACAGTAATGACTGACTCAACATTACTTCTTGTCCGTAGATCAACCAGAGCATAGTATTAGTAGTTTACCTGGAGAGAGATCCGGGGGTCAACGCCCCCCGGCCCGGTCAGAGTACACAATTAATGTAGTTGTAGCAGTTCGTAGCCCAACTCTCTCTCTCGTTTTTTGGTAATGACTGGTACGTTTTTCAGTGTTGCTCGGCTTAATGTCAAAGTATTTTTTCAAGCCGAATCGTGGTCGGAGGAAGTGAAGGACAGAGATAACATATTCGTCAGGAACCAAATCCTAGCAAGGGATCTTTGACAGATGTTGACCCGTCATTGGCAAGGGCAGAATAGAGCCTTCTGCTATTCTATGCCAATCTGTTCCTCATCGTGACTTATGCTGACTCCCTTTCTGACCCTTGACCTCTTACTCTGACTTACCCTTTTCCTATTCTCATCGTCGCCTTTCTCTTTCCTCAGGCTTTTATATCTCATTTTCTGCCTCTCCTTTACTACTCATCAACTGTTCGTTCATTTCCAGTTTTTCCACACGCTTTAATTTTGTTTACATTCTCTCTCCCTCTCCCCTCCTCATTATTATATCTTACTGTATCATAATACTCTATCTGTTCCCTTTTTCCTCTTTTGGAATTCATACTAGTCTCCCTCTGATATTATGTACAGTTCAGGACATTTATTAAAGGGAAACGTTTCGCTCCGAGTGGCTTCTTCTTTCAGTCGTGGCGAAACGTTTCCTTGAAATATAAATAAGCGTTTTTTCCATATCTTGTCGGAATCATCACACCATTTCTCTTCTCTGATATCATCTTCCTCTTACGTTCCGCCAACTTCTTCGCTTCACGGTCGAAAAATTTACCACAGATGTTTTTCGTGCCGGTCTGGGTGTCAGAGAGATTGCGTAAGCTGACAGCTAGTGAGAAAGACTTCATGTTAGTAGATATCTGTGGGTTTTGAATACTTCATACAGCTAAGTCGTGTATGAAACGTCGTAAAGAATGGTTTCCCCGCAAGAATAGTGTCTCGTTCTAACCCCGTTTATGTCTAGTTGCATATACATGCAAACTCAATATCTACATTGAGAAAACTTCCGTTTGGTGTTTACTTAGGTTAGGTTAGGTAAGGTTAGGTTAGATTAGGTTACGTTAGATTAGGTTAGGTAAGGTTAGGTTAGGTCAGGTTAGGTTAGATTAGGTTACGTTAGATTAGGTTAGGTAAGGTTCGTCAGGAAACACAAGTGTTTCCTGACGCGGGTCGTGGTCAGATAATAACCCGCCGTTGGAGCTTTTGGTCACCTGGCCGAGGCCTTCCACTGGCTTAGATTGAGGTGTCCTTCCATGACTTGCCAAAATAAATGTTCCTTTTAATAACACAAAAAAAAATCATGAAATTATTTGCATGTTTTTCAAATCTGGTCACTAAGTCACTGTTTGATAGCTGATTATCATCCACATGTAGTAAATTATTTTCCTATTGCTGTTTCAGGTATTTATATGTGATAACATATTTATTATTTTAGCAAATTATCTGTTTTATCATATCTGTCTTGCCATAATTTTGAATATTCAAAATATTCAGTCTCTATTCTAATATATTTTAGTCATTATTGTAAAGGGACCCAGATACATATTTGTTTTGGTTTTACTCGACTCGCTTCTGGTGTGGGAAGAAAGATCAGTTGCTTCCACACTCAACACAGTGGATGTGGGGAGTAAGGTGCCACACTCAGCTCACGTCTGTTGTGGGTGGGAGGGAGAGTAGGGGTGTGGGCGGTGCCACACTCAGCCCATGTCTGGTGTGGGAAGTAGAGCTGGGGTTCCGGTGGTAGTACTTCAGTGTTGGGATCCACATACCACTGAAGCATTATTGCTACCCATTACTGCTCCAACACGACACCTGCGGTCTAGCTCCTGGTTATTGAGGATGAGGACGAAGGTAGAGACGGAAGCAAGGTAGGGAGAGACGGAAGCAAGGTAGGGAGAGACGGAAGCAAGATAGGGAGAGACGGAAGCAAGATAGGGAGAGACGAAAGCATGAAAGGGAGACGAGGAAGCAAGAAAGAGACGGAAGCAAGAAAGGGAGAGACAAATAGGCGACAATGAGACGGAGGTATGGAAAGAGGTACAGAAGCAGGGGATGCAGAGAAACTATATATATATATTGTGTGTGTGTGTGTGTCTGTCTCGTAAATAGTACTCATAAGATAACATTCCAGATATCAACCACTGTAAAAAAAAAAAGAAACACTTGTATGCGCTCTGCGCCACTTTGTTCGTACTATGTGCATATATCAACATTGTTTTCGTGATTAATGGCACCCCAGGCATCTGCCTAATCTATTTTTTTCGAATGCTGCGCTGAATATTAGTGAAGCTATTACATGCTATGTTTCCCCTGTCATGTATCTTTGAAATTTATTTGAAGTTGAGGATTTAATAAACAAAACCTTCAGGGTGGTTTGTTTGATGGACGGCTCATCATTTTCCTGTCTACCCATCCGGGAAAACATTTGTTTACCGAGGCTTGGTGACTCCCCATCCAGGAAAACGTCTGTTTACCGAGGCTTGGTGGCTACCCATCCAGGAAAACGTCTGTTTACCGAGGCTTGGTGGCTCCCCATCCAGGAAAACGTCTGTTTACCGAGGCTTGGTGGCTACCCATCCAGGAAAACTTCTGTTTACAGAGGCTTGGTGGCTCCCCATCCAGGAAAACTTCTGTTTACAGAGGCTTGGTGGCTCCCCATCCAGGAAAATGTCTGTTTACCGAGGCTTGGTGGCTCCTCACTGACCGAGCATGACTACGTTGTATACAAGAATGGTATATAATACCGACAAGATGAAAAATTAGACATATGTGCAACATCTGGGTATATTTATTTGTAGACGTTTCGCCATCCACAGTTGGTACGAGTCTCTTCACCAACTCCGATGCTGAGGGACTGATTACCTCATCTTTTGGGCTTTATAAAGACAAAAACAGATCTGTTTGTGACTTTATAAAGCCCACTGTGTGAGCGAACAGTTTTCAAAAACTGATCACAGTATACTGCATTTGTCTCCCCTTTTTTTCCTCTTGTGTCGATATTTTATGCTTGTTTTGTCTTCAGGTTTTGTTCCACAGGTTGAAATGGTTAGCGACTTTTTTAGCTTGAAAGGCCATTGTTTGTTTTGCGTGCCTCATACTCGAATTTATCCAGTATCGTAAAATTGTTTTTTTTTTTTTTTTACTTCCTGATTCCGTCAATTTTTACAACTAACATTAGACCATGTTCTTATTGGAGGTACATGTGACGTAGTTTCTCATTCCTTCGTACGTGTGTATGTGGTGAGTCTTTATTTACACTTTCTACATATTTACTTACGTCAAGACGAGTTCTATCTGGACGTTGTCATGATTTGCAGACTCTGTAGTTATTGTTCTAAGGAGTTGCAGGACGTATCTGGGTTCTCTTGGCACGTTATGCACCTCTAGTCTGTTGATTCCTAACCCCATGATTTCTGCTGTCTTGGCATTAGACTCAGTTTTTTCTCTGCTTCGATCTGTGGAGTAATCCAGGTCAGAAAAGTGGCAGATTGCTGTTCAATGTAGATATGCAAGTTCTGAAGCTTGGGGAGTGCCATAATCCTAGTATTAATAAGTTTAAGAGTAGACTTAGGCATACGAGATTGCTAAAGACTTGGGGTATGGTGAGCAGCAACTTAAACCAAACAGCAATGCCTAGCGTACGTAATAAGGCAAATAGATTCTGGGATTTAATCAAGAAGTGTAAGCACAGAAGTCAGAGGTCTATTTCTGCAGCTTTATCATCATTGTAAGCTCACCTAGATTATGCAGCTCAGTTCTGGTTCGTTTACAAAATGGACATAAATTCGTTAGAAAATATTCAGTAGGAGACTAATTAATAATGCATATAGAAATCTTCCTTATGAGAAGAAAGATTGAAGATCTTAAGTTACATTCATTGTTAGACAAGAATGAGGGGAGACTGATTCGAATGTTATAAGTGAGATAGGTATTAATAACAGGGGATATTAATAGGTCTTGAGGATGTCTCTCCAGAGGAGACCGCAGTAATGGATTTAAATTAGATTAAGTTTAGATTTAGAAAGGACATGGAAAGTATTGGTTTGGAAATGGGTTGTTGATGGTGGAACAGCTACTATGTGGGTATTGAGGCTGGGACTTTGGGTAGTTATCAAATCTTGTTGGATAAGTACATGTAGTGGGAGGGTTTGGATTTGAGTGGGACTTTGTACATCAGGCTTATTTCTTGGGTTGGCATTGAAAATTGGCAAATGTTTTGTTAGTGGGATGAATGTAAAGGACCTGCCTAGTATGGGCCAGCAGCTCCTTGCAGTGTTCCTCCTTTTCATGTTCTTATGTTCTATGTTTTCCTGTCTATTTACGGTTGTTTTATGTAGTTATTTACCAAGTTATTCGTGATCCTTCGTTATCCTGTGAGATGGTCTTCAGGTTTGTTTCCAGCACATCTGCTTAAGTTCTTCCCTTCCATATCTCAGCAGCTGGAATTTGTCAAATTGATCATTATTTATAAATTTCATTCCACAGGTAGACTTTGGTATCTGCGATAATTTTTCAACTCCTTCATGCCGATTGTAACTCTTATGTTATAGGCATACAAACTCTGGCTGGATTTTTCGTGTTGCTATGAGTAGTGAGAAACAGCAAGGTGCAGAATTATTTAGATTCTGAACGTTATACTTTTTTCTACGTAGATTTTGATTCCGTACATACTAGTGTTTGTTCGTTAGAAATTTGATAATCTATTTCTTAAATTGTCAATAAGAAGAATCTCGTTCTGGGTTTCTTTCCTAAGTCTCACAATCTTTCTATTATATTGTTACTATGTAACATGACTGATTGTGTAAGTATATTTTTTTCGTAAATTTCTGAACTGACAGTCACCATTCAATCAGGATTTTTTATATGTGATATCGATGTTACTGGAATCGCAGTATTTGCTATCTTGCTGCCTCCTTTTTGTCCAGTGGAGTTATGTCTGCATTTTGTCCATGGAGTTATGTCAGCATTTTGTCCAGTGGATTATGTCATGCAATATGTCCAGTGGTATTATTTGATTTTGTCCAAGTCTGGAGTTATTCAAGCATTTTTTTGTCCAAGTGAGTTATGTCTGCATTTTGCCCGTGTATTATGTCTGCATTTGTCAGTGTAGTTATGTCAGCATTTTGTCCAGTTGAGTTATGTCTGCATTTTGTCCAGTGGAGTTTCTCAATTTTTTGTCCGTGTGGAGTTTGTCTGATTTAAGGGCTTCTGGGATTTTACTGACGTAAACTTTTTTCCAAAATAACTGAATGATCATTGCTTAGTGTTTCCACTAGGGTTTTAGCTTTCAAATTTATTATATTATGATGAATTTATAATATTAGTCCGGAGCTGCACATGTCTGCATGTTTTCTATTTTTTTTATTTATGAAAGATTTTTGCTGTGCAGATGTATGATTCGAAGAGTGGACAGAATAAAAAAATAATCATCTAAATCCTCTACTCAGCCAGGAATGCTGAATACTGATCAGTTTAATCTGTTCAAATGTTGCTATTTTCTATTCTCGTTATCCAGTGGTACGAACAATTCTGTTTATTTTTTTTTTTTTTAGATTTTGAGTGAGTGAGAAATGCCTGGGTCTTATATTTTTTATTTGTTTTTTTTATTTTTGCTCGAAAGGCTTTTTGTCTCTTGAGTCTTTTCCATCTCGGAGTGATGTTTAAGTTCGTGCTGAGGTTGTGCGTGTTATTGTCACTTGGTGTAACATGAAGCCCATTTTCGTATTCATCTTTCATATTCTCTTAATGGGGTTTTCTAAGCATTATTTTTTGTAGTGAATTATACAAAGTTTATTCTTTGGGTAACACTGATAATGATGGGCGAATTTTTTTTTTAGTGGGAATGGGTTTGATGGGCCACGTGTGGTCTATGTTGGGTTCTCCTTTTTTGTCTCAGCATCTGCATCTCCTTGATGCTACAACCATTACCATGACTACCATCACCACAATAATTATCACAACTGCTATCACCTCATTACCACCAACTCAGCAACAACACCCCCCTCACCACCACCATAACCGCTGCTACATTTAGGGCAAGCAGGCAATAAGGCTCAGTGCCTGCCATAATCCCCTTTGGGAATGCGTAATTAACAAGGTAAGGGGTTCACTGCATAAATTTTTTGCAAATAAAACCCACTATTTCTTGCTATTAATGCAATTTGCTCTCAATATATGAATAGTTATCAATACACAAAATAAATGTGTATGGTGATATCGCCCTTTTTATATATTTTGACAATAACAAAAATGCCGCCAACAACAACAGTTGCTATAACAGGGGAATGTATTAACGCTGAGAATGTTTATTTGAATCCTTATTTAGTGCTAAAGTATCCTTGACCCGGGGGTGAAAGGGGACATCCACCCTTGATTTACCTTCGTGAAGTCGGTGATACTAATATTTAATTTTGAAATAATTGTAGGGTTGTTGATGTACTGTTATTAATTTAGTGTTGTGACTGTTGATGTTGCTTATGCAGTTTGTGGCTTATTATGATTAAGAGTGATAATTTATGATTATTATTATTAAGTGTAGTAGTTGTGTATTGATGGAAGTAATGTAGTAGTATAGTCAGTAGTAGTGGTGTAGTAGTAGTAAATCAATTTAAGCTGCAGAAGCGCAAAAGTGGGAAACCCCAAAAGGCAGCCCCCACCAATAACAACAAAGCAACGCAGAACAGCAACTTATTTCATCAATTTTTGCTGCAACCACAGCCAAAAAAAATCTTCAGCATTATCGTGTAATGCCAGCCTATAGGAACAACAGCAAAAAAAGCACATGAAAGCGACGGGAGCAACAGCAGCGCAAAATCAGATACAGCGCGCAGCAGGGGGCTCTCATCCCTGTGTGTGTTACCTCGTTCGATTGTTTTTTTTTCCCCCTTTTTGGATCCTCCGAGGGTTTGCTTCACCCAAAAGGCCAGAGTCGTTTCCCCCATGTTATCATATTTTTTCTATATCGCTGCATTTTTATTACAACCAGTTATCCTGGGTGTAAAGGGAGCAAAAAAAACACAGCAGAAAACTTTTGACTTACATTATCCTTCACCAATTTAGAACAGAAGTATGTACACTATATACACTATTTACAGTGATAGGTATTAGTGCACTCCACGGTAAGCAAGGCAGAATAGAAGCCACTAGAGAGGCAGCCCGTGCTTCAACCAGCTCTAGAATGGTAATGACAAGGGCAGACAGGAGAGTGGTACCCACATAACCTCTGCGATTGCCAAAACCATCTTCTCATTGGCTGAAACCTGTGTACTGGTTGAACGACGGGGCCCCATCGTCAACCCTCAGTCACCTGGTTCGCTGGTTGGGGGAGATAGTCTGTAAATGAAGGTGTGTACATGCGCCGAATAAAGGTTACGTACTCTTTGCATGCCACATGAGGTAAAGGCCGGATCATATTATTCTCTTTGCTTGACTGTCTGTCTGTCCTCTCTCTCTTTCTCTCTCTCATCGTTTCCTTTAAATGCTGGAATATAAATTTCTCAATAACTGTTTGAGTAAATGTAACTTTCCATATGCCTGGCTCTATAAACAGTTTCCAGTTAATTTATAATTTTGTTGATGAAGTCTCCCTTGTATTTCTGCCTTGGTTGGTTGAGATCTCCTTGCCATGTCCTCAACAACGTATATCTTATAACTGCTGTGTTCGTACTCTGGTCTTAGCAAAATGCATTTCGGAGGGTTATAAAATATAGATACTGTTACCTTAGGTTTTATATTCATTATTGTGAGCTCTTCCCAGCTCCTCGAAGTTCAGAAGTTCCTTGGCAACGAAGCAGCTCCTCCACTTCGCCCCTTTTCATTCACATTCGTTACTTGGCCTGTTATTTGCGTCTTTGCTATTTTGCTCATTTAGATCACAACTTCTGTTAGCTATTTATGAATTCGTATACAACTATATTTTGATCTTGCACTTCCTTACTACATATTTTTATGTAGTATCTTGGGAGAGAAAGGCTAAATGCCGTTATGTCAGGAGAGGGACGGGGTTATAGGAAGTTGTCTAACACTTGCAGAATTTTGGGTATAGATATTTTGGATAGCTGGTATTAGGTCTGTTAGTTGGGTGTATATATGGGAAGAGCGGATTGTGGTTAGGGAGAAGCTGTTTCCATTTTTTTAGTGTGGTTTCATTATGGGTTGCGAAAAGTCTCTCCTGTTGGGAGAGTGGTTACAGCAGCTGGTATTTCTTTCCCTCAGCTACTCTATCTCACAGATGTTATATTGTTATTATTATTATTATCTGTTTGCACAGCTCTTGTCTATGTGTTTATGTTCTATCTCTGTCCAGGTAAACACATCACCATTACAGATTATTAGTAATCTTAATTTTTAAAAGGATGGCTCGGTAAGCCAATGGAAGGCATCGGTCAGATGACCAAAAGCTCCAGTGGTGGGTCATCATATGACTAAGAATCGCGTCAGGAAAACATCTGTCTTGTTTTCTGACGAGTCTTATCTAACCTAACCTGGGTAAACATGGCAGTATTAGTCCTCCTCAGAGCTTGCTTCTGCAGAAGGATTCTGTGCCACGACTTTTTATTTTTATATAAATGCGAGTTTGATTAAATTGTTTTTTCATTGTTTACTGACCCTTAACGTCTTTTATATTTGTTTTTGTTATCTCTTCTAGTGTGCTCTCTTAATTCATTACCTTCTTTCGATGTCTTTTAAATTTAATACTATTTCGTTAATCGGCTTGTATATCAAATTTTCTCTCTCCTTTCTCTCCTCTCTCTCTCTCCCTCTCTCTCCTCTCTCTCTCCCCCACTCACTCTCCTATTTTTTCCAAATTTTTGTCAGAACAGGTCCAGAATATTTTTTCCCTTCACCCCCTTTCATCCTTGCCCCCCACAATTTCCCCAATCACTGAACATCCCTTTTAAATTTAAAGGGGTCATTTCCCTGTATTAAATGAATTCCAAAGTCAGCCCTTTGCAACAGCTGTAATAAGAGGTGTTTCCATAATATTGTTTTCCCACCAAGGGTGTACCGAGTGTTTAAAAAACCCTCAAACACTGTTCAGGAAGGTTTTAAAACGGTTAAACATAACAATTGATTTAAAACTGGTTTATTACCTAGATAAATAATGCTCACTAGTGAACAAAACCCAGTACTTTTTCGCGTATTGTATTTACAATTTGAAATGATTGTGTAATACTTTATACTTTACACATTGTGCAATGTATATGCATATTGCAGTATGAGTCACAGGATTCATATAACCACGACTCCCTAATTGTGTCCCAAGACTGATACACGTTTCTGATACATCGCCAGACCTTGACAAACGAAAGTGACAATAAATAAAAATAGCAGTCGTCAAACACACAAAGGGGGACACAAACAGTTCCAAAAAACAAGCAAGTCCCAATTACAATGCTGGGCAGTGTAATTCCCTTTTTTCCCAAACTGTAAATTGCCATATAGAGCCAAGCTCTACAAGAGCACGTTTTGGATAAGATCTTTTCGAGAAAAGCTACCGAATCAAGTATACAACTGACTCACCACCAACAGGGTTAGGTTATACAAAACCATTTAAAAACACTAAGAAGAGGGAATCAGTGCTAGCAGTGCTCTTCCACACTTAACCATTTTGCTAAAATTCGACAGTCGTCCTTCTTTCTAGTCAATTTCCAGACATTGTGAGAACCTGGCATGGGTAAATTTGATAATTACAGATATATCGTTCATAGTATATTAAAGTATATTAAAGTATAGTTAAATTGTGACATACAACATTGAATGATAACACACAGACGGGGAAAACAGGTTAAAGTCATGCCCCCTACTTGGTTCGACCAATGGGAAAATGCATGGTAAATCCAAAACACAGATTGCGTTAGGGGACCCTGACCAGTTCCGGATCCTCACCACTCTACGACACAATACACACTCAAAATATTTCCCGTAGATCCTAAAAACATGCAGCCTTCCATATATGATATTAAACTATTGTAATTACTGCACAGATTGAAGCACAAATTCTATTTTGTCCCAATTTTAAATGTTATACATAGAAATTAAAATAGAATAATATACAGTATAAACATTTTGTACTATTTAACCTTAAATGGTTTACGTTGTTACTAAACTATCGTTTTAAACACTGATATAAACTTTTAGTAGAGTGTCGTCACTTCTAGGTACATCTAACTCTCCACATGCTTGCTCTGACCTGTATGAATTCACCTATTAATTTTGTTTTTGTTCATTTCTTCCTCTGAAAATGACATTTCAAAATATGAACAATGAAGAAATAACGATTTCAGAATAATAAACAACCCCCGGGACCCCTATCATAACAAGAAAAGTGGTTTGGTAATGAGAAGATTTGACTCTTCAGGGTTGTCATTTGCTTCCAGTGGGATGTACCTGCTTGCTGATGAAAAGTTGTCAGAAATCTTTAGTAGCTATCAGTATGCTTAAGAAGTGGATGCACCGCTTGCTGATGAAAAGATGTCAGAATCTTTAGTAGCTATCAGTATGCTTAAAGAAGTGGATGCTACTTGCTTGCTGATGAAAAGATGTCAGAATCTTTAGTAGCTATCAGTATGCTTAAAGAAGTGGATGCTACCTGCTTGCTGATAAAAAGATGTCAGAATCTTTTAGTAGCTATCAGTATGCTTAAAAAAGCGGGTGCTACCTGCTTGCTGATGAAAAGTTTGTCAGAATCTTTAGTAGCTATCAGTATGCTTAAAGAAGCGGGTGCTACCTGCTTGCTGATGAAAAGATGTCAGAATCTTTAGTAGCTATCAGTATGTTAAAGAAGCGGGTGCTACCTGCTTGCTGATGTCTATGCACTGTGGGCAGTAGTAGATAAACACAATGTTAAGAGTGGCGTTTTCCCGAGAGTCCTCAGGCGTGATGGGTTGCAAGTCTTCCTTTTTATATAATATAATAGCATTAATGACAACACAAATGCCATTCATAATTTTAAACAGATGTGTCTATTTTTTAATCATGAATCATTTGGAATTTATTTCAAAATGCAAATATACCATCCTTCACCTGCTCTTAGTCCTTCACTGCCAATAGGTTACATATACTGTATGGTCTGACTGTATCCACGATTCACTTTAATTTTATGCGTACCTTCCTTCACCTCTTTCGGGGGTGTCTGGCTGTGAATGACCCCCAGGCAGATCAGTCTTTGTTTAAATTTACTCCAGACTTTGGAAATCACTTGTGTTCACAACCCCCTTAAATTTTATCCCTTTAAAATTGCTTTACTTTGGTCCTCTCTCTCTCTCTCTCTCTTTTTCTCTCTCTCCTCTCTCCTCTCCTCTCTCTCTCTTCTCTCTCTCTCTTCTCTCCTCTCTTCCCCGGTTCACCTCTCTCTCTCGGTTCACCTTTCTACCTGTCTACTTTAAGAATTTATTTCAGAGCACTAAAGATCAACGAAAACCCTGACTCCTTGTTAAAGACTACTTCACTTTGTTCACTTTCTTATTATACCTTTATTACACTCTTACTTCGAAAATTTACCATTTTCTTTTGAGGGCCACGACCCTTACGTAATATAAAATTTCGAATAAAATATTCAGCTTTTAGTGTGTTCGTGAGAACACATTTAAAAGCACTCACCCCGCAGTGCGAGTGGACTCACCGGTACTACCTAATTGTACTCATCTAATGTGGTTATAGGGATCGATTCGTAGCTCCTGGCTCCGCCCTCTTCGCTAGATGTTTACTGGGGTTTACACACACCTGGTTTCGATAGCCTTGTCGTGGTTCTTAAAGTTGAGTATGAATCCTTTCAATACCACCTGACATGACTGTGGGCTCATCCCTGTTTTCTGCTTCCAGCCGTGTCTTCGAATTTCTTTTTCCGTCTCTCGAAGGAATCTGTCTTTGTCCCGCCTGTCAGTTCCTCCCCGTACTTTTGTACTATATCAAATAAAACCTAGTCCTTCTTTCCTCTAATGTCATTAGGTTTTTTCTTCATAATCTCTCCTCTTAAGACATACTTAGCTCTGGGACTAGTCTCGTTGCAAACTCCTGCCCTTTCTCCAGTTTCTAGACATGCTTGGCAAGGAGTGGTTTCATATGGTGCTGCATGACGTATGCCATATACAGTGTCGAGGGAAGGTCTTGCTAAGGTTTCTGTAGGATAATCTTATATTTACCAGCATGTATTTGCTAAAGCAATTACTTGGTGGTGTGCTCCTCAGGCGATATAATTGATACACTGCTCACCCCGAGTCCTTCTTAAGTAAGGTTTACAGCCTTTGCCTCACTAACCTGTATTCCGCCCCCTGTCTTCTTTTTCTCCCCAGTCTTCATAACTTTGCTGGGGTAAAATTCTAACAGTCACTTGTCAGACTAGACCTGCAGCCTGCCAGGTCAATCTGAAGTCTTTCCTGGTCTTCACCTGTTGCTATTTTCCTCATTAAAGAACATAAGAAAAATAAGAATGTAGGAACACTGCAGAAGGCCTACTGGCCCTACGAGGCAGGTCCTTATCAAAAAGACATCTACCTAAAAACTACTCAAGAACAGGATTTTCTCTGCCTGTATTCCTAATATCATGCTGTTCAGGTATACAAGAAATAGTATCGGTTTTAGTACTGATCCTTGTGGAACCCCACATGTACATGCGCTCATTCTGACACCTCTTTCCAAGCAATCCTTTTTTCATTCATTAACTAAGTATTTTTCATCTATTCTAGTGCCTTTCCCCTGTTAGTCCTATCTGTCTCTAGTTTTTATCTCAGTGCCCTTTTTTGGTACTTTATCGAAAGTTGTTTTTTATTTTTGTCTAAAAATGGAAATCTGCCCATTTCCCCCTTTTCTTCCCCATTCTGTTATGTTGTCTTAGAACTCCAGGATTTTTGTAAAGCAGGGAAATTACAATTCCTTAACTGTGTTTGATTATCATTTGTCAACTCGCCCCATTATAGATACCCTTTCCCATCTTTTCTTTATTATTTTGACCATAATCTTGCATACTGTGCCTATCAAAGCACTGGCCTGTTAGGTTAGTGCTACCTGTCTGTCCTCTTTCTGTGCTATTGGACTACCTCAGGGGCTAGTGATTTTGTTTATAATACATTCCCTTTATTACTATATCCACTCCTTTATTCTAGCGTAAATATCTACAGTAGTTCATAAACTCACATTGTTAAAATAATTAAGGTGCTATTGATGATTAATTGTATAACTGAATTATCTGTACTATAATTATCCTTTTTCTTTAAATTTGTACAAGTTTTAGAATAATTTCAGTCTTATTCATAAGTCTAGTTGTAGATTCAAAATAACTCTTACATTATTTTACTCAGAAAATCTAGTTTGTAAAATTACTCTCATCCTATGATTACAGACATAGATCCTGATGTAAACTTTTTACTAAATGAATTACACGAATCAAACAGTAAGTTTAATTTTCTACACAGCAGACCAAGCAAAGACATTACTCAGTGCAAACAATAACATAACCATCTTTAACTACAATGTCAGATCCTTGAGCAAACATTTGATGACCTCACAGCATTAAATCAGTTCCCTTCATTCCAATATATCAATCATCACACTCACAGAAACCTGGCTTAAAACCTGATATTACAGATGTCTATACCATTCCTGGCTACATGGCCATACACAACTGTTTGAACAGACCAGCAAGGGGGAGGAACAGCTATGTACCCACTCAAATCAACTCGAATGCATCAATAAATCCTGCACAAGGGCGAAGATGGAGAATATATCATAGCCAAATTAAATCAAAAGACCTGCAAAAAAACCCCCACGGTTTTAAACATCTACAGAGTACCACAAATCCAACATTTACCACTTTACTGAAAAATAGGAAACATGATTACTGATGCACACATGAATAAAAACCACTTACTACTAACAGGAGACTTTAAAATAAACATTTCTACACGACCAGGACCCACAAGTAACCGAATTCACAAACACAATGAGTAACTGCCTGTTGCTACCAGCAATATCTAAACCTACAAGAATCACCGAGACAAGCATCTCCTTTAAAAGACCACATCTGGACAAACATCATGTCCCCTTTAAAATCAGGGCATAATCACAGACAACACCGGAGACCACTACCCAACCTTTCTCATAACTAATCTGGGCAAATTGCCACAAGACATTACTAAAGAAAACCTTCAGACTACATAACGAGACAGCAGTTAACAACTTTTTTAGCAGCTATGAATAACAATCGATTGGCAAAATGAGCTCGAAACATATACAGATATGAATGAATGTATAATAACTTTCTAAAAAAAACCCCAAAGCTCTATAACAAACATTGCCCCCAAAAAACTAAACAGATCACAGCAAAGAGACTGAATAATCCCGGGGCTATCCCCAAGCATCCTTAAATCCATTAACACAAAGCGCAAATATGAAAAACAGAAATAGAATGGGTCAAATAACCAGAGAACATTCTAAACGTTACTCGTCAGCACTTACCAGCCTGATAAGATGATTTAAAAAATTGTATTATGAAAATAGATTACATAACATCAAAGGTGATATGGAAAAACCTGGAAAACTCTATCTGAAATTCTTTGAAATAAAAAGTTATCCAAAAAAAAACAATTAACCTAACAAAATCAGATGAACTCCTACTCACACTACTGAAAACATCAAACAGACTCAATGTTTTCTTCTCATCCATAGGTAAAAATCTAGCGAACAAAATGCCAAGCGTAAACACCCGTCCATCAGACTACCTCATAGGTACCTACCCAAATACGCTGTTCCTAGCTCCAACCCCATAGAAGTTATGCTCATCATAAACACCCTTAAAAACAAGGCAGGAGACATAAAACAACTTGCCTGCTTTTATGTACAAAAAAGCTTCTCAATATTGTCACCAATTATTGCAACACTTTAACAAATCCATTGAATCATCCACCTTCCCAACAATCCTCAAAATAACGAGGGTCACTCTGATACAAAAAGGAGGTGACCAAGCTGACTTGAATAACTATAGACCAATATCTAACTTACCACTGCTCTCTAAAATCTTTGAAAAATTAATTCAAAGACGGATCTATTCCTACCTCGTCCCACACAACATATTAAACCCTTGTCAGTTTGGATTCAGGAATAATAAAAGCACGAATGATGCTATCATACACATGCTAGAACTAATATATACCGCACTCGAAAAGAAAGAAGTCCCGCTGGGCATTTTCATTGATTTACGTAAAGCTTTCGATACAGTCGACCATGAACTGCTGTACTCCAAATTAACGCACTTTGGTATCAGAGGCCACTCCCTCAACACCCAAAATATCATACCTTAGTAAGAGAACTCACTATGTGTATGCAAATGATGCAAACTCTTCCACCCAACCAATCACAGTAGAAAGTCCCACAAGGAAGCGTCCTTGGACCACTCCTCTTTCTCATCTACATCAATGATCTACCGAATGCATCACAGCTACCCAAACCCATATTATTTGCAGATGACACTACATATGTCTTTTCCCACCCAAATCACAGTCATACTAGCAAACACAGTCAATGCCGAATTGCAGAAAATATCTGCCTGGATGATGACTAATAAACTTACCCTGAATACTGATAAAACCTATTTCATTCAGTTTGGAAACAAAGCTGCAAATGATCCGATTAACATAGCGCTAAATGGATCATCAGTCACAAGACTCCCAGAGAGAAAATTCCTAGGTATCCACTTTGACAGTAGCCTTAAGTTCCAGACACACATACAACAAATCACCAAGAAAATCTCCAAGACTGTAGGCATACTATCAAAGATAAAGTACTACGTTCCACAATCAGCTCTCCTCGCACTGTACCATACACTCATATACCCTTATCTTACATATGGAATTTGTGCATGGGGATCAACAACATCCAATCACCTAAAACCCCTCATAACCCAGCAAAAGGCAGCAGTAAGAATGATAACGAATTCCCACTCCCACAGCATACTCCACAATTTTCAAAAGTCTGATCTGCTCA
>NC_069487.1:15474962-15493810 GCF_026875155.1 Cherax quadricarinatus | reverse complement strand
TTAAATTTTTAAAATTTTAAGTAAAATTCTCAAAAATCATTTTTCTTGTTTTTCCTAAATCATTTCTTTATTTATTTATTTTTCCATTAGTTTCTTTTGTTCAGTAGGAAGGCGTTCCACTGACAATTACATCGTCTTCAAGTATCTTCTGCTTCTATCAACTTTTTTGTACTCGACTGAAGAAGCCTACTGTGTAGGCGAAACGTTTCGAAATAAAGATACCTAACTGTTGCATATGTGTCTTGTTAGGTAAGACACATATGCAACAGTTAGGTATCTTTATTATGAAACGTTTCGCCTACACAGTAGGCTTCTTCAGTCAAGTACAGAAAAGTTGATAGAAGCAGAAGATACTTGAAGACGATGTAATCAGTCCTTTCACCTTAAAAGTTTTGAGGTGGTCAGCCCCTCAGTCTGGAGAAGAGCATTGTTCCATAGTATGAAACAATATGGAGATGAAGTGACAGAATGGAGCTTTTTATAGCGCCAAGAGGTGAGACGTAGGCCACTAGGAGAGGTAAGAACTCAGATGTTGAAAGGTCAGGTCCCCTCAAATCCAGCCGCTCTCACTAGTGGAAGTGTCGAAGTTGATTGCAGGTCTGTATCAAGATACCCTTGTGTTGCAGTGTCTGACAGATTGAACATTAAAATGGTATAAAATACCGACAGGTTGTTAGGTAAGACACATATGCAACAGTTGCAGTGTCTGCAACACAAGGGTATCTTGATACAGACCTGCAATCAACTTCGACACTTCCACTAGTGAGAGCGGCTGGATTTGAGAGGGGACCTGACCTTTCAACATCTGAGTTCTTACCTCTCCTAGTGGCCTACGTCTCACCTCTTGGCGCTATAAAAAGCTCCATTCTGTCACTTCATCTCCATATTGTTTCTACTATGGAACAATGCTCTTCTCCAGACTGAGGGACTGACCACCTCAAAACTTTAAGGGTGATGGACTGATTACATCGTCTTCAAGTATCTTCTGCTTCTATCAACTTTTCTGTACTTGACTGGAAGAAGCCTACTGTGTAGGCGAACGTTTCATATAAAGATACCTAACTGTTGCATATGTGTCCTTACCTAACAACCTGTCGGTATTTTTTACCATTTTAATGTTCAATCTGTCAGACACTGCAACACAAGGGTATTTGGTACAGAAACCCGCAATCAACTTCGACAACTTCCACTAGTGAGAGGGGCTGGATTTGAGAGGGACCTGACTTCTCAACCTCGAGTTCTTACCTCTCCTAGTGGCCTACGTCTCACCTCTTGGCGCTATAAAAAGCTCCATGCTGTCACTTCTTCTCCATATTGTTTCATACTATGGAACAATGCTCTTCTCCAGACTGAGGGACTGACCACCTCAAAACTTTAAGGGTGATGGACTGATTACATCGTCTTCAAGTATCTTCTGCTTCTATCAACTTTTCTGTACTCGACTGAAGAAGCCTACTGTGTAGGCGAAACGTTTCGAAATAAAGATACCTAACTGTTGCATATGTGTCTTACCTAACAGCACTATTCTTCGTCTGTCCCGTCTTCCCTGCTCATCCCATTTGGGATCTTACATGAACTTTCGTTCGTTCGCTCGTATCTCTGTATGTTAGAAGTGATCAAGGTCATAGGACCGAAACGTTTTCTCATAAATATGTCAGTGTTTGGTTACGTCTTTCTAAACCAACTTTTCGGTATTTATTACCAAGGTTTATACCAGTCTTGTAATGTACATTTAAAAATAATGTGAAACGTAAAAACACTGAAGAGTTTGGTACCTTTATTTACAAAATTGCAATCATTATTTTTCTAATTCATTTGTGAAAAAATAGGAAGAAATGTTACTTCCATTTTCACATGTCCAATAAAAAATGTCATTTTATAAGAATCAACTTAAAAAGCTATTCAGTCGTACAGAAATAGTTACTATGACAATTATCTTTCTAAGCCGTGAACACGACTCAGATGAGCCGTTAATTTTGTCTTCCGATTGAAGGAACAATCACAATTAGTACACTGGAAGCGTCGATGGGCACCATGAGACTCTTGGTGTCTTTTAAGGTGGCCTTTTGATGCTACCGTAATGCCACATTCTGGACAGGTAACCGAACGTTCTGGTTTATAATGGTATGGTGTTGTGCGATGTCCCTCTTGTGATGCGATGTTATGAGCACGAGCAAGATGGTCTTGCAGAAAATCACGTCGGCTGAAAGAGCAGTCACAATGCAAACACCTGAAGCTTCGATCAGCACCATGAGTAGCGAGGTGCCTTTTAAGATGTCCTCTTGAAGCTACACTTAATCCACATTTAGGACAGGTAACGCAGTATTCGGGTTTAAAATTGTTTAATAGAGGGTGGCGTTTGCCGACCCTTATTTTACCTGGATTCTTAATATCTCCAGGAGTGGAGTGGATAAAGTGGCTGCCACTCGCGCAGATGGTGCTGGTAACCTGACTGCTATTACAGGAATCAGTGACCTTGGGAAGGCCATGCGAGAGCACATTTTGGGAGCCACCGAGAAGAGAGAAACTGAAAATTTCTGGGACATAGGGAGAGACCTCGACAGAATTAATACTCTCGACATCTGCTCCTGAATGAACATTAAAATGGTATAAAATACCGACAGATTGTTAGGTAAGACACATATGCAACAGTTAGGTATCTTTATTTTGAAACGTTTCGCCTACTGTGTAGGCGAAACGTTTCAAAATAAAGATACCTAACTGTTGCATATGTGTCTTACCACACATCTGCTCCTGTTGTCTCTTCTGTAGAAAAACAATAAAGACAGAGTACGATAATACATATTACGCGTCAATGTCTCATAAAATGCCAAGATCATTGGTAAAAAAAAAAAACTTTCTGGGAAACAAGATGCTAAAACATGTTACATAAAACATAGAGGCAGAACTTGCCTACCATTTAAAATCTACTCTGAGTATTCAAACTTTTAATTTTTTATACAGAGTATTAAGATAATTTATATCCTGTTAATTTGTATGTCCCTTTTTTTATGTGATTCTTTAAAAAAAACAGAGAAACAAATTTTTTAAAAAATTTTACGTACCACTGAAACTCTTCATGTCTAATTCGTCTATGTCTTCAAAAAGTTTCTGGCAGAGATCAGGGAAGTATACCCCTGGAGGGTGACGGTACATTTTCCGCCACACTTGAAAACACGATAAACCACTTTCTGAAATTAGCGAAAATTGGGATAACGTTAACCTTTCAAATAGAGGAAAAATTCAGTAAAGTGAATAAAAAATTAAAACAAAAATGAAATTTGTTAAAAATATTTAAGGAAAAAAAGAACTTATTTTGGGAATATAGATTCATTGCGGCACGGGAAAGCCACAAAGTTCTTTTCCCGAACACATAAGAACATAAGAATGAAACACTGCAGAAGGCCTACTCCCCATACGAGGCGTCCTTATAAAAACGACATCTACCTAAAGCTACTCAAAAATAACTCCCGTCCCCCTTTGACCCCATAAAACCCCCAGCCCCTCCCACTCTAATTTGCCCAGTCTCTTCTTAAGCCCCCAAAGGGGCCTAGCCCTACACCCCCGGGGAAACTTTTCCAAAGCATCTAAAACTCTGTTAAAAACCAGTATTTAAAACCTATGTCCCTTCAAATCTAAATTTATCCAACTTAAATCCTTATTCCTGGTTCTTACCTGGTTTGACACCCTCATACTTTATTAATGCCCCTGTTTTTTCCCGTCATCCATTTATACACTTCAATGATATCTCCCCCATCTACGCCTCCCCATATGGGTTTTAAAGGTTTAAAATCTATCTTCATAGGGAAAAGGTTCCTTACACAGTAAAATCTTTTTTAGTTTCTTTTTTCCTGTAGTTCTCTAATGAGTCTATGCCACCTGTAGAAAGGGGGCCCAAAACTGAGCACATAACTAAATGGGCCCACAGTGATGTATAGAGCTGTAAAATAACTTTTGACTTCTGTTATTTATACTTCTTGAATAAATCCAAAATCTTTGGCCTTTTGCGCACACTAAGGCACTGCTGTCTTGGCTTTAGTTTTTCTGCTTACCATGACTCCCAATTTTTTTCACATTCTGTTACCAAGCTCTACTCACCTAATTATAGCTTCGAGGGTTTTTTCATTCCCAAGGGCAAGTACCTTACTTTTATCCACAAAAAACTTCATCTGCCATTTTTCAGACCAAGACTTTAAATTTTTTTCAAATCGTCTTGGATTCTTTATACCTCCTCAGAGTAAATTTATAGGGCCTTTTTCTTTGTATCATCACAAATTTACTCATGTGACTAGTAATCCCTTCATAAGGTCTTAATGTAAATTTGAACAAGAAGGGCCAAAAAACTGACCCCTTTGGAACGCCACAGTGACAAAATCCCCATTCAGATTTCACTCCATAATGGTAACTCTCTGTTTTCTATTGGTAAGCCTCCCTCAATCCTGGCTAGAATTTTACCCCTATACCATGAGCTGCCACTTTTCTTAAGAGTCCTTGTAGGTACTCTGTCGAAGGCTTTACAAAATCCAAAAAAACAATAAACATTTCTCCTATCATGTCAACTGCCTCAAAAGTTCTATTAAGAATCAGAAGTTTGTCGGGAAAACGACCTCTCGTCATCCCATGCTGAGATTCATTTTTCAATTTTGCTCTTCAAAGGGGATTCTTTATAAGTCAGCTATAATTGATTCAAAAACTTTTCCCCTAAAAGGGCCCAGGCTTTTTGGACGGTAATTTTTGAAGAGTGGACTTTTCCCCTATTTGAATATAGGAACCACATTTGCCATCTTCCCCCAACCTGGCACAACATGGGAAGGGTGGACCATGAATACACTCGTTAATGGGTGACTAACTCCCTCTTTCATTCCTTAAATTTCCCTTGAAAACAACTCATGGGGTCCCGGGGGCTTATTTTGTTTCAGTTTTTTCTATCTGTTTAATAACCAGTCCCCGGACGAAATTAGTTAACTTAAATTCATCAGGAACTAAAAAATTGTAAATTATTAGAATCTCATTTACACTTCCTGTTAAAAACTGACAAAAAATAGTCATTAAATAAGGGAACACATTTCCAGTTTTATTATCCGTCAGCTGTCCATTTTTTCCCGATTTCAGAGGTCCTACTTTTTTTCCTTACCTTTTGTCCATACCTTGAAAAACCCCTTTTGGGTTAGTCTTGATTCATTGCAACCTAATTTCATAGTCACGTTTTGACTTTCAATCGCCTTTTTTTTTCTTCTCTTTTAAGCTGAACATATTGATCAGTAAGGTTAACCTCTCCTCTTCTGATGCGCCTATAAATTCCCCTTTTCTCCCCTAATAGATGCTTTAGCCTCCTGTTAACCCATTTGGGATCATTATTATTAGACCTAATTTCTCTCTTGGGAATGTATATACTTTGGGCACTGTGTACATTATTAAGAAAACAATCATAAAAGCAGATCCCTTCATATTCATAAGTATGATTATCACCAATAAAATCATTAGCTAGACAACCCCAGTCAAGATTAGACAGATATTCCCTAAGTCCATTATAATCGGCAGAACGAAAATCAGGGATTTTTACTGTATTATCATTATTCTTGCATTCCCAATTAATGCTGAAGGTGATGGATTTGTGATCACTTGCGCCAAGGTCTTCAGTGATCTCCAGATTATTCACGAGTGTTTCCTTATTTGACAAGACTAGGTCTAGCAAATTATTACCCCTGGTAGGCTCAGTTACACTCTGTTTCAGAAAACAGTCCTGAACTGTTTCCATGAAGTCACTGGACTCTAGATTACCTGTCAAAGAATTCCAGTCAATTTGGCTAAAGTTAAAGTCCCCTACTATGACTACGTTACTGTGTCCAGAAGCCCTAACAATTTCGTCCCAAAGAAGTTTCCCTCTATCGTGATCCAAGCCTGGAGGTCGGTATATTACACCTAGAATTAGTTTTGGAAATAAATGGTATAAAGTACCGACACAATGGCAATATAAACACAAATGCAGTATAATGTGATCCTTTATTGACTACGTTTCGCCCACACAGTGGGCTTTTTCAAGTCACAAACAGAACTACCTGGGGTGTTGTTAAAGATTCGCCGGTATTTTCCCGGCCCGGGCCCTTCCAAGTGGTGGCCCGGCACTGGCTTCCTGTCTAGGGAGTGTCTGAGACCTAAGTCTCCCATGGGAGGAGGCACAAGTACCCCCTTCATCTTGTAAGGTACAAACTCGGGCTCTGGCACCAACCATGCCCTAGAAGGGCAATGCATGGTGTCGATCGTGCTAGCGCTGTGCTCTCCTGTGTGGAGTGTCGTGTGTTGGTGTTCATTTTCATTCATGTTGATTCGCAGGTCCTTCTGGCCCAGGTCTTCTCCAGATGGTGACCCGGCAGTGGCCCCCCGGGTGGGGGGTGACGATAATCATCTTTCTTTTTCTTGGCCCTCCGGTTGGGATGTTCGTCTTCTTCTATCTTGCGCTGACTTCCCCAAAGAGAAGCGCAGTCGGGCAGAGGCAGCAGTTACAGGGTTGATTGGAGCCACACACCCAGCTTTAGCGGACAGCAAAGTGCTGGGTGAATGGTCATGGATAGTCGTGCTAGACGAGGGTACCGTCTTCAAGGTCCCTATTCTGAAGCATCTTGAATTTTCTCCTTGAGGTGTACCTGACTTCCACAAGGTGTTGGGTGTTGGCAGTGAGTAGTCTGGTCATGTCTTCAGTGGTGTATGTAGCAGCTTGAGTCGTAGGTATACTTGACTGTTCCGGTCCTGGAGGTGATGATGGATTTCTGAAGAACAGCATTGTGTTCTTATACTCCTTGGTTGTGTAGAAGTATACACCCTTCAGATATCGGACCCGTTGTGGTGCAGCAGTGTCAGTGACAGTGGCACCGTGAGGTGCATCCGCAGTGTCTTGTGTTTTTGCTTTCTTGGCTGGTGGCTGAACTGGTGAAGGCGAGATTCCGACTGGTCAGTTGCTCTAGCAGTGGATGAAAGCGGTAGTGGACTCTCATTGGTGGGTTTTGCCGACGTCTCAGAGTCTCTGATTGGTCCATCTCTGTGTCTAGTGGAGGTTGTGACAGCGGTGGAGCAGCGGTGATGCTGGTAATATTTGCAGTAGATTTTAGGATCTCAGTGGAAGGTGGTGATGCAGGGAATGTGAGGCCAGGCATATTATTTAGTTTGAAAAGTTCATTGATGGTGGTGTTGAAGGAACCAGGCTCAGCTGCATTCTGTACATGAGCATACATAATGCAACAAAGAATCTTGGTGGAGTCGGCAATAGGTGCTGGCAGGGAAGTGGTGGGAGCAGCTTGCGTGGCATGTAGTATCTTGGTAGTGTCTGCTTGAAGCTTGGCGATAGCAGAATATGTGTTTGCTTGTGGGTTGGGTTTCTTTTGTTGTTGTTGTTTCTTGAGTATGTCTCTTCTGGTAGGGCACCTGGCAGCAAGAGTATGGTGGTCATTCTTGCAGTTCAAGCATTTAGGTGGTGAAGCAGTAGTGCAATTCTTGAAGTCATGACCCTCACGGCCACAGGTGGAGCAGAACTTCTTGTCCTTGGTAGGACAATCATTTGTGGTGTGTAAGTATGAGTAACAATTATAGCACTGTGAGATATGTTGGAATTTCTCTGCTTCGATGAAGGCTGGTTGATGTGGAAGTAGTGAATAGCCAGGCCATCAGCGAGAGCTCTGGCTGCCATGTTGACGTCACTGAAGGTGACCTTCAGCATGGATGAAGCATTGGGTATTTTAGTAATGAAGTCCACCTTGGCCCAAGGGTTCTTTGCTTCGATAGATGACTTGATTTCTCAGTGGCCTGTACAGTGATAAGGTTGTCGAGTCGCTTGAGGAACACAGTTCCCTGGCCCTCAGTGCTGGGGAAGTCAAGACAAGAAATCCCTGGTCTCGTAGAGTGGTAGTAGCAGTGATGGTAAGTAGTTTCTCAGCCTCTGTGTCGTCTGTACAGACGACAACAAAGGCCTCTTTGAGCGATAAAATCGCATTACATTTGACTTGCAGCCTGCCACTAACGACAGCTGCAAGTGCTAGTTTGGACAACTCATTGGTTGTGCCACTCGCTGGTTTGATCTTTACTCTGTTAGAGTAATGCATCGTGAGTAAGCAGTGCTCTGGGGTGGAAGGAACGCGAGTATTTATAGTCCGGCTGAGGTCAGGTGAAGAATGCTGCATCTGATGATGTACCGAGTGGGGTTATAGAGTCTAAAAACTTGGGTAGCTTGGAAAGGAGATTGGATAAGTTTGTGAGCAGACCTTCTACAGTGTTCTTATGTGGGATAGCGATGAAGAAGTTTCTTGGCAAGTGGTTCAGCTATGTTATAGAAGCCACTATTCTGGTTGAAGTTGTCGGATATAGAAATGAGTGATGATTCCAGGATTCTTCGGTATTGAGTGTTGTCTTCTGTGGCGATAAGTCTTGAGTTTCTGTAGTTTATCAAGTGGTTGTGTGAATTACGGTGTTGTACGCAGGCATTCCTTGTGTCGTCAGACCTGCTTGCGTATTGGTGTACGTGTTTGGAGGTCCCTTGATGTTTCGCACACGTATAACTTGTTGCAGTCATTACAAGGGATTATGTATACCCCTGCAGAGGATGGAGGCTTGTCCTGCCTACTACTGGTGATGTCCTTGATGGTCGTGGTTGTGGAGGTAGATACTTGGAATGATGTTTTGGCAAAAATGTTGGAAACATGTTTGGCAATGGAGTTGGTGGGAAGGACTATGTATCTCTTCTCGGCAGTGTCTTCTCTGGGTGTGTTGAAGATGTTTAATGCTCGCCGTCTGCAGTCTCTGTTCTGAGGGGCTCAGAACAAGGGAAGAAACTTCTGCACACCATGCCCAGCAACCCCAGACCTGCCAGAATGTACGGCCTGCCAAAGACTCACAAGCCTGGTATCCCACTGAGGCCCATATCCTCGGGAATAGGCAGTGCTCCCCACCAGCTCTCAGGAATTCTCGCCAAACACCTCTCTAAACTCTTGGGCACTATCAGTCCAGCACATCTCAAACACTCAGGTGATCTTCTCAATCGCATTCGCAACATCAACATCAGGAACAAGAAACTTTCCAGCCTTGACGTGACTTCCCTATTCACCAAAGTACCTACTGAACATTAAAATGGTATAAAATACCGACAGATTGTTAGGTAAGACACATATGCAACAGTTAGGTATCTTTATTTCGAAACGTTTCGCCTACACAGTAGGCTTCTTCAGTCGAGTACAGAAAAGTTGATAGAAGCAGAAGATACTTGAAGACGATGTAATCAGTCCATCACCCTTCAAGTATCTTCTGCTTCTATCAACTTTTCTGTACTCGACTGAAGAAGCCTACTGTGTAGGCGAAACGTTTCGAAATAAAGATACCTAACTGTTGCATATGTGTCTTACCTAACAAAGTACCTACTACACAAGCCATCGATCCCTTGCGCAGAAAAATTGACGATTCACTTGATCTTCCAATTCCAGCCAGCGATTTCATCGACCTTGTTGAACTATGTGTTGGCTTTACGTGTTTCTCTTTCGAAAATCACCTCTTTCAGCAGACTTTTGACTACCCCATGGGTTCGCCACTCAGTGCAGTCCTGGCGAACCTATACATGGAACATCTAGAAGCCGAACGTTTCTCCACCATTATTCCTTCGTCTGTCACCTGGCTCCGTTATGTTGACGACATTCTCCTCATAACTCCTAAACGCTTCAACGTTCAAGCTCTCCAAGACAAGCTCAACCAGGTCGAGCCTTCAATCCAGTTCACACTTGAAGAAGAAGTCGACAACATCCTTCCTTTCCTTGATGTCCCTGCTCTGCAAAGCTGACCACGAACTTCGTTTTAAAGTCTATCGAAAACCCACCAACCAAAACGATCTTCTCCACTCTATTCTCACCACGACACCAAAACCAAACGTGGTGTAATTATAGGCTTCTTCCTGCGTGCACTCAGAATCTGCAGCAACGAGTTCCTTGAGGAAGAATGCACTATAATTGAACAAATATTTTCTAAACTCCACTATCCTCGTCACTTCATCAGAGACTGCAGACGGCGAGCACTAAACATCTTCAACACACCCAGAGAAGACACTGCCGAGAAGAGATACATAGTCCTTCCCACCAACTTCATTGCCAAACATGTTTCCAACATTTTTGCCAAAACATCATTCCAAGTATCTACCTCCACAACCACGACCATCAAGGACATCACCAGTAGTAGGCAGACAAGCCTCCATCCTCTGCAGGGGTATACATAATCCCTTGTAATGACTGCAACAAGTTATACGTGGGCGAAACATCAAGGGACCTCCAAACACGTACACCAATACGCAAGCAGGTCTGACGACACAAGGAATGCCTGCGTACAACACCGTAATTCACACAACCACTTGATAAACTACAGAAACTCAAGACTTATCGCCACAGAAGACAACACTCAATACCGAAGAATCCTGGAATCATCACTCATTTCTATATCCGACAACTTCAACCAGAATAGTGGCTTCTATAACATAGCTGAACCACTTGCCAAGAAACTTCTTCATCGCTATCCCACATAAGAACACTGTAGAAGGTCTGCTCACAAACTTATCCAATCTCCTTTCCAAGCTACCCAAGTTTTTAGACTCTATAACCCCACTCGTACATCATCAGATGCAGCATTCTTCACCTGACCTCAGCCGGACTATAAATACTCGCGTTCCTTCCACCCCAGGTAGTTCTGTTTGTGACTTGAAAAAGCCCACTGTGTGGGCGAAACGTAGTCAATAAAGGATCACATTATACTGCATTTGTGTTTATATTGCCAGAATTAGTTTTTCTTGACCCTCCACGAACTCTACCCAAACAGACTCTGTTACTGCTCCATCTATTTTTATACCTGTTTTTATGCAACAATTAATATTTTCTCGAACATACAATGCAACTCCTCCCCCTTTCCCATTACATCTATCCACATTGAACAACTTAAATCCCTGAATATTACACTCAGCAGTCATATCCCGACTCTTTAAATCATACCACGTTTCAGTTAATGCAATGATATCAAAGTTCCCAGCACATGCTACCAAACGTACTTCATTAATTTTATTTCTTGCACTTCGACTGTTAGCATAAAATACCATCATATGTTTTTTCTTCTGCACATTTTTCCTATTCATCTTTGTTTTTACACAATTTCTGAAATTATCATTACCCAGAGTTATTCCATGACAGTTACTATTAAGATTCTTAATATCAGAGCATAAGTCATATATATCCATACTCATTATTTAATCATTTCTAAACCCATACCTCTAACTAATCCTAGTTTAAAGTCCTAACAACCCCCTCAACTGAGTTAGCAAGGAAAACCCACACCTGCCCTGGATAAGTGAACCCCATCCCCTGCATACATGTCATTTCGGCCATAGAAGTTGTCCCAGTTGTCAATGAATGGTACTGCATTATCCTTACAGTGTTTATCCAGCCAACAATTAATACCAATTGCTCTGGACAACCATTCATTACCAACACCTCTTCTTGGCAAAATGCCACATATAACAGGGCCCCCCCCTTCTTCCTAATCATGTCTATAGCTGTCCTGAACTTTCTAACTAAATCCTCACTTCTACGCTTGCCTACATCATTGCCTCCAGCACTGAGGCAAATAATAGGATTGATCCCATTACCGTTCATGATGTTGTCAAGCCGGCTAACAATGTCCTCCATCCCAGCCCCAGGAAAGCATACCCTTTGTCTCCTACTCCTGTCCTTCAAGCAGAATGCCCTATCCATGTATCTAACCTGGCTATCCCCAACAACAACAATATTCATACCTTCATTGTTGTCGTTCGTCGTGACGATCCCAGTAGTAGACTCACATTCGTCGGGTAGCACCGAGAATGCGTTGGAGGTTTCCACGGGAGTTTCCACAGCAGTCTCTTTCTTGAACATTAAAATGGTATGAAATACCGACAGATTGTTAGGTAAGACACATATGCAACAGTTAGGTATCTTTCTTTCGAAACGTTTCGCCTACACAGTAGGCTTCTTCAGTCAAGTACAGAAAGGTTGATAGAAGCAGAAGATACTTGAAGACGATGTAATCAGTCCATCACCCTTAAAGTTTTGAGGTGGTCAGTCCCTCAGTCTGGAGAAGAGCATTGTTCCGTTGTCTGAAACAATTGTTTCAGACAACAATTGTTTCAGACAACGGAACAATGCTCTTCTCCAGACTGAGGGACTGACCACCTCAAAACTTTAAGGGTGATGGACTGATTACATCGTCTTCAAGTATCTTCTGCTTCTATCAACCTTTCTGTACTTGACTGAAGAAGCCTACTGTGTAGGCGAAACGTTTCGAAATAAAGATACCTAACTGTTGCATATGTGTCTTACCTAACAGTCTCTTTCTTCTTCATCGTTTCTGGCTTTCCAGTCGTCTTCTTGATCGTCAACTTCGTCGTCCCCTGCTGTCCAGCCACTGACCACGATCCCTTCTTGACCTGAGGACTCGAAACAGGAGGACTACTACGAATCCTCTTGTTTTCCTCGGTCAATCTCCGTATCTCCATCTTCGCTGCCCTCAATTCTTCCTTAAGTTGCTGGTAAAGTTGCTCGATGGAGGGCATCTTGGTTAAGTCCACGGAGCAAACAAGACACTTCTTCACAGAGTTAAGTATAGGTCAGCACTCAAAGTACAGGCCACAACTCAAGAGCACACAAACAGGTCTTCACAGGGCTAAGTACTTCTGCCATTTTCCTATGAAGCTCGTTATGCTTTCAAGTAGTCACAGCTCGATCTGCGTTAGCAGTACACGCGTCTTGTATTTATATCATCTAGCATATCCTGCAACAGCACCTCACCTCCAACATAATGTAGGAACACTGCAGCAGGCCTACTGGCCCGTACTTGGGAAACCCAAACCTGTAGACAAAAAATACTCCTCCAGCTCTTAAACAAGAAATAAGCTTTGATTATGGAACTATGAGAACATAACATAAGAACATAAGAAAGGAGGAACACTGCAGCAGGCCTGTTGGCCCATACTAGGCAGGTCCTTTACAATTCATCCCACTAAGAACATAAGAAAGGAGGAACACTGCAACAGGCCTATTGGCCCATACTAGGCAGATCCTTTACAATTCATACCATTTGACCAACCCAATTTTCAATGCCTCCCAAGAAATAAGCTCTGATGTGCAAGTCCCACTCAAATCCAGCCCCTCCCACTCATGTACTTATCCAACCTAAATTTGAAACTACCCAAAGTCCTAGCCTCAATAACCCAACTAGGTAGACTGTTCCACTCATCAACTACCCTATTTCCAAACCAATACTTTCCTATGTCATTTCTAAATCTAAACTTATCTAATTTAAATCCATTACTGCGGGTTTTCTCTTTGAGAGATATCCTCAAGACCTTGTTAATATCCCCTTTATTAATACCTATCTTCCACTTATACACTTCGATCAGGTCTCCCCTAATTCTTCGTCGAACAAGTGAATGTAACTTAAGAATTATCAATGTTTCTTCATGAGGAAGTTTTCTAATGCTATGTATTAATTTAGTCATCCTACGCTGAATGTTTTCTAACGAATTTATGTCCATTCTGTAATATGGAGACCAGAATTGAGCTGCATAATCTAGGTGAGGCCTTACTAATGATGAAATTGAGACACTTATGCAGCATATGGGAATCTTTATTCAGGAAACGTTTCGCCACAACAGTGGCTTCTTCAGTCCAATACAAAGAGGAAGGCGTAAGGAGAGGTATTTATTACCAAGGTTTATACCAGTCTTGTAATGTACATTTAAAAATAATGTGAAACGTAATAACACTGAAGAGTTTTGCACCTTTATTTACAAAATTGCAATAATTATTTTTCTAATTCATTTGTGAAAAAATAGGAAGAAATGTTACTTCCATTTTCACATGTCCAATAAAAAATGTCATTTTATAAGAATCAACTTAAAAAGCTATTCAGTCATACAGAAATAGTTACTATGACAATTATCTTTATAAGCCGTGAACACGACTCAGATGAGCCGTTAATTTTGTCTTCCGATTGAAGGAGCAATCACAATTAGTACACTGGAAGCGTCGATGGGCACCATGAGACTCTTGGTGTCTTTTAAGGTGGCCTTTTGATGCTACCGTAATGCCACATTCTGGACAGGTAACCGAACGTTCTGGTTTATAATGGTATGGTGTTGTGCGATGTCCCTCTTGTGATGCGATTTATGAGCACGAGCAAGATGGTCTTGCAGAAAATCACGTCGGCTGAAAGAGCAGTCACAATGCGAACACCTGAAGCTTCGATCAGCACCATGAGTAGCGAGGTGCCTTTTAAGATGTCCTCTTGAAGCTACACTTAATCCACATTTAGGACAGGTAACGCAGTATTCGGGTTTAAAATTGTTTAATAGTGGGTGGCGTTTGCCGACCCTTATTTTGCCTGGATTCTTAATATCTCCAGGAGTGGAGTGGATAAAGTGGCTGCCACTCGCGCAGATGGTGCTGGTAACCTGACTGCTATTACAGGAATCAGTGACCTTGGGAAGGCCATGCGAGAGCACATTTTGGGAGCCACCGAGAAGAGAGAAACTGAAAATTTCTGGGACATAGGGAGAGACCTCGACAGAATTAATACTCTCGACATCTGCTCCTGTTCTCTCTTCTGTAGAAAAACAATAAAGACAATAGAGTACGATAATACATATTACGCGTCAATGTCTCATAAAATGCCAAGATCATTGGTAAAAAAAATATAACTTTCTGGGAAACAAGATGCTAAAACATGTTACATAAAACATAGAGGCAGAACTTGCCTACCATTTAAAATCTACTCTGAGTATTCGAACATTTATTTTTTATACAGAGTATTAAGATAATTTATATCCTGTTAATGTGTATGTCTTATTTTATGTGAATCTTTAAAAAAAAACAGAGAAACATTTCTTAAACATTTTACGTACCACTGAAACTCTTCATGTCTAATTCGTCTATGTCTTCAAAAAGTTTCTGGCAGAGATCAGAGAGTATATCCCTGGATGGTGACGGTACATTTTCCGCCACACTTGAAACACGATAACCACATTCTGAAATTAGCGGTAAATTAGGATAACGTTAACACTTTCAAATAGAGGAATAAATTCAGTAAAGTGAATATATAAAAATTACAACAAAAATGAAATTTGTTAAAAATATTTAGAGGAAAAAAAGCACTTACTTTCGGAATATAGATTCATTGCGGGCACGGGAGAGCCAGCAACAGTTCTTTCCGAACATCCATATACTTCTGCCATTTTCCTATGAAGCTCGTTATGCTTTCAAGTAGTCACAGCTCGATCTGCGTTAGCAGTACACGCGTCTTGTATTTATATCATCTAGCATATCCTGCAACAGCACCTCACCTCCAACATAATGGAGGAACACTGCAGCAGGCCTACTGGCCCGTACTTGGGAAACCCAAACCTGTAGACAAAAAATACTCCTCCAGCTCTTAAACAAGAAATAAGCTTTGATTATGGAACTATGAGAACATAACATAAGAAAGGAGGAACACTGCAGCAGGCCTGTTGGCCCATACTAGGCAGGTCTTTTACAATTCATCCCACTAAGAACATAAGAAAGGAGGAACACTGCAGCAGGCCTATTGGCCCATACTAGGCAGATCCTTTACAATTCATCCCATTTGACCAACCCAATTTTCAATGCCTCCCAAGAAATAAGCTCTGATGTGCAAGTCCCACTCAAATCCAGCCCCTCCCACTCATGTACTTATCCAACCTAAATTTGAAACTACCCAAAGTCCTAGCCTCAATAACCCAACTAGGTAGACTGTTCCACTCATCAACTACCCTATTTCCAAACCAATACTTTCCTATGTCCTTTCTAAATCTAAACTTATCTAATTTAAATCCATTACTGCGGGTTCTCTCTTGGAGAGATATCCTCAAGACCTTGTTAATATCCCCTTTATTAATACCTATCTTCCACTTATACACTTCGATCAGGTCTCCCCTAATTCTTCGTCGAACAAGTGAATGTAACTTAAGAATTATCAATGTTTCTTCATAAGGAAGTTTTCTAATGCTATGTATTAATTTAGTCATCCTACGCTGAATGTTTTCTAACGAATTTATGTCCATTCTGTAATATGGAGACCAGAATTGAGCTGCATAATCTAGGTGAGGCCTTACTAATGATGAAGATTGAGACACTTATGCAGCATATGGGAATCTTTATTCAGGAAACGTTTCGCCACACAGTGGCTTCTTCAGTCCAATACAAAGAGGAAGGCGTAAGGAGAGGTATTTATTACCAAGGTTTATACCAGTCTTGTAATGTACATTTAAAAATAATGTGAAACGTAATAACACTGAAGAGTTTTGGCACCTTTATTTACAAAATTGCAATAATTATTTTTCTAATTCATTTGTGAAAAAATAGGAAGAAATGTTACTTCCATTTTCACATGTCCAATAAAAAATGTCATTTTATAAGAATCAACTTAAAAAGCTATTCAGTCATACAGAAATAGTTACTATGACAATTATCTTTATAAGCCGTGAACACGACTCAGATGAGCCGTTAATTTTGTCTTCAGATTGAAGGAGCAATCACAATTAGTACACTGGAAGCGTCGATGGGCACCATGAGACTCTTGGTGTCTTTTAAGGTGGCCTTTTGATGCTAAACCCTAATGCCACATTCTGGACAGGTAACCGAACGTTCTGGTTTATAATGGTATGGTGTTGTGCGATGTCCCTCTTGTGATGCGATGTTATGAGCACGAGCAAGATGGTCTTGCAGAAAATCACGTCGGCTGAAAGAGCAGTCACAATGCGAACACCTGAAGCTTCGATCAGCACCATGAGTAGCGAGGTGCCTTTTAAGATGTCCTCTTGAAACTACACTTAATCCACATTTAGGACAGGTAACGCAGTATTCGGGTTTAAAATTGTTTAATAGTGGGTGGCGTTTGCCGACCCTTATTTTGCCTGGATTCTTAATATCTCCAGGAGTGGAGTGGATAAAGTGGCTGCCACTCGCGCAGATGGTGCTGGTAACCTGACTGCTATTACAGGAATCAGTGACCTTGGGAAGGCCATGCGAGAGCACATTTTGGGAGCCACCGAGAAGAGAGAAACTGAAAATTTCTGGGACATAGGGAGAGACCTCGACAGAATTAATACTCTCGACATCTGCTCCTGTTGTCTCTTCTGTAGAAAAACAATAAAGACAATAGAGTACGATAATACATATTACGCGTGATGACAGTGGTGACGTGTACTTAGCTCTGTGAAGACCTGTTTGTGTGCTCTTGAGTGGTGACCTGTACTTTGAGTGCTGACCTGTACTTAACTCTGTGAAGAAGTGTCTTGTTTGCTCCCGTGGACTGAACCAAGATGCCCTCCATCGAGCAACTTTACCAGCAACTTAAGGAAGAATTGAGGGCAGCGAAGATGGAGATACGGCGACTGACCGAAGAAAACAAGAGGATTCGTAGTAGTCCTCCTGTTTCGAGTCCTCAGGTCAAGAAGGGATCGTGGCAGGGGTTTGGGAAACAGCAGGGGACGACGAAGTTGACGATAAAGAAGACAATGGAAAGCCAGAAACGATGAAGAAAGAGACTGCTGTGGAAACTCCCGTGGAAACCTCCAACGCATTCTCGGTGCTACCCGACGAACGGGAGTCTACTACTGGGATCGTCACGACGAACGACAAAAAAGGGAAGGTAAGAATATTGTTGTTTTTGGGGGAAATAGCCAGGTTAGATACAGGATAGGCATTCTGATTGAAAGACAGGAGTAGGAGACAAAGGGTATGCTTTCCGGGGGCGGGGATGGAGGACATTGTTACCCGGGCTTGACAACATCATGAACGGTAATGGATCAAACCTATTATTTGCCTCAGTGCTGGAGGCAATGATGTTGGCAAGCGTAGAAGGGGGATTTAGTTAGAAAGTTCAGGACAGCTATAGACATGATTAGGAAGAAGGGGGGGCGCCCTGTTATATGTGGCATTTTGCCAAGAAGAGGTGTTGGTAAAGAATGGGTTGTCCCAAACAATTGGATTAATTGTTGGCTGGATAAACACTGTAAGGATAATGCAGTACCATTCATTGACAACTGGGACAACTTCTATGGCCGAAATGACATGTATGCCAAGGATGGGGGTTTACTTATCCAGGGCAAAGGGGTGGGTTTTCTTGCTAACCTCAGTTAGGGGGTTGTTAGGACTTTAAACTAGGATTAGTTAGAGGTATGGGTTTTTGCAGGAAAACTGTGAAGTCGCAGGGTAGTAATATGAGTACTAGGAGAACTAGTAATAGGCAAAATGAGGTGGATATTGGAAAGCCAGTGGCAATAATTGACAAGGACAGTAATAGGTTTAGTGGAATAATAGAAAAAAGCAGGAAGGGTAAAGAGAGAGGGGGTCATTAAAAGTTTATTACACAAAAAAGTCGCAGTGCTAGGAATAAGATGGCGAGTTGAGACTTTGTTTGCTAGTGCAGGGAACATAGATGTATTTGCCATTACTGAGACGTGGTTTTAATTCAAAAAGTCGGGACATGCCTGCAGTATGTCACATTCAGGGTTTTAAATTGTTCCAAGTAGATAGAAGTATCGGGAAGGGGGGTGGGGTGACATTGTATGTCCGAGATCGCTTGAACTGTTGCATAAAAACGGGTATTAAGTCTGAAGTAACACATACAGAGTCTGTTTGGATGAATTTTCAGAGGGGCATGAAAAAAAAATTTTGTGTGATATACCCCCCCCAATTTTTGATAGGGACCAAGGGGGGGACTACTATGGGAGGAAATTGTTTGGGGGCCCCAAGGCCGTAAAAATAGTAATTCTAGGAGACTTT
>NC_069487.1:15456234-15474462 GCF_026875155.1 Cherax quadricarinatus | reverse complement strand
GGGGTGATGGAAATAAATAGGATAATATACCGACACATGGCATATAAACAAATGCAGTATAATGTGATCCTTATTGACTACGTTTCCCACACTAGTGTGCTTTTTCAAGTCACAAACAGAACTGAGAAAAGTAGGTGATCCGACAACGATTGAAAAAGAACCACTGTTGATACAGTTCAGGCATTATTAAAGACTTTCGTCTCGAGTGCCGTTTCCTTAATACATTGGATCCATGAATTTTTCCCTGTACTAATGTATTTTTAGAAAGATCAAGGGTGAAGGAACCGAATATTTTTCCTATAAATATGTCATGTGATTGTTCGAGTTGGGTTTCTAAACAACTTGGTATTTATGGAAAGGTTGTAAAACCTTGGTTAATAAAGATTTCCATTGTAGATGAAGTGTTCAAGAACTCTGACATGTTTATAAACTTATCACACCATCTGACAACTCTTGGGTATCTTTATTGAGGAAACGTTTCGCCACACAGTCCATACAAAGGAGAATCTTGAAGAACAGGAGGAGAATGAGGTAATCAGTCCCTCAACCTTGAGTCGATGTGGTCAGTCCATCAATCTTGATGAAGCCACTGTGTGGCGAAACGTTTCCTCAATAAAGATACCCAAGAGTTGCACATGTGTCTAATTTATCCACCGACAAGTTGGTTTAGAAAGACACGTAAGCAAACACTATAACATATTTATTAGAAAACGTTTCGGTCCTGGGACCTTGATCACTTCTAACATACAGAGGTAGAAAGACATTATATATATAGGCGGAGAGTGAGATGTGACGCACGTGACCTGAGGAATGTCATAAGAACATAAGAATGGAGGAACACTGTAGAAGGCCTACTGGCCCATGCGAGGCAGGTCCTTATCAAAACAACCTCTGCCTATGATGAGGACGGGTAGACGATGAAATCATATGACTCCTGTGTTGTTGGGTTGGTGCTGCTTAAGTATCATGTATGCCAATGTTTTTGAAATTTTGTAGTTTCCAGTGTTGCGTTCTATAGTGTCGGTGACGGCGATTAGTGAGGCTTCTAGGCACCGTCGGCGTCTGAGGTCTGGTTCGGTGAGAACGAGTTATGTGCCTCGTTCCAGTTCATCAAATGCCCCGTGGAGTCTCTGTGGATGAAACATGCATACTTACATCGTCTCTGTTATAGGAATTTCGAATGCTACATTCACGCGGACTGCAAGATCTCTGCCTGTCTCGCCTACGTATCATTCTTGGACAAACCCACAGGGGATGAGTGTAGACGCCTCAGTAGAAGTTAGAGGTGTGGGGCTGCGTTTCGTATTGAGTGTCTTTTTATATGAGGATGTGTTTATGTGGAAACGATGATGTTCCTCATGACAAGTGCCCGGCGAGTAATTCTGGCAACATCACCACATGGAGTACTATGCACTGCTTAGGTGGCTGTTTTCCATGGGCGGTTTGTTGAGGATAGCTTGTGCCTTGATCTGCAATCTCGGATGAAGAAAGAAGGGAGACAGAATGACGGTAAAGCTTGTTGTTATTTAAGGGGGGTAATGCATCTTTTCTAAAAACAAGGGCTGCTGGAGATGCGAAGAGCTCCTCAAGGAAGAAGTCCAAATGTACTCCATCTCTTAGTGCGGGTGTCTTGGAGGTGAATAAAGTGTATAAGATCGTCCTTGTTGTAGTTTCTATACACTTAGAAGAGAAGTTTAGTCACTGTCGGGATATCAGCACAGTAGAACGACCGAGGAAAGGAATTTTGCCATACATTTTTCGAGATTCAAGTGTAAACTTTATTGATGTTTCAACTGCATTGATCTTGTTGAGAAGGCCTGGATATTGAACGTCTCGGATAGAAAACCAATAAATCATCAACGTATCTTAGCCGGTAACGGTTGTATTGGAAAGAAGGTGCTGTAATTAATCTCTTCCTCGCAAGTTTATTCCATAAGAGGTTGGCAAGCACAAGCACTGAGAGTGCTGCCATTGCCATCACCAAAGCATTGTTTGTAACAGTTGTTAGGTAAACACACATGCAACAGTTAAGACAACTTTATTCCGCAACGTTTCGCCTACACAGTAGCTTCATCAGCACTCGAATGCAGAAAGTAGGCAGGAACAGTAGAGATTTGAAGACGATGTAATCAGTCCATCACCCTAAAAGTCCGACTTAAAGTCGAGTACAGAAAAGATGATAGAAAAGCATAAGATACTTGAAGACGAATGTATCAGATCATCACCCTTAAGCAGCACCACCCACCAACACCGGATTCACATGAATTTCATCGTCTACCCGTCCTTCATCATAGGCATAGGTTGTATCTGATAAGGACCTGCCTCGCATGGGCCAGTTAGGCCTTCCACGAGTGTTTCCCTACATTCTTATGTTCTTATGACATTCCTCAGGCACGTGCGTCACATTCACACACTACGCCTATATATAGAATTCTTTCTAACCTATGTATCTAGAAGTGATCAAGGTCCCAGGACCGAAACGTTTTCTAATAAATATAGTATAGTGTTTGCTTACGTAGTCTTTCTAAAAAACCAACTTTGTCGGTATTTATTTAGCCAAGGTTTATACCAGTATCTTGTAAAGTACTTTTAAAAATAATTTGAAACGCTAAAAAACACTGAAGAGTTTGGCACCTTTTTTTACAAAATTGCCAATCATTTATTTTTTCTAATTCATTTTTGAAAAAATAGGCAGAAATGTTACTTCCATTTTCACATGATCAAAAAAAAATGTCATTTTATAAGAATCACTTTAAAAAACTATTCAGTCATACAGAAATAGTTTACTATGACAATTATCTTTAAAAGCCGTGTAACACGACTCAGATGACCGTTCATTTTGTCTTCCGATTGGGAAGGAGCAATCACAATTAGTACACTGGAAGCGTTCGAATTGGCACCATGAGACTCTTGGTGTATTTTAAAGGTTGCCTTTTGATGCTATCTGTAATGCCAACAATTACTTGACAGGTAACCGAACGTTCTGTTTATAATGAGGTATGGTGTGTGGCGATGTCCCTCTTGTGATTCGATTTATGATCACGAGCAATATGTTCTTGGCAGAAAATCACGTCCCGCTGAAAGAGCAGTCACAATGCAAACACCTGAAGCTTCGATCAGCACCATGATACGAGGTGCCTTTTAAGATGTCCTCTTAGAAGCTACACTTAATCTACCACATTTTAGGACAGGTAACCAGTATTTCGGGTTTAAAATTGTTTTAATATGAGGGAGCGTTTGCCCGACCCTTATTTTGCCTGGATTCTATAATATCTCCAGAGTGAGAAAGAGGGGGGTGATTATTGAGTAAATGGCTGCCACCTTACGCGCAATGGTGCTGGTACCCTTGACTGCTATTACAGGAATCAGTGACCTTGGGAACAAGTCCATGCGAGAGCACATTATTGGAGCCAACGAAGAAGAGAGAAACTGAAAATTTCTGGACATAGGGAGAGGACCTCGACAGAATTAATACCTCGCATCTGCTCCGGTTGTCTCTTCTGTAGAAAAACATTAAAGACATAAGAGTACGATAATACATATTACGCGTCAATTCTCATAAAATGCAAGATCATTTGGAAAAAAAAAAATAACTTTCTGGGAAACAATATGCTAAAACATTACATTAAACATAGAGGCAGAACTTGCCTAACATTTAAAACCAACTCTGAGATTCGAACATTTATTTTTTATACAGAGTATTAAGGAAGAATTATATCCTGTTTATTGTTGTATGACCTTATAATTATGGAATCATTAAAAAAAACAGAGACCATTTCTTAAACATTTTACGTACCACTGAAACTCTTCATGTCTAATTCTCTATGTCTTCACAAAGTGTTCTGGCAGAGATCAGAGGAGTAATCCCCCCCCCCACCCCCCCCCCCCCCCCCCCCCCCCCCCCCTGGATGGTGACGGTACAGTTTTCCGCCACACTTTGAAACACATAACCACATTTCTGAATTAGCGGTAAATTAGGATAACGTTAAACCTTTCAAATAGAGGAATAAATTCAGTAAAGTGAATATATTAAAAATACAAAAAAATGAAAATTTTGTTAAAATATTTAGCGGAAAAAAAGCACTTACTTTCGGAAATATAGATTGCATTGAGGCACGGGAGAGCCGCAACATTTCTTTCCGAAACATCCATATACTTCTTTTCTGGCCATTTTCCTGTGAAGCTCGTTAATTCTTTCAAGTAGTCACAGCTCGATCTGCGTTAGCAGTACACGCGTCTTGTATTTATATCATCTAGAATATCCTGCAACAGCACCTCACCTCCAACAAAATGGAGGAAAACTGCAGCAGGCCTACTGGCCCGTAACTTGGGAAACCCAAACCTGTAGACAAAAAATACTCCTCCAGCTCTAAACAAGAAATAAGCTTTGATTATGGAACTATGAGAACATAACATAAGAACATAAGGAGGAACACTGCAGCAGGCCTGTTGGCCCATACTAGGCAGGTCCTTTACAACATCTGGGTATCTTTATTGTAGACGTTTCGCCATCCAGTGGCTTTATCAATACAAATTCAAGGACATAACTTGAAGACAGTAGAACTATGTACAGAAGATGAGGTAATCAGTCCCTCAACCTACCAGTGAATTTGCCCTCGTCTGCTTCACCTGACGTTACTATATAAGCGCCAGGATTCTTTCTTCTGCTTCAGAATCTCCACGACTATGGTGCTGTTCGCACCTACGTCCTAGGTGAGGGACTGATTACCTCATCTTCTGTACATTGTTTCTACTGTCTTCAAGTGATGTCCCTAGAATTTGTATTGATAAAGCACTGGCTGGCGAAACGTCTACAATAGAATGACACCCAGATGTTGCACATAGCTTACACTCAACGAGAGGACCTTTACAATTCATCCCATCTACCAACCAATTTTCAATGCCCACCCAGAGAAAATAAGCTCTGATTGTGCAAGACCCACTCAAATCCAGCCCCTCCCACTCATGTACTTATCCAACCTAATTTGAAACTACCCAAAGTCCTAGCCTCAAGAACCCAACTAGGTAGACTGTTCCACTCATCAACTACCCTATTTCCAAACCAAACACTTTCTATGTCCTTTTCTAAATCCTAAACTTATCTAATTTTAAAATCCATTTACTGCGGGATCTCTCTTGGAGAGAGATCCTCAAGACCTTGTTAATATCCCTTTATTGAATACCTATCTTCACATATACACTCGATCAGGTCTCCCTAATTCCTTCGTCGAACAAGTGAAATGTAACTTCAAATTAGAACATACGAAACATAATAATGTAGGAACACTGCCAAAGGCCTACTGTCCCATACGAAGCAGTTCCTTATCAAAACGACATCTATCTAAGCTCTCAAGAAACAACTCACCGGCACCCCCCAACACCAATCAAACCCAGCCCCTCCCGCACATTATACCTTGTCCATCTCTTCTTAAAGCTACCCAAGGTCCTAGCACTCTATCAGCCCCACTGAAGACTGTTCCACGCATCTACACTCTGTTTGAAAACCGATACATACATATGGTCCATTTCTAAATCCTAAATTTATCCAACTTAAATCCATTATTCCTTGTTCTTTACCTGGTTCGACACCCTCAGTACTTTATTAATGTCTCCCTTGTTTATGCCATCATCCACTTATACACTTCAATGATATCTCCCTCATTCTCAACCCTCTCCAGAGAAGTGAGGAGATTTAAGGCATTAGAAGTCAATCTTCATACGGGAGGTTCTTACACAGTAAATCATTTAGTCATTCTTCTCTGTATGTTCTCTAATGAGTATAATGTCCATCCTGAGTAGTAAGGGGACCACAACTGAGTCAGCATAAGAAATAATACAAAAGAAAGAGGAACACTGCAGCAGGCCTGTTGGCCCATACTAAGGCAGTCCCTTTACCGATTCATGCCCACTAACAAACATTTGACCTACCCAAATTTCAATGCTACCCAAGAAATAAGCCTCTGATGTGCAAGTCCACTCAAATCCAACCCATCCCACTCATTACTTATCCAACCTAAATTTGAAACTACCCAAAGACCTAGCCTCAATAAACCCAACTAGGTAGACCTGTTCACTCATCTACTACCCTAATATTTCCAAACCAATACTTACCTATGTCCTTTCTAAATCTAAACAGTATCTAATTTATATCCATTACTGCGGGTTCTCTCTTGGAGAGATATCCTCAAGACCTTTGTTAATATCCCTTTTAATTATAATACCTATCTTTCCACTAATACACTTTCGATCAAGGTCTCCCCTCATTCTCGTCTAACAAGTGCATGTAACTTAAGAGTCTTCAAATCTTTTCTTCATAAGGAAGATTTCTAATGCTATGATTAATTTAGTCAAACCTACGCTGAAAGTTTTCTAACGATTTATGTCCATTACTGTAATATTTATACAAGAATTGAGCTGCATATCAGGTGAGGCCCTTACTAAGAATGTAAGCTGCAGTAAACCTCTGGACCATTCTGTTGCTTACACACTTCTTGATATAAATCCCAGTAATCCTATTTGCCTTATTACGTACGCTAAGCATTGCGTCTTGGTTTAAGGTTGCTGCTTACCATAACCCCAAGTCCTTTTCGCAATCTGTATGGTTTAATTCCTACATATTTAACTTATAAGTGCTAGGTGTTTATTGACACTACCCGATCTTCAGAAACATGCATTTATCATCATTGAATGCATCTGCCACTTTCCTGACCAAGAGTAGAGTTTGTCTAAATCCACCTGAAGTTCCCTAACATCTAAGTTTGATCAATTAATCCTACCTATCTTCGTGTCATCGGCGAATTTGCTCATATCACTAGTAATTCCTTCATCAAGATCATTGATATATATTGAAAGTTAAGACACATGTGCAACATCTGGATATCTTTATTGAAGTAGAACGTTTCGCATCCAGTGGCTTTATCAATACAGATTCTAGGTACATAATAGGAAGACAGTAGAATTAATATACAAACGATGAGGTAACATTCCCTCGGCCTGGAGTTAGTGTCACCAGCATCGTGGTGGAGGATAGTCTGGAGCAAAGGCAAGAAGACTGCGCTTTTTTATAGGCGTCAGTGAAATGGACGGGCAGCAGACCGAGGGCAGTCAATGGTAGCGGATTCTCCCAGTGGGAAGTAGGTTCCTCCAAGAGATGGGTTAGTTGCAGTAGCCGTGGAAGAAGGTCTTGTAGATGTCCTCTGAACCAAGATCCATGATGTTGCAGTTGTCCTGACAAGTTTGTGCAAGAAAGGTATAAAATACCGAACCAATATTAAAGTTAAGACACATGTGCAACATCTGGGATATCTTTTATTGTACTAGACTTTTCGGTCGCCATCCAGTGGCTTTATCAATACAGATTCGAGGACATAATAAGGAAGACAGTAGAATTAAATACCAAAAGGATGAGGTAATCATGTCCCTCGGCCTTGGAGTTAGTGTCAACAGCATCGTGGTGGAGAGAGTCTGGAGCAAAGGCAAAGAAGACTGGCGCTTTTTATAGGCGTCAGTGAATGGGACGGGCAGCAGACGAGGGTCAGTCACTGTAGGCGGGGATCCCATGGAAGAGGTCCTACCCAAAGAGATGGTTATTGCAGTAGCCGTGAAGAAGGTCTTGTAGATGTCCTCTGAAACCAAGATTCCCATGATGTTGCAGTGGTCTTACAAGTTGTGCAAGAAGGGTATAAAATACCCGTACAATAAGAAAGTTAAGACACATGTGCAAACATCTGGAAATCTTTATTGTAGTAGGCGTTTCGCCATCCAGTGGCTTTATCAATAAGATTTCTAGGACATAATAGGAAGACATGTAGAATTTATATACAAAAAGATGAGGTAATCAGTCCCTCGGGCCTTGGATTAGTGTTCAACAAGCATCGTGGTGGAGGAGAGTCTGGAGCAAAGCAGAAGACTGCGCTTTTTATAAGGCTCAGTGAATGGGACGGCAGCAACGAGGCAGTCATGGTAGGTCTGATTCCCCAGTGTAAGTAGGTCCTTCCCAAAGAGATGATTGTTAGTGCAGTAGCCGTGAAGAAGGTCTTGTAGAAGTGTCCACTCTGAACCAAGATTCCATGATGTTTCATTGTCTGACAAGTTTGTTCAAGAAAGTATAAAATACCGACAATATGAAAGTATAAGACACATGTGCAACATCTGGACATCTTTATTGTAGTAGACGTTTCGCCATCCCAGGTGGCTTTATTTCCATACAGATTCTAGGACCATAATAGGAAAGACAGGTAGAATTTATATACAAAAGATGAGTAATTCAGTCCCCTCGGCCTTGGAGTGATTGTTCCACATCATCGTGGTGGAGGAGAGATCTGGAGCAAAGGCAAGAAGACTGGCGGCTTTTATAGGCTCAGTGAAATGGGACCGTGGCTCAGACGAGGTCAGTCCACTGGTAGGCCGGGATTCCCAGTGGAAGTAGGTCCTTCCCAAAGAGATGGGTTAGTTGCAGTAGCCGTGAAGAAGGTCTTTGTAGATGTCCTCGAAACCAAGAATTCCATGATGTTGCAGTGCTGACAAGTTGTGCAAGAACGGTATAAAAATACAGACAATAATGAAAGTTAAGACACATTGTGCAAGCATCTGGATATCTTTATTGTAGGTAGACGTTTCGCCATCCAGTGGCTTTATCCATTTACATATTTCTAGGACATAATAGGAGACAGTAGAATTATATACAAAAGATGAGGTAATCAGCCCATCGTCGCTTGGAGTTAGTGTTCACAGCATCGTGGTGGAGGAGAGTCCCCTGAGCAAAGGCAACAAGACTGGCGCATTTTATAGCGTCAGTGAATGGGACGGCAGCAGACGAGCAGTCCAGGTAGGCGGGAATCCCAGTGGAAGTAGGTCGCTTCCCAAAGAGATGGGTTTAGTTGCAGTATCCGTGAAGATGGTCTTGTAGATGTCCTCTGAACCAAGATCCGAAGATGGTTGCAGTGTCTGACAATTGTGCAAGAAAGGAATAGGGACAAATACCGACAATATAAATTTAGACATTATACAATGGCAACATCGTGATATCTTTATTGTATTAGAGACGTTCGCCATCCAGTGGCTTTAATAAGCATACAGATTCTAAGGAACATAATAGGGGGAAAGACAGTAGAATTATATTACAAAAAAGATGAGGTAATTCAGTCCCCTCGGCCTTGGAGTTAGTGTTCACAGCATCGCGGTGGAGGAGAGTCTCTGGAGCAAAGGCCAAGAAGACTGGCGCCTTTTTCTATAGGCACAGTGAATGGGACGGGCAGCAGACGAGGGCAGTCACTGGTAGGCGGATTTCCCCAGTGGAAAGTAGGTCCTTCCAAAAGAGTATGGGTTAGGTTTGCAGTAGCCGTTAAGAAGGTCTTGTAGATGGTCCTCTGAGAACCAAGATTCCCTGATGTTGCAGTGTCTGATCAAGTTGTGCCAAGAAAGGTATAAAAAACCGACAATAAGAAAGTTAAGACACATGTTGTGCAAACATCTGATATCTTTCTTGTAGTAAGACGTTTCGCCAACCAGAGGCTTATCAATCCATGATTCTAGGACATAATAGGAAAGACAGTAAATTATATACAAAAGATGAGGGTAATCAGTCCTCGCCTGGAGTTTAGTGTTCACCAGCATCGTGGTGAGGAGAGTCTGGAGCAAAGGCAAGAAGACTGGCGCTTTTTATAGCGTCAGTGAATGGGAAGGGCAGCAAGACGAGGGCAGTCACTGGTAGGCGGATTCCCCATTGGAATTAGGTCCGTCCTCAAAGAGATGGTTAGTTGCAGTAGCCGTGAAGAAGGTCATTGTAGGATTTTCCTCATGAACCAAGAATTCCATGATGTTGCAGTTTCTGACAAGTTTGTGCATGAAAGTATAAAAACACCGACAATTATGAAAGTTAAGACACATGTGCAACAATCTGCTATCATTATGATAGGTAATACGAGTCGGCCATCCAGTGGCTTTATCAATACAGATTCCTAGACATTAATAGGAAAGACAGTAAGAATAATATACAAAAGATGAGTAATCAGTCCCTCGGCCTTGAGTTTAGTGTACACCAGCTCGTGTGGAGAGAGTCCGGTACAAAGGGCAAGAAGACTGGCGCTTTTTATAGGCTCCATAGAATGGGACGGCAGCAGACAGGGCAGTGTTCACGGTAGGGGGGGGGGGGCGGGGATTCCCCAGTTGGTGAAGTAGGTGTCCGTGCCCAGTTAGATGGGTAATTTGCAGTATGCCGTGAAAGAAGGTCTTTGTAGATGCCCTCTGAAACCAAGGATTTCCACATGATGGTTGCAGTGTCTGACATTTGTGCAGAGAAGGTATAAAATACCGACAATATGACGTATGTTAAACACATGTGCCAATCATCTTGATATCTTTATTGTAGTAGACGTTTTCGCCATCCAGTGTTTTTATCAATACAGATTCTATGGACATAATAGGAAGACAGTTAGAATTATTACAAAAGATGAGGTAATGGCACGGTCCCATCGCCTTGAGGATATGTGGTCACGGGACGTGCATCGACAGGTGGAGAGAGTCCTGGAGCAAGCAAGAAGACTGTGTCGTGCAGTATTATATATTCGGTGCGAGTAATGGGGACGGGCAGCAGACGAGGCAGTCACTGGTAGTGCGGGATTTCCCCAGTGAAGTAGGGTCCTTCCCAAAGAGATGTTAGTTGCAGTAGCGTGAAGAAGGTCTTTAGATGTCCCTCTGACCAAGATTCCTGATGTTGCAGTGTCTGACAAGTTGTAGCAAGAAGGAATAAAATACCGACAATATGAAAGTTAATAATACATGTGCAACATCTGGATATTATTATAGTAGTATACGTTTTTCGACCATCCAGTGGCTTTATCATACAGATTCTAGGAGCATAATATGAAGACAAGTAGAATTATATACAAAAGATTGAGTAATCAGTCCACTCGGCCCTATGGAGTTAGTGTTCACAAGCATCGTGGTGGAGGGAGAGACTGGGCAAAGGCAAGAAGACTGGGCGCTTTTTTATAGGCGTCAGTAATGGGACGGGCAGCAACGGGCAGTCAACTGGTAGGCGGATCCCGCATGGAAGTTAGTCCTTCCCAAAGAGGATGGGTAAGTTGCAGTAAGCCGTGAAGAAGGTCTTGTAGATGTCCTCTTAACCCAAAGATTCCATGATGTTTCAGTGGTCTGACCAATTTGTGCAAGAAAGGTATAAAATAACCGACAATATGAAAGTTTAAGTACACTTTGCAACCATCTGGAATCTTTATTGTATAGACGTTTCGCCATCCAGTGGTCTTTATCAATACAGATTCTAGGACATAATAGGGAAAGACAGGTAGAATTCTATACAAAAGATGAGTTCAGTCCCTCGGCTCCTTGGAGTAGTGTCACACTTGAGCATCGTGGTGGAGGAGAGTCTGGAGCAAAGTCAAGAAACTGGCGCTTTTATAGGCGTCAGAGAATGGGACGGGCTCAGCAGAATCGAGGGCAGTCCACTGGTAGGGGGCGGATTCCCCAGTGGAATTAGGTCCTTCCCAAAGAGATGGGTTTTAGTTGCAGTAGCCGTGAGAAGGTCTTGTAAATTTCCTCTGAACCAAGATTCCATATGTTTGCAGTGTCTGCCAAGTTGTGCAAGAAAGGTATAAAATACCGACAATAATGAATGTATAAGACACATGTGCAACATCGGATATCTATATTGTAGTAGACGATTTTCGCCATCCAGTGGCTTTATTCAATACAGATTCAAGACATAATAGATGAAGACACCCATAGAATTATATACAAAGAGATGAGGTATCATTCCAACCGGCCTTGGAGTTAGTGTATCCACTAGCATCGTGGATGGCGTGAGAGTCAGGAGCAAATGCAAGAAACTGGCGCTTTTTATAGGCGTTCAAGTGATAATGGGACGGGCAGCAGACGAGGGCAGTCACTGGTAGGCGGGATTACCCAGTGGACGATGAGGTCCTTCCAAAGACATATGGGTTTAGTTTGCAGTAGCCGTGAAGAAGGTCCTTGTAGATGTATCCCTCGTGAACCAAGTATTCCATGAATTTTGCCTGTGTCTGACAAGTTGTGCAAGAAAGGTATAAACTACCGACAATATGAAAGATTTAAGACACATGTGGCAACATCTTGATATCTTTATGTAGTAGACGTTCGCCACCATGTGCTTATCAATACAGATTCTCAGACATAATAGGAAGACAGTAGAATTATAACAAACGATGAGAGTATATCAGTCCCCTCGCCTTGGAGTTAAAGTGTTCACAAGCACGGGGGGGGTGGTGGAGGATAGTCTTAGCAAATGGCAAGAAACTGGCGCTTTTTATAGCGTCAGTGAATGGGACGGGCAGCAGACGAGGGCAGTCACTGGTAGGCCGGGATTCCCCAGTGGAAGTAAGGTCCTTCCCAAAGAGATGGGTAGTTTGCAGTGTCGCCGTGAAGAAGGTCTTGGTAGATGTCCTCTGAACCAAGATTCCATGAATGTTGCATGTGTCTGACAAGTTGTGCAAGAAGGTATAAAATACCGACAATATGAAAGTTAAGACACATGAGCAACCATCTGGATATCTTTATTGAGTAGAGACGTTTCGCCATCCAGGTGGCTTTATCAATACAGAATTCTAGTACATAATAGGAGACAGTAGAAATTATTACAAAAGATGAGGTAATCAGTCCTCGCCTTGGAGTTAGTATTCACAGCATCGTGGGGGAGGAAGTCTGGAGCAAATGCAAGAAGACTGGTGGCGCTTTTTATAGGCGTCAGTGAATGGGACGCTGCTGACGAGGTGCATTCCCCACTGGTAGGCGGGATTCCACAGTGGACAGAGGTCCTGTCAAAGAAGATTGGTTAGTTGCAGTATCCGTGAAGATCTTGTAGATGTCCTCTGAACCAAGATTGAGTTCGACAGGTATAGGAGGATCACGTTTCGCTGAGATTTAAAATACGTAATTGCTGGATTTTGCTGCATTGGTTTTTGATCCTCCATTTTTGTTCCTCCCAATGGGCTATCCTGTCAACCTCATTTTGTGTTTTGGTGTGTGAGTGTATCAATATTGGCATGAGTGATAAGTTTGTGTAATGTCGTCTGGCATAGGCTAGTGTGATGGAGGTTGTTGGTAATATTGGGTGTTGGAATGTCGTTAGTGTATAAAATGTAGAGGTAGGAAAGGACAATTCCCTGGGGTACTCCAGCTTTTAGTGTGAAGGTAGTCGAGTAACAAGCCTTGGAATTTTGATTCTCATGGTACGGCCGCTAGAAGTTGCAGAGGAGTTACAGTATTTGAGAGGCAGGTTGAAGTTAGTGCAGAGTTTTACTTGAGCCCCTCGTGCCACACAGTGTCAAAGCTTTTTTCCAACAGTCTTTTGCAACCATGGCTGTCCTGTTCCTTTGTTTTGGTGTTTTATGTGGATGTAGTTGAGAATGATGTTAATGGCATCCAGTGTGGAATCAGTGTGTTCTGAAGCCAACTGGCCATCTGAAATAGATAATTATTTTCCAAGATCTCGAAGGCGATGATTAATGAGATTTTTCAAAGAGTGTTCCTAAAGTTTCGTAGCTTGATAGGGCGATAGTTCTAGGGTCAGAGTGGTCTTTATTGGTTTAGGAAAGGAGGATAGCAGTAGCATGCTTGAAGAGGCAAGGGAAGTATCCAGAGCAAGGGTTGAAGGAACGCGAGTATTTATATTCCTGGCACCCCACTGAGTCCAGGTGAAGAATGCTGCATCTGATGATTTACCGAGTTGGGTGTATAGTCTAAAAACTTGGTAGCTTGGAAGAGACTGGACAAGTTTGTGGCAACCTTCTACCAGTGTTTCTTATGTGGGATAGCGATGAAGAAGTTCTGGCAACTGGTTCAGCTATGTTATAGAAAGCACTATTCTGGTTGATGTTGTCGGATATAGAAATGAGTGATGATTCCAGGATTTCTCGGTATTGAGTGTTTGTCTTCTGTGGCGATATCTTGAGTTTCTGTAGTTTATCAAGTGGTTGTGTGAATTAACGGTGTTGTACGCAGGCATTCCTTGTGTCGTCAGACCTGCTTGCGTATTGGTGTTTCTGAAATACGTGTTTGGAGTCCCTTTGTTGTTTCGCCCACGTATAACTTGTTTGCAGTCATTACAAGGGATTATTATACCCCTGCAAGGAATGAGGCTTGTCCTGCCTACTACTGGTGATGTCCTTGATGGTCGTGGGTTGTGGAGTAGATACTTGAATGATGTTTTTGCAAGATGATGGAAAACATGTTTGGCAATGGAGTGTGGTGAAGGACTATTATCTCTTCTCGGCAGTGTCTTCTCTGGGTGTGTGAAGATGTTTAGTGCTCGCCGTCTGCATAGTCTCTGATGAAGTGACAGGATAGTGGAGTTTGGAAAAATACCTGTTCATTATAGTGCATTCTTCCTCCAAAGAACTCGTTGCTGCAGATTCGAGGTAGCACGCAGGAAGAAGCCTATAATTACACCACGTTTGGTTTTGGTGTCGTGGTGAGAGTAGAGTGGAGAAGATCGTTTTGGATGTGGTGGTTTTCGACAGACTTTAAAAAACGAAGTTCGTGTCAGCTTTGGCAGAGTAGAACATCAAGGAAAGTAAGAGTGTTGTCGACCCTCTTCTTCAATCCAGTTCACACATGAAGAAGAGGTCGACAACACAAACAACACAACCTTTTCTACTCCTTGCATGATCCTGCTCCTAACCCACTTACAAATAACCTTGGATCCGCTGACAGTACCTCTAAGACAGGTACCATTCCTCGACCCACGTTCGCCTTAGCTTTTTTGGTTAAGACGATGACTCCAGTTCTGCACTCCGCTCTAGCTCTAAAGGTCGAAAGTCCCTTACTTTCCCGAGCTCTACCCCACCGTGAGTCCCAACAGAAGAACGAATTTCTCTTTTCATCTGTCCCAACGATCGCCTTTGATGCTGGGGTTAAGCCCTGGCTCTAATTTCTACGACTAAAACACTCCCTCTCCATCACTATTCATCGTCTGTCCCGTCTCCCGCTCATCCCATATTGGGATCTTACCTGAACTTTCGTTCGTTCGTTCACCCCAGGTAGTTCTGTTTGTGACTTGAAAAAGCCCACTGTGTGGGCGAAACGTAGTCCAATATAGGATCACATTATACCTGCATTTAGTGTTTATATGCCAATGAATCTCAGCATGGATTCACGAGAGGTCGTTCCTGCCTGACAAACATACGTACGTTTCAATAGAACATTTTGAAGGCAGTTTGCCAGTGATAAGGAATATGATATTTTTTATTTGGATTTTAGTAAAGACCTTCGACAGAGTACCTCACAAGCACTCTTAAGAAAGTGGCAGCTCATGGATAGGAGGTACAAGATTTCTAGCATTGATTGAGGCATGGCTTTACCAATAGAAGCAGAGAGTTATCCCATTATGGAGTAAATCTGAATGGGATTATCACTCAGTGGGTTCCACCAAGGATCAGATTAGGCCCGCTCTTGTCATAATTTAACATTAATGACCTTGATGAAGGTATTACTATTGACATAGTAAGTTTGCTGATGATACAAAGAAGGGCCTGTAAAATTCACTCTGAGGGGGATATCAAATGAACTCCATGACGATTTGAGCAAATTAATGTCTTGGTCAGAGAAATGTACTGATGAAGTTTAATGTGATAAGTGTAAGGGAACATGCCCTTGGTATGAAAAAACTAACCCTTCGAGCTATAATCTAGGGTAATAGAGCTCTTGTCATACAGAATGTGAAAAACGACTTGGGAGTCATGGTAAGCAGAAATCTAAAGCCCAAGACAGCAGTGCCTCAGTGTCGCAAACAAGCCAACAGATTACTTGGATTAATCTCAATAAGTAATAAGTAAAACAGAAGTCCAAAAAAGTTATTTTTAACAGCTCTATACATCAACTATGAAGGCCACCATTTTCTTTATGCTGCTCAGTTTTTGTCCCCTTACTACAGGATGGACATAGACTCATTAGAGAACATACAGAGAAGAATGAATAAAATGATTTAAACGTGTAAGGAACCTCGTCCGTAAGAAGATAGACTTACAGCCTTAAATTCCCACTCTCTGGTCTAGCGTAGAATGAGGTGAGATATCATTGAAGTGTAATAAGTGGATGACGAGCATAAACTGAGTGTCGAACCAGGTAAGAACCAGGAATAATGGATTTTAAGTGGATCAATTTAGATTTAGAAAGACATAGGTAAGTACACTGGTTTTCTAACAGAGTTGTAGATGCGTGGAACATCTTCCCAGCGGGGTGATAGAGGTTAGGACTTTGGTAGCTTTAAGAAGACTGGACCAAAAATATATGGTGGGAGGGGCTTTGTTTAATTGGTGTCAAGGGTAGCGGAGTTTTTATTTCTAGATGTAGCTTTAGGTAATGTTATTCGTTTTGATAAGGACCTGGTCCTCGAATGGTCCCAGAAGGCCTTCTGCAGTGTTTCCAACATTCATTATGTTCTTATGTTATCAGACTTTTACTGTACTCGACTGAAGGAAGCCTACTGTGGTAGGCGAAACGTTTCGAAATATAGATACCTAACTGTTGCATATGTGTCTTACCTAAATCAGCACTATTCTTCCGTCTGTCCCACTTCCCTGCCATCCCATGGGATCTTACATGAACTTTCGTTCCGTTCGCTCGTATCTCTGTATGTTAGAATTGATTCAAGGTCAGATGGACCGAAACGTTTTTCTCATAAATATGTCATGTTTGTTACTTGTGTTTCTAAACCAACTTTTCCCCCCACTGACGCCTATATAAAGCATCTTTTTTGGCTTTTCTCCAGAATTCCCCCACCAGATGCTGTGAACACTAACTCCAAGGCCCGGGGGCTGATTACCTCATCTTTTTTATTATTCTCTGTCTTCCTATTAGTCCTAAATCTTTTGATAAAGCCACTGGAGGCGAAACGTCCCCACAATAAAGAATCCAGAGTTGCACTTTTCTTAAATTTCATATTGTGGGATTTTATACCTTTCTTCACAATTGTCAGACACTGCAACTCAGGAATCTTGGTTCAGAGGACATCTACAGACCTCTTCACGGCTGCTGCAACTAACCCATCTCTTTGGGAAGGACCTACTTCCACTGGGGAATCCCGCCTACCAGTGACTGCCCTCGTCTGCTGCCCGTCCCTTCCACTGACGCCTATATAAACGCCAGTCTTCTTGCCTTTGCTCCAGACTCTCCTCCACCACGATGCTGTGAACACTAACTCCAAGGCCGAGGACTGATTACCTCATCTTTTGTATATATTCTACTGTCTTCCTATTATGTCCTAGAATCTGTATTGATAAAGCCACTGGATGGCGAAACGTCTACAATAAAGATATCCAGATGTTGCACATGTGTCTTAACTTTCATATTGTCGGTATTTTATACCTTTCTTGCACAACTTGTCAGACACTGCAACATCATGGAATCTTGGTTCAGAGGACATCTACAAGACCTTCTTCACGGCTGCTGCAACTAACCCATCTCTTTGGGAAGGACCTACTTCCACTGGGGAATCCCGCCTACCAGTGACTGCCCTCGTCTGCTGCCCGTCCCTTCCACTGACGCCTATATAAACGCCAGTCTTCTTGCCTTTGCTCCAGACTCTCCTCCACCACGATGCTGTGAACACTAACTCCAAGGCCGAGGGACTGATTACCTCATCTTTTGTATATAGTTCTACTGTCTTCCTATTATGTCCTAGAATCTGTATTGATAAAGCCACTGGATGGCGAAACGTCTACAATAAAGATATCCAGATGTTGCACATGTGTCTTAACTTTCATATTGTCGGTATTTTATACCTTTCTTGCACAACTTGTCAGACACTGCAACATCATGGAATCTTGGTTCAGAGGACATCTACAAGACCTTCTTCACGGCTGCTGCAACTAACCCATCTCTTTGGGAAGGACCTACTTCCACTGGGGAATCCCGCCTACCAGTGACTGCCCTCGTCTGCTGCCCGTCCCTTCCACTGACGCCTATATAAACGCCAGTCTTCTTGCCTTTGCTCCAGACTCTCCTCCACCACGATGCTGTGAACACTAACTCCAAGGCCGAGGGACTGATTACCTCATCTTTTGTATATAGTTCTACTGTCTTCCTATTATGTCCTAGAATCTGTATTGATAAAGCCACTGGATGGCGAAACGTCTACAATAAAGAATATCCAGATGTTGCACATGTGTCTTAACTTTCTATTGTCGGTATTTATACCTTTCTGCACAACGTCAACTGCAACATCATGGAATCTTT
>NC_069487.1:15447170-15455734 GCF_026875155.1 Cherax quadricarinatus | reverse complement strand
GTCCTCTGGGAGCCCTAATTTAACCAATTATATGGCACACCTTGCTTGGAAACGTCTGTAGCCCCCCCCCACGTCTGGGGTTTTTTGTTTTTGCGCCTCACCAGGCGTCAGGCGTACACGGGTTGGGAGGTGCTTGGACCACCATAAAACCCCAAAGGGAAAGAGCATACATGAATTCGACGGAGCTGCTGCGGGTCAGGGCTCGGGAGAAGGCGTTGAATCTCGGAGGAGATTTTGGGGGCATTGGGCAATTTTCGGGTTTGGCGCGTACCCGTCTGTGTAGGTTTTGGGGACCTTTTGGCTTAGTTCCTGTAGGGGAACTGTCCTTTGTACAATATTGTAAGTTACATTCATTTTGGTAAAGTTGTTTGTATTCCCGTCCACTGCTTAGTGACCCCCCCCTTTTATCTAAACCACAATTTTTTCTGTTCCCAAAATATTATTGTACAAAGACTTAAAAAAACTGTTTTTGAGTAAAAATAGTAATATTCACTGCCCCCTTTATTTCTATTCATTTTTCTATATTTTATTATGTTTATAATGAGTGAAGAGGGGGCGAGGCATATGTTAGTACATTGTAGAGTTAATGAGAGTGTCGTGGGGTCACCACTGACCTGTTTTCCCTACCTACCTCCGCTAATCATCTCACTCCTAACACCGCGCCACCCCTCTCCTCGCCTACAAAAACCCTTAACCCCATTTTCCCCCCCAATCATTACCCCCCACATGACAAAATATTAATATATAATATATATATATATATATTATATTTAAATATATATTATAATTAAATATACTTTAATATAAAATATATAATATATATAAATAATATATAATATATATATATATTATATATATATATAATATATATATATAATATATTATTATATAATATAAAATAAGATCACAGTAAACAACGATATCACAATATGAGAACAACCACTGTGAAAAAATAAAAATTTCCAAAGTGCTTCGCGACTTCTCACTTTATAAAGGAACTATGAAACAAACACAACAGGATGGCTATTATAAATTTAACACTTGCAACTCTTGGGTATTTTTATTGGGGAAACTTTCGCCACAACCGGGTTTCATCATCCATACAAAGGGAGAACTTGAAGAACAGGAGAAATGAGGAATCATCCCCAACCTTGAGTCATGTGGTCAGTCCCATCAATTTTGAATATCACTGTGTCAAATTTATCAACGTCGGTTCTCTGAACCATTCATCTACAAAGGATGGCAAATCATGAAAGACTATTCCTCACAGTTGTTTCACAACACCCACGTAAACACAACTGATATCACCCAAAGCTTTAAAATTTTTTTTTTACTTGCAATGAAATCTTAAATTTTTCCCCAAAATTTTTATTAATTAAAATGAACCATTTTAATAACCAAAAAAAAAATTTTCAATTTTTTTCAAAACGCTTTTTAGAAACATAAATTCTATTAATTCTTGTCGACCGGACTTCTTATACAGCTGTCTCGCTTTTTTGAAAATAAATTTTGGGATGGTTAAAAACCCACCACATAATAAACAAGCATTAGAATTTTTGTCCTTTTCTAAGCTATATTTATTTGTTTTAATCTTAGCCCAAGTTTTTTTCCCATTTGACCGTAATAAACTTTATCGCATTTTTTACAAGAACTTGTAGACATCCTCAGCATTTGAGGGGATTTTTTATCAAAATTTTTTTTTTTTTTACTCTATAAAAAAATTTTTTAAATACAACTTCGATTTTAAAAGTTTGTGGCCTTCCTATATGCTGCAAAGTTAAACTTTATAAACCCGGTGATCAACCATCCAAGAATGGAAGTTCACAGTCCACCTCTTTCTCCACGCTAAATTTTAATAGAGGGGAGAAAGCGTTAAATCTTGGGTAAAAAGTATCAAAGCAAAAGTGTCATCCCATTCTGAATCATTTAGCTCTACATACGGATATTTTCGAAGCTACATACAAGTCCTCGATAAAGGGGAAACGGAAAACCAATTTCCTTTCTTGTTGTTCACGCGAGTTCCTGTTCCCATTGCTATCTTTTTGAAGAAAAAAAGGGGAGTTCTCTTTCCTTTTGATAAATAACCCTTATTGAATTGTTAAGCTTGTTTATTTGATTGCAAGTTTGAGTTTGAGGGGGAAATACTATGTGGCCTGGTGGCTAAAGCTCCCGCTTCACACACGGGGGGCCCGGTTCGATTCCCGCGGGTGAAACTTTCGACAAAAGTTTTTCCCACACCTGTTGTCCTGTTCACCTAGCAGCAAATAGGTACCTGGGTGTTAGTCGACTTGTGTGCGTTGCATCCTGGGGGACAAGATTAAGAACCCCAATGGAAATAAGTTAGACAGTCCTCGATGACGCACTGACTTTCTTGGGTTATCCTGGGTGGCTAACCCTCCGGGGTTAAAAATCCGAACGAAATCTTATCTTATTGAGCAATCTGTATATGGAATTTTTCCAGGTTAGACCGTTGAAAGATATCCTGCCTTGTAGAGCTAAATGGTTCAGATATGTGGATGACATCTTGTGTCTTTGGCCAAAAGATATGGCCCTTGATACATTTTTACAAAAATTTAGCTCTTAGGTATTTAAAAATTCACGGATTGTGAGAAGCATTCTTATAAAAAAAAAAATCCCCCCAAACAACGGCTGGTGGTGTAAAAATTTTGGTTGAACGGTTGCAGGTTTCCCCTTTTTGGACAGACGGAAAACCCATTTTTTCAAAAAACGTATAGCACAGGAGACAAAACGTGTTTTTCAACCATATTAGAGCTTTTTAATAAACCGGCAAACTGGGGGGGAAGCAAGAGTATCTTGGTCTACCCTTTTTCCTCTTCGTTTGAAGGAATATTGAGAAGGGCAATTATTAACATAATGCATTTTTTTATACAATATCATGAGGGGTTTTTTAAATTGATCATTTATAGGGGAAGCAATGGTACACAGCTAAAATGGGCAATAGAATCATTAGACTTCTTAAATGTAGTGCCACACTGAGGAATTAGGGCCTACTTTTCCTGCAGTTTCTGAAGGCTGAAAAAGAGTTTGCCTCAGAATTATGTGGGTTGTTATTACAGAGTTTATTTTAATGAGCTCCATTTTCTTTGCATAACTTCAGAAGTCTCCCCTTTAAATGTTCCCGTTTTCTCGTCCCTGTAAATGGACATGCTGTCCCGTGGGTGGCTACTCCATAATTGCCAGTGACGTCTATATTACTGACAATATATTTATGTATGTAAAGTTACTGATATCATAGGAGAATATGACCGAATTTCTTATTATTGCCACGTTACTTTCGTTTAGGCTATTACAATATCAATGCTTGGGGGTTTTTTTCTAATATATAATTTCATCCTTCGGGCTCCACATCAAACATTACCAATTTAGTCAAAATCTGTAGTATATAACTGATGCCGCGAACAAAGATCACTTACTACCTCAGGTGAAAACTTCAATATAATCTCCTCAAGACCAGGACCCACACTTACGAATTCAAAAAACCAATGATAACTGTATGTTACTCCCAACATAAAAAAACCTAAAAGATTACAGAGACTAGTGTTTCCCTACTTACCCATCGGGACCAACACCATACCCCCTTTTAAAACAGGCATAATTACAGATAATACACAGACCACTACCCACTTTCCTCAAAAAACTTTTGGGTAAACTCCCCAAGACACTACAAAGTCACCTCAGACTTCACAATGAGCACCTTTTAATAACTTCACAACGCAAAGCAAACATTGACGGGCACACTGACTAAAACCTAACAATATTGACGAATGTTTTAAAAAATTTTCCAAAAAAAAAACCAAATACCTCTAAAACAAGCACTGCCCAAAAAAAAACCCTAAACAATGACAGCAAAGAACTGAACAGTCCCTGGCTAACACCCAGCATTCTAAAATCCATAAATAAAAAAAACACCAATATGAAAAACAGTACAGAAGGGGTCACATAACCAGAGACCAAAAAAAAACTTTTCTCGTCAATCCTAACCACCCTGATAAAAGGCAAAAAAATTGTATTAGAAAACAGTTTACCCAAACTTACGAGGTGATATAAAAAAGACCTAAAAACCCTATCGATCAGAAACAGCAAACAACTCAATGTTTTCTTTTCCATAAGGAAAAAACCTTTGCCAAAAAACCCCAAGCTCAATACCCCCCCAAAATGACTACCTCACTGGCAACTACCCAAACACATGTTCCAGCTCCGACAAACCCCAAAAACAAAGTCCCCCTTTATTATAACGCACAAAAAAACAAGGCAAATTAAATCCCTTCCCCCCTTTATATACAAAAAATGTCAAGTGCTATCACCAATCATTCAACACTCTTTAACAAATCTTGAATCCTCCACCTTCCCTACATACTCAAAATGAAAGGGGGTCACCCCGACCCACAAAGGGGAAACCCAAACAGAGTTGAATAACATAGGCCAATATCCAACTTACCCCTCTCTCAAAAATCTTTGAAAATTAATTCAAAACAATCTACCCCTATTTATCTCCCAAAACATACCAACCCCGCCAATTTTTGGTTTCGGGCCTAATAAAAATACTAAAGCTTTTAACACATGCTAAAACATAATACACTGCAATAGAGAAAAAAAATCCCACGGGGGATTTTCATTGATTTTTCGAAAGCTTTTGATACAGTTGACCATACTTCCCACGTAAAATTGTCACACATGGATAAGAGGGCACTCCCCACTCCCTCAAGTCTTCCCTCAGAACAAACCAAATGTGTACACAAAGGGGGGCAAGCTTTTCCGCCAACCCAAATTACGTTGGGCCACAGGGAAGCGTCCTTGGCCCCTTCTCTTTCTCCTATACAAAATACCTTCAAATTCTTCGCAATTACCAAACCCACACTTTTTGCAATGACACACTACCTTCTCTCACCCAGCCCAGTCACGCACCAATACGAAAAATACCGAATTACAGAAAATACACCGGGAGGGGAAACAAACTTACACTAAACATTGACAAAACCTACTTCATTCAGTTTGGTAACGAGCTACAGATGCCCCCTTTTAACATAATGATAAAGGGATCACCTATCACAAAACTAACAGAGGGAAAATTTTTAGGAACCACATTGATAATACCAAAATTTCATACACATAACAACAAATTTCTAAAAAAATTTTCCAAGATTAGCATACTATCGAGATACGGTACTATGTTCCACAGTCAGCCCCCCGGGCCCTTATCACTTCTTATTTACCCCTATCTCACCATGGAATTTGTGCAGGGGGCTCAAAAACAATTAACCTCTCAGCCCATTTAATTACTCAAAAAAAAGGCTGCATTTAGAATGATAAATTCTCACACAGGCGCACCTCCACCAATATTCATACACTAAACCTACCACCATTCAAAAAAACCATCTTATTACTGCACCTATTACAAAAAAGAACACTTTTAAATCGATATTAACCCTCCCCTCAAACATCTCCCCTTTCCAAACCCCAACAAACACATGACCCTAACAAAGGGACAGATCACTCTTTATGTTTCCCGTGTCCCTCTCACACATGCAAAAAAATCAATGCCATAAAAGGGGCCCTAAAATCTGGAATTCATTACCGTAAATATAAAAGAAAAAACTACCCGTTTAAAATTCAAGTCTCTTCTCAAAATCACTTTCTCACCCAAAACCCAAAAAAATACGAAAACTGAACCATAAATTTTTATATCTTAAATGTTTTTCCCCAATTATATCAAAAATTTAAAACCCAAAACCGATCAACTTTATTTTTTTTTAAATACACTACCTAACAAACACACCAACAAAATGAACCATAGACCGTCTTGTAATACTCACTTGTCTTTAAGTAACTGTTTCATTAATGTTTTTTAACACTGATTTCACATTGTTTTGTTAAAACTTTTAAATTAATTTAAGCCGCCCGTAATGCAAAACAATATAAGTGGCTTTGGCATGCTCTCTTATCTGTATTTTTTTTTTACCTCTGTATGGTTGGCTCAAATTGGAAATAAATAAATAAAAAAAAATAAATAAATAGGGTACGGGATGCCTAGGGGCACTTCCCGTACCCTTCTCTCTCTCTCCCTCTTCCCTCTCTCTTCTCCCTCTCCTCCCTCTTCCTCTCTCTCTCCCCCTCTCCCCCTCTTCCTCCCTCCTCCCTCCTCCCCCTCTTCCCTCTCTCTCTCCCTCTCTCCCCCCTTCCTCCCCTCTCCCCCCACTCCTCCCCCTCTTTCCCCTCTCTCTCTTTCCCTCTCTCCCCCTCTTCCTCTCTCTCTCTCCCTCTCTCCCCCTCTTCCCTCTCTCCTCTCCCTCTCCCCCCTTTCCCCTCTCTCTCTCCCTCTCTCCCCCCCTTCCTCTCTCTCTTTTCCCCCCCCCCTCTTCCCCCCTCTCCCCCTCCCCCTTCCCCTCTCTTTTCTCCCTCTCTCCCCCCCTTCCTCTCTCTCTCTCCCTCCCTCCCCCCCTTTCCCCCTCTCCCCTCCTCTCTCCCCCTCTTTCCCCTCTCCTCCCCCTCTCCCCCCTCCTTCCTTTCCCTCTCTCCCCCCCTTCCCCTCTCTCTCTCCCCTCTCCCCCCTTCCCCTCTCTCTCTCCCTCTCCCCCCCTCTTCCCCCTCTCTCTCCCTCTCTCCCCCTCTCCTCTCTCTCTTCCCTCCCTCTCCCCCTCTTCCTCTCTCTCTCCCCTCTCTCCCCCTCTTCCCTCTCTCTCTCCCTCTCTCCCCCCTTCCTCTTCCCCTCTCCCCTCCTCCCCCTCTTCCTCTCTCTCCTCCCCCTCCCCCCCCTTCCTCTCTCCCCTTCCCTCTCTCCCCCCCCCCCCTCTTCCCCCTCTCCCCCCTTTTTCCTTCTCTCCCTCCTCCCCCTCTTCCTCTCCTCTCTCCCTCTCTCCCCCTCTTCCTCCTCCCCTCCCTCTCTCCCCCTCTTCCTCTCCTCCCCCCCTCTCCCCCTCTCCCCCCTTCCCCCCCCTTCCCTCTCCTCTCTCCCCCTCTCCCCCTCTTCTCCCCTTCCCCTCTTCCTCTCTCTCTCTCCCTCTCTCCCCCTCTCTCTCTCCCTCTTCCCCCCCCTCCTCTCCCTCTCTCCCCTCTCCTCTCTCTCCTCCCCTCCCCCCCTCTTCCTCTCTCTCTCTCCCTCTCTCCCCCCCCTCTCTCTCTCCCCCCTCTCCCCCCTCCCCTCCTTCTCCCCCTCTCCCCCTCTTCCCCTCCTCCCCCTCCTCCCCCTCTTCCTCTCTCTCTCCCCTCTCTCCCCCTCTTCCCCCTCTCCTCCCCCTCTCCCCCCCCCTCTTCCCCCCTCTCCCCCTCTTTCCCCCTCTCTCTCCCCCTCTCCCCCCCTTTTCCCCTCCCCTTCCCTCTCCCCCCCCTCTTCCTCTCTCTCTCTCCCCTCCCCCCCCTTTTCCCTCTCTCTCTCCCTCCTCCCCCTCCCTCTCTCTCTCTCCCCTCTCCCCCCTTCCCTCTCTCTCTCCCTCTCTCCCCCTCTTCTCTCTCCTCTCCCTCTCCCCCCCCTTTTTTCCTCTCCCTCCCCCTCTCTCTTTTTTTTTTTTTTTTTTTTTTTTTACACAGGGTTTGACAAGGTTAAGGGATCCTAGCTTTATTGACACTATATTACGGGTTTAAGGATTCCTAACTTTATTGCAAGCAAGAGCTGTTACCTACATCACTCATTTAAAAAGCATTTTTATTTTTATAGACATACAAGTAGGGGACAGGATAAAGTGGAGCCATCGTGGCCAGCATTTTCTTTTGATCACTGACTTTATCTCGTTGCATCATTATGCTGTACAATGTTTCCTACCGAGTCACCTGGATGTATATCCAATGGAGTGATGTTCGGAGGGGGTACAGCCAAGGAAGTTGCTGCTTTCTCCCGCTTTGGCATAAAAGCTTGTTTCACGCGTCCTCGAAGGGGATCCAATTGGTATTTGACAATTTTGGGCCCTTTGTACTAACATAAGGCCACCCACATCCCCCAGTTGGGCCGCTAAATACAGACATCCGGGATGGGTCCAGGCAAGAGATGAGACGTTTTGCTCTTTTTCTCTACTCTGTCAACAGTCGCAATGAGGGGGGGGGCAGGCAAACCCCAAGAAATGGAGCATACTCAAGGTGTGAGCGACTTGTGCCTCGTACAGGATCTTGCAACCCCTACGTCAAGCGGGCAGATACGGGAAGTGCGAAAGTTTCCTGCTGCCTTGTTTGCAAGATTTACAACAGGTTCTTCATGGTTAGTTTGGAGAAATTTTTCACCCAAGATATAAAACTTTTTCCCAGGTGCCAACATCGCCCCCCATTCATCCTTACAAACTGCACCACTTTACCATCATGGTGCCTAGAGACATCACATTTCGTTTTCCCCGGGTGCAAATGTTACTTGCCATCTATTTCCCCAAGCTGATATAGCTCTCAGCGGTGATTATGATTTAGAGCAGCGGCTTTCTTCTCTTGGATAAGTAAAAGCAGGTACAGTCGTCTCATATCATGTGATTCTGGGATGAGATGAAAAGGTCGTTGAATAGACATTCCATAACTGGACCCAGCACACTTCCTTGTGGAACGTTTGGGCCCCAATAGGATCCTTGCTG
>NC_069487.1:15387170-15442170 GCF_026875155.1 Cherax quadricarinatus | reverse complement strand
ACAAAATTTGTTGATAACAACTCACCCACTCTCTCATTTGCTCTCTTTTTACATGCTTCACCACTCTCTTAACCTCTCTTTTTTTTCTCCATATACTCTTCCCTCTTGCATCACTTCTACTTCGTAAAAACTTCTCATATGCTAACTTTTTCTCCCTTACTACTCTCTTTACATCATTCCACCAATCGCTCCTATTCCCTCCTGCACCCACTTTCCTGTAACCACAAACTTCTGCTGAACACTCTAACACTACATTTTTAAACCTACCCCATACCTCTTCGACCCCATTGCCCATGCTCTCATTAGCCCATCTATCCTCCAATAGCTGTTTATATCTTACCCTAACTGCCTCCTCTTTTAGTTTATAAACCTTCACCTCTCTCTTCCCTGATGCTTCTTTCCTCCTTGTATCCCATCTACCTTTTACTCTCAGTGTAGCTACAACTAGAAAGTGATCTGATATATCTGTGGCCCCTCTATAAACATGTACATCCTGAAGTCTACTCAACAGTCTTTTATCTACCAATACATAATCCAACAAACTACTGTCATTTCGCCCTACATCATATCTTGTATACTTATTTATCCTCTTTTTCTTAAGATATGTATTACCTATAACTAAACCCCTTTCTATACAAAGTTCAATCAAAGGGCTCCCATTATCATTTACGCCTGGCACCCGAACTTACCTACCACACCCTCTCTAAAAGTTTCTCCTACTTTAGCATTCAGGTCCCCTTCCACAATTACTCTCTCACTTGGTTCCAAGGCTCCTATACATTCACTTAACATCTCCCAAAATCTCTCTCTCTCCTCTACATTCCTCTCTTCTCCAGGTGCATACACGCTTATTATGACCCACTTTTCGCATCCAACCTTTACTTTAATCCACATAATTCTTGAATTTACACATTCATATTCTCTTTTCTCCTTCCATAACTGATCCTTCAACATTACTGCTACCCCTTCCTGTGCTCTAACTCTATTAGATACTCCAGATTTAATCCCATTTATTTCCCCCCACCGAAACTCCCCTACCCCCTTCAGCTTTGTTTCGCTTAGGGCCAGAACATCCAACTTCTTTTCATTCATAACATCAGCAATCATCTGTTTCTTGTCATCCACACTACATCCACGCACATTCAAGCATCCCAGTTTTACATAGTTTTTCTTCTTCTCTTTTTTAGTAAAATGTCTACAGGAGAAGGGGTTACTAGCCCATTGCTCCCGGCATTTTAGTCTCCTCATACGACACGCATGGCTTACGGTATAACTATACTCTCATATATTCCTTTCTTTGCTTCCACGGATAATATTCTTGGTCTTTACAGACTCCCCAGGGCTCCACTCACCTTTTTCCCCTCATCATTTTTATAATTCACCTCATCTTTCATAGACCCATCTGCTGACAAGCCTACTCCCAAATATCCGAATTCATTCACTTCCTCCATACTCCCTCCAATCTGATATCCAGTCTTTCATTACATAATTTTTTTTTATCACCTTACTCTTTCCTACGTTCACTTCTAATTTCCTTTTTTTACATACCCTTCCAAACTCGTTCACCAATCTCTGCAGTTTTTCAGAATCTCTTAAAAGCAGAGTGTCATCCTCAAAATATTTCTGTTACAACTTTCACATTGTGTTACGTTCTTTCTCTCTAAATCTCACACCTCTTGTTAACACCCGAGCATTCTCTTTTCTTGCAATCATGGTGACATCACGCATCCCTGTCTAAGACCTACTTTTACTGGAAATTAATCTCCCTCTTTCCTACATAATCTAACCTGCCCCTCATTATCCACGTACAAACTCTAAACCGTTTTCAGTAACCTACCAACTCTTAATTCTTTCAATAATAACTACCATACACTATCAGGTATACTGAACAGGCTTAGTCCCTATAATTTTTACACTCTTTTGTCTCCTTTACGTTTATACAAAGGAACTACGCACGCTCTCTGCCAATCCCTAGGTACCGTCCCCTCTTCCATACATTTATTAAATAAAAGCACTAACCATTGCAAAACTATATCCTCACCCGATTTTAACATTTGTCTTTTCCCATCAATCCTATCTGTTTTACCCCCTTTCATTCTACCCACTGCCTAAGGCCCTTCCCCCCCCACTCACAATTGGTTCTTCCTCACTCCTACAAGATGCTGTACCTCCTTGCCCAGTGCACGAAATCACAGCTTCGCTATCTTCTTCAACCTTTAACAGTTCCTCAAAATATTTCCTCAATCTTTCCGATACTTCCAGCTCTCCATCTAATACCTCTCCTCTCTTATTTCCAACGGTCAAAGCCATTCGTTTCCTAGGCCTACTCAACGTAATAAACTCACTACAAAACTTTTTCTTATTCTCAGCAAAATTTGACGTCTCACCCTCTCATTTGTTCCCCTTTTGCATTCTTTCACATTTCTCTCCATGTACAACTCCCTCCTTATATCACTTCTACTCTCTAAAAATATCTCTTATGCTAACGCTTTCTCTCTTACTTCATCATTCCATCAGTCGCTCTTCCCTACAGCACCCATATCCACAAACTTATGCTGAACACTAACACTACATTTTTAAGTCTTCCCTAAACCTCTTTAACCTCATTGCTTATACAGTCAAATCATGATCCTAATTGGCAGCTGGTTCACCTATGCTATTCAGGTGAGGGCCACTGACGCAGACATAACACGGGAGTGCTGTCCGTGAAAATTTCCCATTGAATCCTTGTAATATGTGGTAGAGCCATTCATGATAGACCGAATCCCTGTCCATTATGTTTACTAATTGATAACCGTTCATTACGACTTGAGTTCATGCGAGTTTAGTGTGATCTTACTGCATGAATATATATTTACATGTATATATGTGAAGTACTTACGCAATTGGAGTGAACAACTTATGGGAATTGTAATAATGTTGGTAGAATTACCTAGAATATGCTAGGTAAAAGGACAAAAGGACATACGTCTCATTAATTGCACATGTGCCCTTTTACCTAACAACTTATGCTAAAATTTGGGTTGCATTCTATGTACCTTAAAATACACAATTCAAATAAAATAAACTATTTGTGTATGTATGCTTGCACAAGTGTCTGCAACACATATTTACAGTATGTATGCACGTTTCTACGCCTGTGCACGTGTTCATATGTCAATAAGAATGTCTGCATATGTGTAGTGTTATGTTGTATGTATGCATGCATGCATGTGTGTAGTGTTGTATGTTCTATGGTATGTATACATGTGTATATACGTTGGTGCAGGTGTTTGCATCACATATTTACAGTATAAATGCATGAACCTACACCTGTAAATTTAATTGTGGATGTGTGTTTGAGAATGATTACATGTGTATGTAGTGTCCAATACATGCATATGTGCATATAAGCATGTTAGAGTTTATCTGGAGAGAGTTCCGGGGGTCAACGCCCCCGCGGCCCGGTCTGTGACCAGACCTCCTTAGGTCAGTGTCCCAGGATGCGACCCACACCAGTCGACTAACACCCAGGTACCCATTTTACTGATGGGGAACATACACAGCAGGTGGAAAGAAACACGTCCAATGTTTCTATTCTGGCTGGGAATCGAACCCAGGCCCTCACCGTGTGAAGCGAGAGCGTTAACCACCAGGTTAACCACCAGGCCACCAGAGCCCGACAGTTATCCAGCCTTCTCTTGTCACATCATTAATGAGCCTACGTGACCCTACATTCCGACTGGCCCACGGTAGATCTAATCAGTTTGAAGGTGGACTCTGGTAGGCAAGACACATGGGCAACAGTTAGGCAACTTTATTTCGAAACGTTTCACCTACACAGTAGACTTTTTCAGTCGAGTGCAGGAGGCAGGAGCAGTAGAGATGTGAAGACGATGTAATCAGTCCATCACCCTTGAAGTCGTAGATTTGAGGTTGTCAGTCTCTCAGCCTGGAGAAGAGTTCTGTTCCATGGTCTGAAAATCTGTATACCAATTTGATAATCAAGGATGACTACCATGGTTAGGCCCAGAATGCAGTACTCATTCTATCCTCAAACGCAATGTGCTTCATAACCCGGAATCCTACACATCTAAGAAGTGAAGATAGTGTTATGGGCACCCAAGGCAACTTAGGGTGTTATCAGACAAAATGACTTGTCACTGGGGTCCATGTAATATTAAACCTTAAAACTTAAAAGACCTAAGTAACTCAACTGTGTGAAAAGCAGTTACAATAAAAGCTACGCTATGAATATCCTAGTATAGCTAGATTAAGTTACTTTGCTGTTTTAACTTTTAAGATTTAAACGTAAGATATTACATGGACCCTAATCGAAATAAGTCACTGACTTTTTTGGGGTTATTCTAGGTTATCTATACGTTAGCTGCTATATATGATAATTTATGTAACTCCATTTGTGTGTACCTGAATAAAATTGCTTGCTTACTTAATCCTAGTAAAAACTAGGAGTGGAAACTGGCCTGCCTGCACGGCATGGCGTTCCCTACCAGCCCTATGTCTATCCTCTATCATCGGCTAAAGTGTGCTTCTATTCAAGTCTATTCTCTGTCTCCAAATTTCGTCATCTACTCCAGTGTGATGGACAATGTGTTTATAGAAGCATCGTGGTCTGTGTCGTATTGTGGGGACTCTTGGAGTCATGTGGCTTGTTAAGGCAGCGCCTGGCAACAGCTGTTGCTCTTTCTTAGTGCCTGCCTCTCGTATTCTTTAGAGCCGTAAATCAGAGCATTAACAGATATTGTGCAGTAAGCCAGCTATAGGTAAACCATTCCTGTTATGAAGCTGTCTGTGGATCAGCAATGGCTTCACCATCTCAGATGTTCCTACTCACGGAAACCAAGCCAACTCATGTAACTCAGTTTTAAGTCAGTCTCTGCAAGCCACCTACATGTTCTCAGAGAGCTTTGTCGTGTCTGATTTTATTATCTATGTGGTACTCCATATCCCGTATGGATGAGCTAGGTTTGTGGCTTAATAAGCCAGCATTTGTATAAAGTGGGTGTGGGTCGCACATCAAGCCAGCGCGCTATTCAGCCGGGACGGCCCCTCCCCCCTCTCACCCTCTATCAGCGTTATTTTCTAGCAGTGCTCCATTCTTACCGTTCTGTGAACATAGCCTTGCCGTTTTCAGTCTTTCCTAGGGTTAACTGAAGACAAAAGTCTTCCAAGAGACTTCAACAGCGAAGGTCTGCATCCCTGGAGGTCTCCGAGTTACGGCATTGAAGACGGCTGCCATTCCAAGATGGCTACCCATCCAGTCGACGCCCCACTGGACGTCTTCACAAAACGCTGCATATGTAATCAGATGCCCAGGGGTATCTGATCACTGACTCGTCCTCTGTTGAATAGGTAAAGTGAAGCACCGTGTACATCGTCAATTTTCTGCCCTGTGATGTGCTGAGACTGCCCATGAGGTAACTCAAGCTGTGATAGAGCTTACCACTTCTTCACAAAGTTTGCATGCATAACGTTAATAACCAACAATATTTTGTTTATTCACTTTTGTGATCAATGCAAGTTTATTTTGATTTTGTCAGTTAAGTTTCTTTTCGACAAGAATTCTCACGTCAATGTTAAAATTCCCATTTATTATATATATGGTGGTGGTTGTCAAGCATATTTGTGTATACATAATATATATATATATATATATATATATATATATATATATATATATATATATATATATATATATAATATATATATATATATATATATATATTATATATATGATTGTTATAACTTGTTGTCACAGGAGTGATTTCTACAGCTCAGTTCTTGTTGCAAGTTAAGTGCATTTCATTGTGTTTGTGTTTCTAAGCAGAATTATTCTGACGAGTTTAATTTCTTTTAAGTGCCAAATTTCATATCGGGTTATAATTTTAAGATTATTATGCAGATAATGTACAACTTTTACAGAATCTTGTTCACTTTCCACTACGTGGAAATTAAACTCTCTTATTAGTAAAACCAGTGTTGTTACTCTTATCAGCTTCATTAAATCTTCACAAGTTTTCTGATATTTGGGCTCCTCTGGTCTGTAAGTGTGAATACTCTTATCTCCACCCCCCCATATTTTGCTATTTGTTTTTCACATAGCTCTTTTACTGTGAGAAAGCCTACTTTTGCATTTTGTTCATTTTGAAGATAATTCAACTCCCTCTGAGTAATCTATTTGCCTTAAGTCAGCTTCATATACTGATGTGAAACATTAGCTGATTTGTTTGTAAGTGCAAATCTGCCTCTAAAAGTTATTATTTTGTACTCTTCCTTATTGATTTGTGTGTAGATGCAGTTCTCTTTCTATTAATTAAATTTCTTCATTTTTTTTTTTTTGGCTGAGAAGAGAAAGCTACTCCTCCAATCCTGAATTCCTAAAAACTTGTTCTCTCTGTATTGCTTTCATGCAGTTCCAAGTAATTTAGTTTCACTTTTCTTGTGATATTTTATAAATGTCCTGTCAGGAAGCTTTCTGAGGGGGAAAAAAAGTGGATATTAATTGTCATGGAGAGTTTCTAGAAGTGAGAGGAAAATGGGGGTAGTGACAGGTTTGAGAAGACACCAAATAAGACAAGGGGCATTATGAGTAAAATATATAATAAATGTTTGCAGTCAAATGTTATAAGTTAGAAGACAAATACAATATTCAAAATTATGGAAACCGAATCTTAGCCAAAATTTGTTCAGTTATAATCCCCTCAAAATGATAATATATTATAATCATTAGGTACATTAGGTTACCTTTCAAGAAATACAATAATCATATTCAAATAATCCCACTTATAGGCTATGCACTTGTGACCAATTTATAAACACCCAAAGCCAGAAACAACAAACCCCCACTTACCTTACACCATTACATAGAATACTCGTCTCAGCCTGCAATCTGAAGAAAATAATCCTTATCTTTGCCTAATGTTTTCCTGCCCCTCGCACATCTCCAGAGCACACACACTCAGAGTTAACTTCGTTCAAAAGTGTTCCAATTTTAGCGAGGTAAGCATCATCCTTTCCCTAGGATGCTTGAAGCTACACTCCTTAAAACAGCCATCTCCTACACTGATAACCACCCAACACAGAAATTTGTAAATAACACTAAACCAGATGCTAGTTACCATCTCTCTAATCAGTGATATAATAAGAATACTTTTATAATCTCTAACAGATATAAACTAAACTTGCATAAATATAAAATGCATTTGTTCCAAAAAGTTTATACCCACATTACAAAAAATCCTAAATATACCCCTAACCCAAATTATAACATTCTAAATTTTATTGAAAGCTACACCATGTGCATCAGAAAACTCTGTTAGTATATGATTACTCTATCAAAAAAATACCAGTCTAAAAAATCGGTGAAGAAAACCAATATTACCCTTCCTCCGAAAAAAATACATTTTACATAAAACCCAAAACTCTAATATATATATAAAAAAATACTTTACAGTCACTAATATTCTTTAGAAAACTTCTCTGATCTCAATAGCATAACCCAACAAAAAATATTTTATAAACCCTACCTATGAATATTACTACAAATTTAAAATGTAAACAAACTAACAACAGAAAAGGCACCACCACCTCGGGTGGTGGAGCCTAGTTTATCATTGATTCTTGTGTTTGTGACTTCACTCAATTGTCTCATTTCAATGATTTCTTTCATTACTATTCCTTCACAGGAGCTCGCTCTAACTCATATCTTCTGCTGAGTGAGCTGATTAATGCTAGATAGCTCCCTGGAGAATTCCACGGAGTTTTTGCGCGTGGCTTGGAATAATTACTGGATGCAGTCAGTATTACAGTCCAATCTTCTAGCCTCTTCTCCGAGGCTGGTAAATAATATGCGCTAGGTGCCATCCAAAAAAAAAGTTCTCAGACAACCAACTCTGCCGATACGATGTCTTTGCCTGTTCTCCTCAGAGTGCAACATTTTTCTGACCCGAATTCATTCTTTCCTGCTACATGACTCATGTTCAAAGAGTGTGCTTCCCTTGCAACAGATAACACAACGCCACTGCATGTCAGAAATGGTGCTTCATATTCGAATGGGAACAATTCATCCCGTCCCTCTTCAAGGGCTAGTTTGTTTGGTAACTGCTCAGCACGCAGCACGTATGGCAATGACAGTAACAAGACTTCCTACAATCAGGGCCGGGTTAAGGCATGGGCATTAAGGGCTGCAGCCCAGGGTTCTCCGCCAGCTGAAGGGCCTCCAGAGATTAAGTGAAAAGTGTTCACAGTTACTATAATTATAAATTTACAGCAGTATGTTATTACATCACGTATATGATGAACTGTTGACTGTTGTGATTATTTTGTTCTTTTTGAAAATATAACTGGGGCCTTCACAGTGCCTATAGCCAAGGGACCTACAAAATCTTAATCAGGCTATGGCTACAACTGTCGCATGAAGGGCCATATCAGCTATAGTTGCCAGAGGACAAGGATGGAGTTTTCTGAGCAGAACCCTTCTCTAGTGCCAGGCTTCGGGGAATCCGCGTGCCACAATCCGAACGGCTTGTCATCACAAGAACTGATACGCAATACTACATTCTTGTGCAAAATTCTTTTGATGTTCTAAGCAGTTTGGAGGCTTCAGAGTGCCTCGGTGACGAGGTTGCGTCTCGCGTATCTGACGAAGATATTTTCAGGGATGAAGTAGACCAACCTGCTACCGACGATGAAGTACCTGCCTACATGCACATTCATTCCAGTGCAACCGTAGGCTCTCTTATCGAAGCCAACGTGCTCGATAAGCTTGTCTGTGTTCATCGACTAAGGGGTGCAAGTGAATATTATCCGTTCCCTTCCATTCTCTTCAAAAAGTAAAATCACCAAGTGATTAGTGTAGAGCCTACTCACATTACCATCCTCAGTGGAGTGGCTAGTTCTAACTTGTTTGTCTGTGGACAGACTTCTCACCTCTGTTCAAGGCTAATAATTCACTACGTCCTTCCTTATAGAACAAATCAAGTTACCTGGTTTTCTTGAAGGATTTGTGTCTATGAAAGATCTGAAAATTCTGCTTGACCCATTTCAGTGACATACCCGGATTAGCGACATGGAAGTTACATTCTGGGACTACCAGTCTGGTTCTGAAATTTGCAATACTGCATCTGACCTACGTAAAATCCTTGCAAGCTTGCACCTTTGATATTAACATAACCAAGAGGTCATTAACTTGTAACACTATATTACCCGTCTGGAGACCCTAAACTAAAATTTCTTTCTCCCAGGATAGTGTGAGGATGCCTCAAGTGTCATGAGGCGGCTCAGGCAGACCTAGGCTCTGGGACCACTCTTACAATGGCTGCTAGTTCAAGTGGTAGCTCCTCTACAGAGAATTCCCTGTCAGAGTCTACTAGACACATCTCGTGCCTTCTCTTGTGAATATTACAGGCTATCTGCAGGACATCTGTATCAGTTAGTGTTAGTCGTTGTGCCTTGTGCTCCGGTATCTCTCGCAGGATCAAGGGTATGTTTGGAGAGCCATTATTGCATGTTGTACAAGACAGTAAAATCAACGTCTTTCTTGAAAACAAAACTGGTTTGAGTGCCAGAGTCAAAGCGAACACCAGGCTCGTAAACCTCGTTCATTGCCCGTATCCTGTTTGGTAAAGGAAGAACTGTGCTGTTTTCCTGGGAAAGAGTCCGTCCATCCTGCTAGTGAAAAAAAAATGGCTCTCACTGACTTTCCAAGTGAAGTCACAGGACTTTTTCAGGTACTAAACAAAAGTAGACAAGCTATAGGTTTGCCAGATGAGCAGATGGGTTTAACAAATTTAATATCACACCATATTACACTTGAACCTGGTACCACACTTATTTATATACCTGCTTAGAGACTACCACATTCACAGGTCCCTGAGCAAAGCAGAACTTATTAATAAGATGCTTAATGACTGGATCACTAAGCGATTCTCCCTGGAACGAGCCTTGAATTTTACTACCCAAAAAAGACGGTACTTAGTGCCCTGTGACTGATTTCTGGAAATGGAACGCTAAAACAGATACAGATTGTTTCCCACTTCCAGTCCTTGGCAACGTGTTACAAAACATCTGTGTCACTAAAACTTCATTCATTCAACATTTGTTACAGGAAATTTAGCAAGTCTCTCCATGACCCTAACAGATCATTTTCACTTCCTCAAAATGGCCTTCGCTCACCTATCACATTTTCGAGGCTAATAAATATGGTAACGCCTTTATGGTGTATTTAGACGACTTAATCGTAATGTCAAAAGATGTGGGGATGCATATCAAGACTGAATTTGGTATTAGGTAAATATGAAAGAACTAATTTAAAGTTCTCGAACTGTACATATATACTGATGCATACTTGTGTATGTGTGTATACATATATTTGCATGCACGTCCCCATCCATTAATATTACCACAACCATCATTACTCTCACTACTACCACTATCATCACTATCACCATTTGCTTATGGATATATGTGAATCTATAGCCAATAACAATACAGGTCAATTACTTAGGGATACCCAAAATTGTCAAGTCGATCAAAACAGGATCATTGATGTTATTTCACGGCAGTCAGTCTCGGGAATGATCTATAAGAAACAATTGATCAGTGACAACCTGAAAATGTCAGTTGCCTTACGAACCTTCACCTAGTAATAGTTGACCAGGGTTTAAAATCTGAACCGGATTTGAAATGGTGTTCTAAAGCTATCAACGAAAATCTGAGATGGGGTGAGAAAACTGTAGTTAACAATGGGATGGCTCTGGCATCACGCCGTGCAGAGAAAAGGGCTCATTCAACTCAGGAAGTTTAAAAGCTATAAAAATGCGAATTTACAATAGTTTTTAATGATATTTTTGCAGTTGTATTAGATTTAAAATTCTCTGCAATCCTTGAAAAAATAGTTTGTGCCTTGTAAAAATTCCAGCGATTCCAAATACAATTTTTTTTACTGCGGTGACAAATGAGAGCCCGCACGCACGCACACACACACACACCACACACACACACCACACACACACACACAGTTGGAAGTTGAAGACACAGATGAATCACAGGGATGTTAGGAAGTATTTCTTCAGCCACAGAGTAGTCAGTAAGTTGAATAGTTTGGGAAGCGATGTAGTGGAGGCAGGATACATACATACCTTTAAGCAGAGGTATGATAAAGCTCACGGTTCAGGGAGAGTGACCTAGTAGCGACCAGTGAAGAGGCGGGGCCAGGAGCTAGGACTCGACCCCTGCAACCTCAACTAGGTGAGGTGAGTACACACGCGCGCACACACACATGTAACACACACACACACACACACACACAACACACACACACACACACACACACACACACACACACACACAGGCCAAACTATAAAAGGGGGGACTACACAGGTATGAGAAACTTCCTGCAGGAGGTTCAGTGGGACAGAGAAATGGTAGGAAAATCAGTAAACGAGATGATGGAATATGTGGCAACAAAGTGCAAGGAGGCAGAGGAAAGTTTTGTTCCCAAGGGAAACAGAAATAATAGGAAGACCAAGACGAGTCCTTGGTTTACCCGAAGGTGTAGGGAGGCAAAAGCTAAGTGCAACAGAGAATGGAAAAGGTACAGGAGGCATAGGACCCAGGAAAACAAGGAGATTAGTAGAAGAGCCAGAAACGAGTATGCGCAGATAAGGAGGGAGGCCCAGAGACAGTATGAAAACGACATAGCATCGAAAGTCAAATCTGACCCGAAACTGCTGTATAGCCACATTAGGAAGAAGACAACAGTCAAGGACCAGGTGATAAGGCTGAGGAAAGAAGGTGGGGAACTCACAAGAAACGATCAAGAGGTATGTGAGGAGCTCAACACGAGATTTAAGGAAGTATTTACAGTAGAGACAGGAAGGACTCTGGGGGACAGACCAGATGGGGACACCAACAAGGAATACACCAACAAGTGTTGGACGACATACATACAGATGAGGAGGAGGTGAAGAAACTGCTAAGGGACATCGATACCTCAAAGGCAATGGGACCGGACAACATCTCTCCATGGGTCCTTAGAGAGGGAGCAGATATGTTGTGCGTACCACTTACCACAATCTTCAACACATCCCTGGAAACTGGGCAACTACCTGAGGTATGGAAGACAGCAAATGTAGTTCCCATTTTCAAAAAAGGAGACAGAAAAGAGGCACTAAACTATAGACCTGTGTCATTGACGTGTATAGTATGCAAAATTATGGAGAAGATTATCAGGAGGAGAGTGGTGGAGCACCTGGAACGGAACAGGAGTATAAATGCCAACCAGCACGGATTCACGGAAGGCAAATCCTGTGTCACAAACCTTCTGGAGTTTTATGATAAAAAACAGAAGTAAGACAAGAGAGAGAGGGGTGGGTTGATTGCATCTTCTTGGACTGCAAGAAGGCCTTTGACACAGTTCCTCACAAGAGATTAGTGCAGAAGCTAGAGCATCAGGCGCATATAACAGGAAGGGCACTGCAATGGATCAGAGAATACCTGACAGGGAGGCAACAACGAGTCATGGTACGTAATGATGTATCACAGTGGGCACCTGTGACGAGCGGGGTCCCACAGGGGTCGGTCCTAGGACCAGTGCTATTTTTGGTATATGTGAACGACATGACGGAAGGGTTAGACTCAGAAGTGTCCCTGTTTGCAGATGATGTGAAGTTAATGAGGAGAATTAAATCTGATGAGGACCAGGCAGGACTTCAAAGAGACCTGGACAGACTGGACACCTGGTCCAGCAAATGGCTTCTCGAATTTAATCCTGCCAAATGCAAAGTCATGAAGATAGGGGAAGGGCACAGAAGACCACAGACAGAGTATAGGCTAGGTGGCCAAAGACTGCAAACCTCACTCAAGGAGAAAGATCTTGGGGTGAGTATAACACCGAGCATGTCTCCGGAAGCACACATCAATCAGATAACTGCTGCAGCATATGGGCGCCTGGCAAACCTGAGAACAGCATTCCGACACCTTAGTAAGGAATCATTCAAGACACTGTACACCGTGTATGTCAGGCCCATACTGGAGTATGCAGCACCTGTTTGGAACCCGCACTTGATAAAGCACGTCAAGAAACTAGAGAAAGTACAAAGGTTTGCAACAAGGTTAGTTCCAGAGCTAAGGGGAATGTCCTATGAAGAAAGATTAAGGGAAATCGGCCTGACGACACTGGAGGACAGGAGGGTCAGGGGAGACATGATAACGACATATAAAATACTGCGTGGAATAGACAAGGTGGACAAGGACAGGATGTTCCAGGGAGGGGACACAGAAACAAGAGGCCACAATTGGAAGTTGAAGACACAAATGAGTCAGAGAGATAGTAGGAAGTATTTCTTCAGTCATAGAGTTGTAAGGCAGTGGAATAGCCTAGAAAATGACGTAGTGGAGGCAGGAACCATACACAGTTTTAAGACGAGGTTTGATAAAGCTCATGGAGCGGGGAGAGAGAGGGTCTAGTAGCAACCGGTGAAGAGGCGGGGCCAGGAGCTAGGACTCGACCCCTGCAACCACAAATAGGTGAGTACAAATAGGTGAGTACACACACACACACACACACACAACATGAGAAGGAACACTGCAACAGGCCTACTGGCCTATGTAAAGCAGGTCCAATTCTCCCACCGGCTTAAGCCAATTCCTTGACCTAGTGAGGTCAGACACGTCACTTAAGGGAGGAGCATTGCATCCGACCTAGTAGCACAAACTAGTCAAGTCCAACTCACACCCACCCACACCCAATCATGTATTTATCCAACCTACCTTTAAAACTGCACAACGTCTTAGCGTCATTAACGATACTCGGGAGTTTGTTCCACTCATCCACAACTCTATTACCAAACCAGTGCTTTCCTATATCCTTCCTGATTCTGAATTTTTCCAGTTAAAAGCCAGTGCTGCGAGTCTTGTCTATGTCATATACTTTTAGTACGCTATTTACATCCCCTTTATTAATTCCCGTTCTCCATTTATACACCTCAATCATATTCCCCCTAATTCTACGCCTTTTTAGAGAGTGCAGATTCAGGGTCCTCAGTCTATCCTCATACGGAAGATTTCTGATACACGAGAATGTTTGAGTAAACAAAACAAAATATTTTAAACGTAAAGGATTTGAATCCTAAACAGATAAATAAAAGATTATTGAATTAGTTAAAGAGAAAGTATTTCTGAATGTTAACGAGTGAAAAAACAAAACCTGACAAAATATTATGTTGGGTTTTAAAAATATTTTCACAGAGTTATACTTTCTCTTTGGATTTTCTTTTTTTTTTTTGGGGGGGGGAGGGTCGTTACGAGAACGAAAATTGACGGAAATGTCACACATTTTGCCTATATTTGACAAGGGAGAAATGGCAGACCTTCAAAATACCGGCCAGCTACCCTGACAACTGGTGTGAAAATGCTGTAAAAGGTCACTAAAGGATAGTGGACTACATAAGTGGAGAGCAAAATCTTATAGATTAGTAATTCGGTTTCCGGACAGAAAATTCATAAACTCTGCATTAAATCATTTACATTATTACTATTTTTATTATATATTAATATTAACACACTGGCCGATTCCCACCAAGGCAGGGTGGCCCGAAAAAGAAAAACTTTCATCGTTCACTCCATCACTGTCTTGCCAGAAAGGTGCTTTACACTACAGTTTAAACTGCAACATTAACACCTCTCCTTCAGAGTGCAGACACTGTACTTCCCATCTCCAGGACTCAAGTCCGGCCTGCCGGTTTCCCTGAATCCCTTCATAAATGTTACTTTGTTCACACTCCAACAGCACGTCAAGTATTAAAAACCATTTGTCTCCATTCACTCCTATCAAACACGCTCACGCATGCCCGCTGGAAGTCCAAGCCCCTCGCACACTAAAACCTCCTTTAGCCCCTCCCTCCAACCTTTCCTAGGCCGACCCCTACCCCGCCTTCCTTCCACTAGACTGATACACTCTTGAAGTCATTCTGTTTCGCTCCATTCTCTCTACATGTCCGAACCACCTCAACAACCCTTCCTCAGCCCACTGGACAACAGTTTTGGTAATCCCGCACCTCCTCCTAACTTCCAAACTACGAATTCTCTGCATTATATTCACACCACACATTGCCCTCAGACATGACATCTCCACTGCCTCCAGCCTTCTTCTCGCTGCAACATTCATCACCTATGCTTCACACCCACATAAGAGCGTTGGTAAAACTATACTCTCATACATTCCCCTCTTTGCCTCCAAGGACAAAGTTCTTTGTCTCCACAGACTCCAAAGTGCACCGCTCACCCTTTTTCCCCTCATCAATTGTATGATTCACCTCATCTTTCATAGACCCATACAGTTATGGAAATATACTTGTGGATGGTGCAAAAATCTGAGGGCATATAAAAATGACAGTCACTACCTGGATAAGTTGACGAAATGGAGTGATTAGCAGAAAATGGAATAAAATAAGGATAAATTCCATATACTGTATTTACCAGCATATAAGGAACACTTTTTTTTTCCGCCACAAAAACTCTCGGAGAATCACCCTGGGCCTTATATGCTCCAGGAAAATATTGAAAGTATCAGAGATGGATCTAGAGTAGACGTAGTTAAAATTATACACGTTAGGACAAACTTGGACCACGCAGGAACTGTTTGGTGGCCACACTAAACAGAAAACATCCTAGGAGCCCGTGGTCTTTATGAGTTTTCTTACTCCCACTACCCGGCCCCTGATCAGCCCTCCCTGTTGATTACCTGGTCGACCAGGCTGTGTTGGCGGCCCGCCAACCCCCACCTATCCGTCACAGCCTTGTTAATATATCCAGATCTTGACAGAAGTAGCGATCTAATTTCCTCTTTAAAACATTTGGATATCTTTACCGAGGAAGCGTTTCGCCAGCCAGTGGCTTCTTCAGTCCAATACAAAGAATAACAGAGTAAGATGAGGATACGAGGTAATCAGTCTCTCCAGGCTGAGGGACTGATTACCTTGTATTGTCCAGTGGCAATGATGGAATGGCATAGCATCAAAAGCCAAATCTGACCCAAAGTTGTTATACAGGAGAAAAAACAACAGTCAAGAACCAGGTAATTAAGCTGAGGAAGGAAGGAGGGTGGGGATATCATAGGGAATGATCAGGAAGTAGATGAGGAGCTCAACACAAGATTTAGGGAGGTATTCACAGTGGAGACAGAAAGGCTTCCATCAAACCGAGGCAGTAGGGTACACCAACAAGTGTTGTACACACTGCATTTACTTGGAGTGTAAGAAGTCTTTCCAGGAAAGACTACATGGGAATCAGGATATTCTGAAAGCCTGGTCCGACAAATGGCTCCTGGAATTTAACCCTACCAAATGCAAAGTCATGAATCTGAGGAAAAGAACAAGAAAACCGAAGACGGAGTACAGTCTAGAGGGTTAGAGTCTGCAAAACACACTCACGGAAAAGGGTCTTGGGGTGAGCCTCATACCGAGCACATCTCCTAAGGCACACATCAGCCAACTGCTGCATCATATGGTCGCCTGGAAAACCTAAGAACACAAGTGCGACACCTAAGTAAGGAGACATTCACGACACTGTACACCGTGTACTTCAAGCCCATATTGGAGTTTGCAGCACCAGTATGGAACTCACACCTGGTCAAACACGTCAAGAAACTTGAGAAAGTGCAAAAGTTTGCAACAAGACTAGTCCCTGAGATAAGAATTAAGTCCTACGAGAAGAGGCTAAAGGAACTCAACCTGACGACACTGGAGGACAGGAGGCATAGGGAGGACATAATAACGACGTATAAAATGCTGAGAGGAAATGACAAAGGGACATGGCCAAAATGTTTCAAAGAAGGGACACAGCAACAAGGGGATACAGCTGGATGGTAAAAACTCATACGAGTCATAAGCATGTTAAGAACTATTTCTTCAGCCGTAAGTTGTCATGAAGTGGAACAATCTGGGTGAATTCGTAAAGGTAGGATTCATACATAATAAGGGTCTTGGAACAAGGAGAGTGGGGACCTAGTAGCCACAAGCAAAGAGTACACACACACACACACACACACACACACACACACACACACACACACACACACACACACACACACACACACACACAGGAGCCGAGTCTCGACCCCTGCAACCACAATTAGGCGAGTACACACTGTATATAATACCAAGCACATCTGAGGCGCACAACCCAATAACTGTTGCAGCAAATGGGCGACTACTGAACCTAAGAATAGCATTCCGACCCTTTACACCGTCGTGTACGTCAGGTCCATGTTGGAGTATGTAGCTCCAGTTTAGAACCCTCACCTGGCCAAGCACGTCAGGAAACTAGGGAAAGTGCGAAGCTACGGAGCATGTCCTACGAGGAGAGGTTAAGAGAACTCGACCTGACGACACTGGAGAAAAGAATAGACGGGGGGAGGGGGGCATGATAACGTCAAATAAAATACTGAGAGGAATCGACAAGGTGGACAGAGACAGGATGTTCCAGAGATGGGACACAGAAACATGAGGTCAAAATTGGATGTTGAAGACTAAGACGAGTCATAGGAATGTTAGGAAGTATTTCTTCAGCCATCGAGTTGTCAGCGGAGTAGTCCGGAAAGTGAGGTAGTGAAGGCAGGTACCATACATTTCTTTAAAAGGTATGATGAAGCTCACGGAGAAGAGAGTGAGTGGACATAGTGGCGACCAGTGAAGAGGCAGGGCCAGGAGCTGTGACTCGAGCCCTGCAACCACAGATGAATATATTTAGACGAGTACACGAGGAGAGATTAAGGAAAATCGACCTGACGACACTGGAGAACAGAAGAGATAGGAAGGACCTGATATCTGAAATACTTATTAGGAATTGACAAGGTGGATAGAGACAGAATATTAGTTAAGCATTCCCTTATATACTAAACACAGGTCATTTTAATTTTAAAAATAAAAACCATTAGAAAAGTATTGGTATCGGCCAAAAACTGGGTATTGGTATTCGCAAAATTTTTGGTATCGTTCCATCCCTAGAATAACACATTAAGATAATGGCAACACGTGTTGTTTTGAGTTACATACATGATCTTGAATACACCTGTGAGGAGAGCCTTGATTCTGCTTGTTAACATACGTAAACATGAATCCTGGGCATCATGTCTGCTTGTCAGGAAGACTCAAAGAGCTGTGCTCTGGCTGTCCCAGTGTTCAGTCATATTTCAAAAAGGTTGCTATCCATAGTATACACTGGTGTTTATTTTGCTTAAACTGCAAATCTCTGCCACAAACACATATCCCTATTTACATCTCTATTTCAGATTACCAAACAGACGAGGATGCCTGAACAGTGCAGACAGCTTTTGCTAAGTATGTGTCAAGAATACATTATGTGATCAACGAAAAAACCTAACAGGTCCTGGCAAGATTACATACAGTCACTAACTACTTGGGTTGCAAGAGAAGCGAGGATAAAACGTGGACGCCACACACATATTGTACTGTTTGTATCGCTGGACTGACACAGTGGTTGAGTGGAAAACGTACATCAATGTCATTTGCAGTCCCACTGGAGTGGTGAGAACCTAAGAATCACGTAAATGATGGTACGGCTGCATGGTTAATATGACTCGAATAAAAATATCTTATAAAACATATTCCAAATTGCGAGTTAGCATTAAAACCTAGCCTTAACCAGGCTATCATCCTCAGTTTCAAGGAGCCTATGGAAGGTTTCACGGAACCTTGAAACTACGATGCTTACGCATTGCATGAATTTTCCTTCACACTGGGATGGTTCGCTTCCTTTGTTGCTGTTGACAATGCTAGAACCTGTACAGAAATCCACAGGTTCCATACATTTGTTCAAGGAAGGATGGTTGGGAGAAGACACAATGTGTTTTAATGTTAACTCGCAATCTGGAATATATTTTCCTGTTCTTTATTTTTATTCAAAAAACCCAACCATATTAACCATGCAGCGATAAGTTATTCAGGTGACGAGCCTAAATCAGAACTGCAAGTGGCGAGACAGCCGGCCAAGGACTGACACTGAGGTATGATAAAACTTCAAAATTTCCCTCATTTGACCCAGGAGACAGTCTTGTGCCGAGGTCAAACCTAAAAAGCAAGATTTACGGGTCCTTTCAGGTGGTAAGAAAGAAATCGGACCTAAACTATTTGATAAGACCTCTAGATAAACCCACCTTGAGTAAGGTTACACCATCACCCAAATTAAACAGTTATTTCAACCACCTCAGGTGTCCATTATTGAAGATGTCCTCTGTAACAGGATACTGCTGTGTTGCAGTGTCTGGCAGTGGTAATGTGATAAAAACTATTACTGAAGACGGGACTCCAGGAGCATAGCTCTACTCTTGTGGCTTCAAGTGAGTAATAATAGGTAATCACTCGTGGCCTCCAGTCCTCCCTTCCTCCCAAACCACTTGTGTGTGTGTGTGTGTGTGTGTGTGTGTGTGTGTGTGTGTGTGTGTGTGTGTGTGTGTGTGTGTGTGTGTGTGTGTGTGTGTGTGTGTGTGTTGGTGTGGTGTGTGTGTGTGTGTGTGTGTGTGTGTGTGTGTGTGTGTGTGTGTGTGTGTGTGTGTGTGTGGTGTGTGTGTGTGTGTGTGTGTGTGTGTGTGTGTGTGTGTGTGTGTGTGTGTGTGTGTGTGTGTGTGTGTGTGTGGTGTGTGTGGTGTGTGTGGTGTGTGTGTGTGTGTGTGTGTGTGTGTGTGTGTGTGTGTGTGTGTGTGTGTACTCACCTAGTTGTACTCACCTAGTTGAGGTTGCGGGGGTCGAGTCCGAGCTCCTGGCCCCGCCTCTTCACTGATCGCTACTAGGTCACTCTCCCTGAGCCGTGAGCTTTATCATACCTCTGCTTAAAGCTATGTATGGATCCTGCCTCCACTACATCGCTTCCCAAACTATTCCACTTACTGACTACTCTGTGGCTGAAGAAATACTTCCTAACATCCCTGTGATTCATCTGTGTCTTCAGCTTCCAAATGTGTCCCCTTGTTACTGTGTCCAATCTCTGGAACATCCTGTCTTTGTCCACCTTGTCAATTCCTCTCAGTATTTTGTATGTTGTTATCATGTCCCCCCTATCTCTCCTGTCCTCCAGTGTCGTCAGGTTGATTTCCCTTAACCTCTCCTCGTAGGACATACCTCTTAGCTCTGGGACTAGTCTTGTTGCAAACTTTTGCACTTTCTCTAGTTTCTATACGTGCTTGGCTAGGTGTGGGTTCCAAACGGGTGCCGCATACTCCAATATGGGCCTAACGTACACGGTGTACAGGGTCCTGAATGATTCCTTATTAAGATGTCGGAATGCTGTTCTGAGGTTTGCTACGCGCCCATATGCTGCAGCAGTTATTTGGTTGATGTGCGCTTCAGGAGATGTGCCTGGTGTTATACTCACCCCAAGATCTTTTTCCTTGAGTGAGGTTTGTAGTCTCTGGCCCCCTAGACTGTACTCCGTCTGCGGTCTTCTTTGCCCTTCCATAATCTTCATGACTTTGCACTTGGTGGGATTGAACTCCAGGAGCCAATTGCTGGACCAGGTCTGCAGCCTGTCCAGATCCCTTTGTAGTTGTGTGTGTGTGTGTGTGTGTGTGTGGGGGGGGTGTCTGTGTACCCACCTATTTGCGGTTGCAGGGGTCGAGACTCAGCTCCTGGTCCCGCCTCTTCACTGATCGCTACTAGATCCTCTCTCTCCCTGCTCCGTGTGTACTCGCCTAGTTGTGGTTGCGGGGGTCGAATCACAGCTCCTGGCTCTTAGTGTGTGTGTGTGTGTGTGTGTCTGTACTCGCCTAATTGTACTCACCTAATTGTGGTTGCAGGGGTCGAGACTCAGCTCCTGGCCCCGCCTCTTCACTGATCGCTACTGGATCCTCTCTCTCTCTGCTTCCTGAGCTTTGTCATACCTCTTCTTAAAACTATGTATGGTTCCTGCCTCCACTACTTCACTTGCTAGGCTATTCCACTTGCTGACAACTCTATGACTGAAGAAATACTTCCTAACGTCCCTGTGACTCGTCTGAGTCTTCAGCTTCCAGTTGTGACCCCTTGTCCCTGTGTCCCCTCTCTGGAACATCCTATCTCTGTCCACCTTGTCTATTCCCCGCAGTATCTTGTATGTCGTTATCATGTCTCCCCTGACCCTTCTGTCCTCCAGTGTCGTCAGTCCGATTTCCCTTAACCTTTCCTCGTACGACATTCCCTTGAGCTCTGGGGACTAGCCTTGTTGCAAACCTTTGTACTTTCTCTAACTTCTTGACGTGCTTGACCAGGTGTGGGTTCCAGACTGGTGCTGCATACTCCAGTATGGGCCTAACATACATAGTGTACAGTGTCTTGAACGATTCCTTATTAAGGTATCGGAACGCTATTCTCAGGTTTGCCAGGCGCCCGTATGCTGCAGCGGTTATTTGGTTGATGTGTGCCTACGGTGATGTGCTCGGTGTTATGGTCACCCCAAGGTCTTTCCCCCTGAGTGAGGTCTGTAGTCTTTGTCCACCTAGCCTATACTCTGTCTGCGGTCTTCTTTGCCCCTCCCCAATCTTCATGACTTTGCATTTGGCTGGATTGAACTCGAGAAGCCAGTTACTGGACCACGTGTCCAGCCTCTCCAGGTCTCTTTGCAGTCCTGCCTCATCCTCGTCCGATTTAATTCTTCTCATCAACTTCACGTCATCTGCGAACAGGGACACTTCAGAGTCTATTCCTTCCATCATGTCGTTCACATATATCAAAAATAGCACTGGTCCTAGAACTGACCCTGTGGGACCCCGCTCGTAACAGGCGCCCACTGTGATACCTCTTCACGTACCATGACTCGTTGCTGCCTCCCTGTCAGGTATTCCCTTATCCATTGCAGTGCCCTTCCTTTTACGTGTGCCTGATCCTCCAGCTTCTGCACTAATCTCTTGTGGGGAACTGTGTCAAAGGCCTTTCTGCAGTCTAGGAAAACGCAATCTACCCAACCCTCTCTCTCGTGTCTTACTTCTGTTACCTTGTCATAAAACTCCAGGAGGTTTGTGATACAAGATTTGCCTTCCATGAACCCATGCTGGTTTTCATTTATAATCTTGTTCCTTTCCAGGTGTTCGACCACTCTCCTCCTGATAATCTTCTCCATGACTTTGCACACAATACATGTCAGAGACACAGGTCTGTAGTTTAGTGCCTCGTTTCTGTTTCCTTTCTTAAATATGGGGACTACATTAGCTGTCTTCCATTTCTCAGGTAGTTGCCCAATTTCAAGGGATGTGTTGAAGATTGTGGTTAGAGGCACACACAGCATCTCTGCTCCTTCTCTAAGGACCCATGGGGAGATGTTGTCCGGTCCCATCGCCTTTGAGGTGTCAAGGTCACTTAAGAGCTTCTTCACCTCCTCCTCAGTTGTTCGTATGTCATCCAACACTTGTTGGTATATTTCCTCTTGATGTTCCCTTCTGTGCTGTCTTCCCACAGCCCTTCCTGTCTCTACTGTAAAAACTTCCTTAAATCTCCTGTTCAGCTCCTCACATACCTCCTGATCATTTCTTGTGAGTTCTCCACCTTCTGTCCTTAATCTGATCACCTGGTCTTTGACTGTTGTCTTCCTCCTGATGTGGCTATACAACAGTTTCGGGTCAGTCTTGATTCTCGATGCTATGTCATTTTCATACAGTCGCTGGGCCTCCCTCCTTACCTGTGCGTACTCATTCCTGGCTCTGGGACTGATCTCCCTATTTTCGTGTGTTCTCTGTGTGTATTTGTGTGTGTGTGTGTGTGTGTGTGTGTGTGTGTGTGTGTGTTGTGTGTGTGTGTGTGTGTGTGTGTGTGTGTGTGTGTGTGTGTGTGTGTGTGTGTGTGTGTGTCTGTCTGTCTGTCTCTCTCTTCCTCCAGTCCTACTAAGATGATTCTCCTCCCTCCCTCCCCTTTCTCTCTCTCTCTCTCTCTCTCTCCCCCTCCCTCCCTTTCTTCCTCCTCCAGTTCTTCGATCATCACTCCCATCATTATCATCTAACTTCACCATCGTGTACCAGACTTCCCTTTATTACTCTACCTCACTAATATTACCCTTCTCCATCTGTTGTTAGGGCTTTTAACTCCTTCCCCTTACCACTCCCCTTACCTTCTCCCCTTTACCACTCCCCTTACCCTATCCTTCCCGCCCCCCTCGATCGTCCTCTTCTCTTCACCCCTTCTGCCCCTCCTGTTTCCCTCTCCCCCCTCAGCAAGGTCGCGTCACTTCCGTTATAAGACTTACGCCACAGTCACGCATTCATTACGGCGCGTAGCACAGGTATCACTAAGCCAGAACGCAGAACGAGAAAATAGCTGCAAGAATGTCAGGTAACTACCCTTCACCTCTCTCATATATATATATATATATATATATATATATATATATATATATATATATATATATATATATATATATATATATATATATATATATATATATAATTATTTATTTTATATAACACATCAGCCGATTCCCACCAGATTTATACACTCTCGAAGTCATTCTGTTTCGTTACATTCTCTCTACATGTCCGAACCACCTTAACAACCCTTCCTCAGCCCTCTGGACCACAGTTTTGGTAATCCTGCACCTCCTCCTAACTTCCAAACTACGAATTCTCTGCATTATATTCACACCACACATTGCCCTCAGACATGACATCTGCACTGCCTCCAGCCTTCTCCTCGCTGCAACATTCATCACCCATGCTTCACACCCATATAAGAGCGTTGGTAAAACTATGCTCTTTTACATTCCCCTCTTTGCTTCCAAGGACAGAGTTCTTTGTCTCCACAGACTCCTAAGTGCACCGCTCACCCTTTTCCCCTCATCAATCCTATGATTCACCTCATCTTTCATAGACCCATCTGCTGACACGTCCACTCCCAAATATCTGAATACATTCAAGGTTTTACAAGGTTAGGTTAAGGGTTCCTTTATTTACACGCTAAGAGCTAGTACCTATATCAACTCATTTTTAAGTCTTCTTGTTGTTATGAGACATACAAATAGGAAACGGTATGAATTTGGAGTCACTTGTGGGCTAGAGATTTCATTTAGTCAACTATTTCGTTGATGTTATGCTGTACGATCATGTTCCAGAAACGATCATCCTAGAAATAAATGTTCTCATGAAGTGATGTCCTTGAGAACGTTACAGCCGGAGTGTAGTTGTTGCTGCTGCTCGTCTTGATGTGTAGAAGCTCACTTCTCGCTGTCCTCGGACTGGAACCACGTTTAGTAATTTGACAAATTAGCCTTGTACATAAAATAAGGCCACCCACATCTCTCTGGTGTTGAAGGCTCTGCTGAAAAGACAGATCTGTCCAGGCTGGCTTCAGGCGTTGGATTAGCCGTCTTGCTTTGTTCTCCATTCTGTCAAAAAGTTGCAGATGAGACGGTGGGGAAGGTAGGTAAGACACATAGGCAACAGTTAGGCAACTTTATTCCGAAACGTTTCGCCTACACAGTAGGCTTCTTCAGTCGAATACAGAAAGTAGGCAGGAACAGTAGAGATGTGAAGACGATGTAATCAGTCCATCACCCTTGAAGTCGTAGAATTTGAGGTTGTCAGTCCCTCGGCCTGGAGAAGTTCAGTTCCATAGTCAGGAACTATCTGAAGATCAAGCGACAGTGCGGAGACTTAAATACTGTCGGAAGGAGAGGTGCAGAGTAGTAGTAGTGATAATGTAGCCACTGAGAGGTCAGGTCCCTCTCAGATCCAACAGTTCTCACTTGGAACGGTTGTCTAAGGCGTTTTCTGTACCAAGAGGCCATGTGTTGCAGTGTCTGACAAGATGAACATCAAAATGGTATACAATACCGACAGGTTGGTAGGTAAGACACATAGGCAACAGTTAGGCAATTTTATTCCGAAACGTTTCGCCTACACAGTAGGCTTCTTCAGTCGAATACAGAAAGTAGGCCTGACCTCTCAGTGGCTACATTCTCACTACTACTACTCTGCACCTCTCCTTCCGACAGTATTTACGTCTCCGCACTGTCGCTTGATCTTCAGATAGTTCCTGACTATGGAACTGAACTTCTCCAGGCCGAGGGACTGACAACCTCAAATTCTACGACTTCAAGGGTGATGGACTGATTACATCGTCTTCACATCTCTACTGTTCCTGCCTACTTTCTGTACTCGACTGAAGAAGCCTACTGTGTAGGCGAAACGTTTCGGAATAAAGTTGCCTAACTGTTGCCTATGTGTCTTACCTACCAACCTGTCGGTATTGTATACCATTTTGATGTTCAGACGGTGGGGAGGGCGAGGCAATCCAAGAAAGTGGAGCATACTTAAGGTGTGAGCGTACTTGTGCCTCATACATAATCTTGCATCATCTACTGTTGAGCAGATACGAGATACGTTTAAGTGCTGTAAGCTGCCTGGCCACTTTCTTGGCAAGATTTACAACGTGATTCTTCATACCCAATTTGGAGCCAAATTATGTCCCAAGGATATCAACTTCATCTCCAGTTCTCAACATTCTTCCATTTATTCATACCAGTGCTCCAGTATTATCATGGTGCCTAATGACCATCACCATTTGTGTTGTTTCAGGAGTAAATGTAACCTGCCATCCTTTTACCCAGGCTGATATAGCTGTAAGATGGTGATTGACGTAACTTAAAGCAGCTGGCATTTCCTCTCTTGGATAAGTAAATTTCAGAGTGCAATCATCTGCACATGCATGGGATTCTGGAATGGATTCTGAATGATTTAAAGGTCATCCCATAACAATGGCTCAAGTACACTTCCCTGTAGAATACTTGCACCAGTTCACTGTCTTGTTGTGTCCCATTGAGAACTACGCTTAGAGGTAATCACTGTGGAGACAGTGCCGTGCCGGCGACTCCTAGTGCTTGTAGTTTTGCCAAGTCATAAGCTTCTCTCTCTTATATGCGGGTTGTTTGTTTATTGTTCCAATCACGGAATTGTGCATTTTGTTCTTCCCTAATGCCATACTCGGTCGAAAGCATAAGCAATGTCCTTGTGCTGCTACGCAGCTGACCTTAGATTCATCCAGTGGCTGATGTCACATAGTGAGGTTCAACAGCAGATCAGCAACAGAGTGATTTTTTCTGAAGCCATATTGACAGTCACAGAGCGATAGTCGAGAAACGTTGTCATCTGCCGTGCGATAATTCTCTCAAGAACCTTGCCAGTGATTGACAGGCGTGACACTGGTCTGAATTTGTTAGTTTCCAAGTAGCCATTTAAACTGTACTAGGCAATGCTGATAGTTCCAAGTTAGAGGTGATTCTTGCTGGTCTGCACATCAGAATACTCAGCAGTCTTGGGCCCACCTTATCCAGGCCCACAGACTTTTCTTGGTCCAGCAATTGAAGAGAAAATTCACTTCATCCTCTTTTATCACCACTGACTACTTTGACATTGTTTTTGTGACTAGCAAAGATTTCCCTGCTGAATCAGGAACTTTCATCTTGGCAGCAAAAGTTTCGGAAAAGAGGTCAACTTTCTTCTGACTGCTAACAGAGATGATCCTATCCATCCGATTTAGGGCAGGAGCCTACTCTACCTGATGCCAATTTTCTTTTTGTGTCAGCCTCCCATCTAGAGATGGCCCACTTTTCGACTTCTTCCATTTGCTAACAGGCTTGTCTGTGCAGGTTCCGTTATAGATAGTGGGATGCCTTTTATACCTTCTCCAAGCTCTGCACTTACCAGTAGCAGCCTCTCGAGCCAAGGCTGATCTGAAGGCTTCGTCACATACTACTGGTGAGGGATGTTTTTTTTTTTTGTTGGAGATTAAGGACGTGTTCAGTGAAGGTATCCACTTGGTTATCAACATCACCTTGGAGAAGAGCTTTCCAATCGGAGGCGGCGAGCTCAGAGCAAAGAACCTGCCAGTTTTCACTTTCCCTCAGCCAGGTTGTGCACTCAGTCTTCCCCTCGTTTTGTTGCAATCTTCAGTGTCGTAAAGACAGCCTTACAGTCTGATGATCCAACACAGCCAAGGGCGACTATCCCTTCAGTTAGATCACTGACTACGGGGTCGAGGGAGAAGCTAGAGATGCGAGTAGGAAGTCAACAGTTTGTCATGTCAGACACTGCAAAAAGTTCATCAAAATCCCTTGAAGATGTTGATTGAGGTTACCCTCAATTATAATATGTTGATATTTATGTTGAAGCAGAAGTCCACATTTTCCATCACGATGCTGATGGGGGGTGCATGTTCCCTACGAGGTCTGTACATTGCACACTCAAGTACTGAGGTTCTAATGTTTATGAATAACTTGAAGAACATCATTTCCAGGTAATTAGTGCTGGTGACATCAATTAGCTGGGCATGTATACTTTCAGAAAGACACACAGCAACACCACCTCTTTATCCTTGCCCGCCTCTTCTTATCCATGAGGTGTAGCCAGCAATTCTACGAATTTATTTTCCTAGCGTCCTGTCGGTACCTTGAGTGTTCACGAAACTGTTCATGAGCTCTCCAACATTGGTAATGAAGCCTCTAATGTTGGCCGAAAGAATGTTGATAGACTGGTTCCTCATGGCTGTGTTCAGCTTGAGGTGATGGGTGTATAAGGTGCTTGTCCTTGAGGTACGTAGGACACTGGGGTCAGCCACCGGGATGTAGCTCTGTGGTCTTATAAGACATAAAACCACATGTTGAGCCGGGATACGAGACTAAATTTCTAAAGAACTGGTGATCTTGTCTGTCAAGTTTTTTTTTTTTTTAGACGGTGGTTTTCCTCATGCACCTTTCTTTGGCAATATTTGCACCTCCGCTCTCTCTCTCTCACCCACTCCCACTCACTCACACTCCCACTCACTCACACTCCCACTCATTCACACTCACACTCATTCACACACACACTCATTCACACACACACTCATTCACACTCACACTCATTCACACTCACACTCATTCACACTCACACTCATTCACACTCACACTCATTCACACTCACACTCATTCACACTCACACTCATCACACTCACACTCATTCACACTCACACTCATTCACACTCACACTCATTCACACTCACACTCATTCACACTCACACTCATTCACACTCACACTCATTCACACTCACACTCATTCACACTCACACTCATTCACACTCACATCACTCATTCACAACTCACACTACATTCAACACTCACTCAACAACTCACACTCACTCACACTCACTCTCACTCACACTCACACTCACTCACCTCACTCACCACTCACACTCACCCACACTCACTCACACTCACTCACACTCACTCACACTCACTCACACTCACACTCACTCACACTCACACTCACTCACTCACACTCACTCACTCTCACTCACTCACACCTCCACTCACACTCACACACTCACTCACACTCACTCACTCACACTCACTCACTCACACTCACTCACTCACACTCACTCACTCATAAGAACATAGGAAAGGAGGATCACTGCAGCAGGCCTGTTGGCCCATACTCGGCAAGTCCTTTACAATCCATCCCACTAACAAAACATTTGCCCAATCCAATTTTCAATGCTCCCCAAGAAATAAGCTCTGATAACTCTATCCACTCATTTGCAAGTCCCACTCAAATTCAACCCCTCTCACTCATATTTATCCAACCTAAATTTGAAACTACCTAAAGTCCTAGCCTCAATAACCCAACTAGGTAGACTGTTCCATTCATCAACTACCTTATTTCCAAACCAATACTTTCCTATGTCCTTTCTAAATCTAAACTTATCTAATTTAAATCCATTACTGCGGGTTCTCTCTTGGAGAGATATCCTCAAGACCTTATTAATATCCCCTTTATTAATACCCATCTTCCACACTTCGATCATGTCTCCCCTCATGGTGACGTGTACTTAGCTCAGTGGTGACGTTGGAAATAAATGGTATAAAATACCGACACAATGGCAATATAAACACAAATTTAGTATAATGTGATCCTTTATTGACTACGTTTCGCCCACACAGTGGGCTTTTTCAAGTCACAAACAGAACTACCTGGGGTGGAAGGAACGCGAGTATTTATAGTCCGGCTGAGGTCAGGTGAAGAATGCTGCATCTGATGATGTACCGAGTGGGGTTATAGAGTCTAAAGACTTGGGTAGCTTGAAAAGGAGATTGGATAAGTTTGTGAGCAGACCTTCTACAGTGTTCTTATGTGGGTAGCGATGAAGAAGTTTCTTGGCAATGGTTCGGGCAAATGTTTAGAAGCCACTTTTCTGGTTAAAAGTTGTCGGAATAAAATGAGTGATGATTCCAGGATTCTTCGGTATTGAGTGTTGTCTTCGGGTGGCGAAAAGTCTTGAGTTTCTGTAGTTTATCAAGTGGTGTGTGAATTACGGTGTTGTACGCAGGCTTTTCCTTGTGCGTCAGACCTGCTTGCGTATTGGTGTTCTGAAATACGTGTTTGGAGGTTCCCTTGATGTTTCGCCCACGTATAACTTGTTGCAGTCATTACAAGGGATTATGTATACCCTGCAGAGGATGGAGGCTTGTCCTGCCTACTACTGGTGATGTCCTTGAGGTCGTGGTTGGGGAGGTAGATACTTGAATGATGTTTTGGCAAAAATTTTTGGAAACATGTTTGGCAATGGAGTTGGTGGGAAGGACTATGTATCTCTCTCGGCAGTGTCTTCTTTTGGGTGTGTTAAAAGATGTTTAATGCTCGCCGCTGCAGTCTCTGATGAAGTGACGAGGATAGTGGAGTTTAGAAAATATTTGTTCAATTATAGTGCATTCTTCCTCAAGAAACTTCTTCATCGCTATCCCACATAAGAACACTGTAGAAGGTCTGCTCACAAACTCCTTTCCAATCTCCTTTCCAAGCTACCCAAGTTTTTAGACTCTATAACCCCACTCGGTACATCATCAGATGCAGCATTCTTCACCTGACCTCAGCCGGACTATAAATACTCGCGTTCCTTCCACCCCAGGTAGTTCTGTTTGTGACTTGAAAAAGCCCACTGTGTGGGCGAAACGTAGTCAATAAAGGATCACATTATACTGCATTTGTGTTTATATTGCCTCAGTGGTGACGTGTACTTAGCTCAGTGGTGACGTGTACTTAGCAGTGGTGACGTGTACTTAGCTCAGTGGTGACGTGTACTTAACCAGGGTGACGTGTACTTAGCTCTGTGAAGACCTGTTTGTGTGCTCTCTGTGAATCTGAACCAGGATGCCCTCTCTTGAGCAGCTTTACCAGCAGCTGAGAGAAGAACTCAGAGTTGCTAAACTGGAGATACGGCGATTAACGGAGGAGAACAAGAGGATTCGTAGTAATCCACCTGTTGGGAGTCCCCAGGTTAAGAAGGGAGCTTGGTCAGTGGTCGGACAACATGGAACCAAGCTGAAGATTAAGAAAACGGTTGGAGAGGCAGAAACAACGAGAAACCAGAAGACTGCCTGGAAACTTCCAACTCATTCTCGGTGCAAACCTGACGAATGTGAGTGTTACTTGGGAATGCCACAACGAGCACCAAGGAAGCATTGGCAGACGTGGTGAGACACCCTAGAAAACCCCAACAAAGACCATCGAGAACGTCATGACGAATTCACAAGTGGTGTAATGCTACCTGGCGAATGTGAGTCAAACTACTCGGAGCATCACTACGGACACGCCAAGGAAGGAAAAAAACATGTTGTTGTTGGGGATAGCCAGATTAGGTACATGGATAGGGCTTTCTGTTTGAAGGATAAGAGTAGGAGGCAAGAGAGTATTTTTCCTGGGGCTGGGATGAAGGATATTGTTAGCCGTCTGGATGACATCATAAAGAGGAAAAGGAGCAATCCTTTTATCTGTCTCAGAGCTGGGGGCAACGATGTTGGCAGACGTAGGATGAGGACCTGATTAGCAGGTATAGGTCAGCAATAGAGATAAATTAGGAAGAAGGGTGGCAAACCTGTCATATGTGGCATTTGCCAAGGAGAGGAGTTGGGAAATGAAGGGTTTGTCCAGAGAAATTTGGGGTTTTCAATTGCTGGCTGGACAAATACTGTAAGGAAATGCGGTAACATTCATGACAACTGGGACCTTTTCTATGGCAGAAATGACATTATGCCAGGGATGGGGTTCACTTTGTCTAGGTGGGGGGTGGGAAAACGGGCCAACCATGGAGGGAGCTGTTAGTCTTTAAACTAGGAATAGTTAGTGGTATGTGTTTTGGCGGGAAAACTGAAGTCGCAGGGTATTAACATGAGTACTAGGAGAACTAGTAATAGGCAAAATGAGGAGGATATTGGAAAGCCAGGGCACTAATTGACAATGACAGTAATAGTTTAGTGGAATAAAGAAAGGGGGCAGGAAGGGTAAAAAGAGATAGAGGGTCATTAAATATTTATTACAAAAATAGTCGCAGTGCTAGGAATAAGATGGACGAGTTAGAGACTAGTTTGCTAGTGCAGGTAACATAGATGTATTTGCCATTACTGAGACGGGGTTTTAAATTTTCAAAAAATCGGGACATGCCTTTCAGAATGTCACATTCAGGGTTTTAAATTGTTCCAAGTAGATAGAAGTAATCGGGAAGGGGGTGGGGTGGCATTGTATGTCCGAGATCGCTTGAACTGTTGCATAAAAACAGGTATTAAGTCTGAAGTAACACATACAGAGTCTGTTTGGATGGAATTTTCAGAGGGCATGAAAAAAATTTAAATTTTAGGTGTGATATAAACCCTCCCCCAAATTTAGATAGGGACCAGGGGAGACTACTATGGAGGGAAAATTTTTAGGGCCACAAGGCACGATAATGTAAGTAATTCTAGGAGACTTTAACTTTATCATATTGATTGGAATTCTTAACTGGGAATTAGAATCATACGATTTCTTAGAATAGTTCAGGATTGTTTTTGAAGCAGTTTTGTGACAGAACCTACAAGGGGGAATAAACTGCTTTACTTAGTTTTTGGCAAACAATGAATCACTTGTTAATAAATTTAGAAGTTTCAAGGAACTGGGTGCCAGCGACCACAAATCAATTACATGTAGAATTGAATGGAAGTATGATAGTAGGGATAACTCAGTAACAGTCCCAGATTTTCGCTTAGCAGATTACGATGGGCTTAGAGAACACTTACCTGTGACTGGGGAATGAAGAGAGCTATCAATATGACAGTTTTCGAACACTATACATGCTGCTCAAAAAAACGTTTATCCTGTATAAAGAAAGTAGATCAATAGAAATAACCCAAAATGGATGAATAATAGGCTGAAATATCTACTAGGGGATAAGAAAGGAATTTATAGGCGTATGAGAAAGAGGTGAGGTCATCTTATGAACAGTATATTGACATTAAGAGGGACATTAAAAAGGGATAAGAAAAGCTAAAAGGGACTATAAATTAAAGTTGCTAGGGGTTCGAAAACTAACCAAAAAGTTTTTCAGTCTAAAGAACAAAAGTTAGAGATAAGATAGGTCCCCTTAAAAAAACTATGGGCATCTTACTGACAAAGAGAATGAAATGTGCTCGATTTTAAATAATTATTTTTCTCTCGGTTTTTACACACGAAGACACTAATAACATTCCGGTATTAATTTTTATAGTGGATCAGAAGAAGATAAATTATGTAACATCACGTCACTAGTGAAATGGTTGTGAAGCAGAGGACCGACTGAAGCAAAATAAGTCGCCGGGTCCTGATGAGGTTTTTTCAAGGGTTCTTAAGGAATGCAAAATGGAACTCTGTGAACCCTTAACTAATATTTTATTTTAATTTAACTCTTCAAACAGGTGTAGTGTCTGATATGTGAAGATGGCTAATGAATTCATATTTTAAAACAGGGGGCAAGTCGTTACCGTCAAATTACCGCCCAAAAACCTGACCTCAATTGTAGGCAAATTACTAGAGTCAATTATAGCTGAGATTATAAAAGCCATCTCGAAACATAGCTTGATTAATGATACTCAGCATGGATTCACAAGAGGCCGGTCTTGTCTAACTAATTTATTAACTTCTTCAGTAAAGCTTTTTTAGGCTGTTGACCACGATAAAGAATTTGATATTATTTACTTAGATTTTAGTAAGGCTTTGATAGAGTTCCGGGACCAAGACTGTTAAGGAAAGTGGCAGCTCATGGCATTGGGGGGAAAATTTTCTCTCGTGGGTCGAGTCATGGCTCACAGACAGGAAGCAGAGTGTGCCATAAATGGGGTTAAATCCGAGTGGGGATCTGTAAACAAGTGGCGTTCCCCCAGGATCAGTCTTGGCCCGTTGTTGTTTATAATATAATCAATGATCTTGATGAGGGAATTGCTAGTGAATGAGCAAATTCGCCGATGACACAAAGAAGGTAGGATAATTGATTCAAACGTAGATTAGGGAACTTCAGGAGGATTTAAACAAACTCTATTCTTGGGCAGAAAAGTGGCAGATGCAGTTCAATGTAGATAAATGCAAGGTTCTGAAGCTCGGGAGTGTCCATAACCCTAGCACTTGTAAGTTAAATGATGTAGAACTTAGTCATACAGATTGCGAAAAAGACTTGGGGGTTATGGTGAGCAGCAACCTTAAACCAAGACAGCAATGCCTAAGCGTACGTAATAAGGCAAATAGATTACTGGGATTTATATCAAGAAGTGTAAGCAACAGAAGTCCAGAGGTCATACTGCAGCTTTATACATCATTAGTAAGGCCTCACCTAGATTATGCAGCTCCACCACTCGGCTCATCAGGAACCAACTCCAGATACTAATGGTGTTCCCTTCATAAAACACACATCTGTTGGCAGTCCCCTTGACATAAGACATAAGAAAGAAGGAACACTGCAGCAGGCCTACTGGCCCATGCGAGGCAGGTCCAATTCTCCCACCGGCTTAAGCCAATGCCTTGACCTAGTCAGGTTAGACACGTCACTTGAGGAAGGAGCACGGCATCCGACCTAGTAGCACAAGCTACTCAGGTCGAACTCTCACCCACCCACACCCACTCGTGTATTTATCTAACCTATTTTTTAAACATATGAAGGGCTGGTGCAGCAAACTATTATGCACTGTTACTGTTAAATGTTTTTAAGGCAGCAGATACCAAGTGGATACGTTATTAATTTATAGAGAAAATAGGCCTAAGAACTTTTGTAACAGATTCGGTCATGGATGTCTTTCTGTCGGATAGTTCTTGAACTTGCGGAAACCCAAGATAAATTTCTCTATTTACAGATAACACGTATGGAGAGGAGAAAGTGGAAAGAGAGGAAAGCAGGGAGAGGAAAGACAGAGGAGAATCAAAAAGAGAGGGACAGGAAAGAAAGCGGGGAGAGGAAATGAGAGGAAAGAAAGAGAGAGAGACAGACAGACTGCCCGAACATTTGGAGAGAGGAAGGGTTTAGTAATACAAAAATGAACATGGTTTAAGAGAAAATAAATCATCGATCACGAGCCAACAAGTGTTGAATAAGAGAACCAGGAATAAACATCGAGGAACAGAAGGAATGGGGTCGACTACGTTCTCCTGGACAACAGGAAAGCAGTCAACGTGGAGAGACTGCTCCGTACACTACAAAAACAAAGGAAAATTATCTCTGGAATCAAGGAATAAAAATGAGATTCGTATGTAGGATGTAACAGGCTGGGTGAGCGGTGGTAAGATCCTAAGGATCAGTATTCAGGCGTGTACAAGGCGAAGATGACAGGTGAGGTCTCGGGGATCAGTATTCAGGCGTGTACAAGGCGAAGATGACAGGTGAGGTCTCAGGGATCAGTATTCAGGCTTGTACAAGGCGAAGATGACGGATGACCTGATATATGTAAGCTACTTCGTTACTCTAGAAGTCTAAAGTTCTGCTCCATAGTCCTGAGTGAGGGACTGAGCAAGTGTTTCTCAACCAGGGTTCTCCGGATCCCTAGGGTTCCGTGAGAGGTTGTGTGTTATTCCTTTCACGGTGTTGTGCCTTATGATAAAAGTAAAAATAATAATTATTATCGTCATTGCAATTATTATTAATATTGGAAATGTCAATCCACGAGTTAAACGACGCCTGAAGAAAGAAGGGAGAAGAGACAATCAGGATTGATCTAAGTTGAGGGTAAATTCAAGCAATTCGCCAGCATCAGGGCACCCCGCCCCCCATAGAATGGGGGGAGATTGAAAGAGGTGGTCACACTAAAAGGGAAAAGCAATCGGGTTTGATCTATGGATAGAGAGGGGAGCTAGTGTGTTTTCTGACCGAGAAATCTATAAATCAGTGCATGTTAAGTGCTAAACCCATGTGGGCCATTCAGCGCAAGACGTGGTGGAGGAGGCGGCGGCTTGATCCTCCGTCTGCTGAGCGCCAGACACACAAGCTTATCCGCATTCACCTGTATCTTTCTGAACGAGAGCTCTTCAGCAGCATAATGTCAGGCTGACCACCCTGCGGACTGCGTTCAAGTATAAACCGTAGGTCTATTAATACTACCACGATATATTTCAGAGCCCAAATTCGAGTGTACTGCACCAGCATGGAGCCCACACCTGGTCAGGCATATGCACAAGCTCGAGAAAGTCCAGAGGTTTACAACAAGACTATTCTCTGCACTGAAGGGACTCTACTAACAACCTTGCAAGAGTAAAGATTCACTAACAACCTTGCAAGAGTGAAGATGCACTAACAACCTTGCAAGAGTAAAGATTCACTAACAACCTTGCAAGAGTAAAGATGCACAAACAACCTTGCAAGAGAGAAGATGCACTAACAACCTTGCAAGAGTAAAGATGCACAAACAACCTTGCAAGAGTAAAGATGCACTAACAACCTTGCAAGAGTGAAGATGCACTAACAACCTTGCAAGAGAGAAGATGCACTAACAACCTTGCAAGAGAGAAGAACGAGCAGACACAATCAGGACGTATATGATACTCTGAAGCAGTGACAGGGTAGATGACAAGTGAGACACAAGGGTGTTGAAAATAATTCTAAAGTCTCAATAGGTTACTAAAAAACTGGAATGACCTTTAGGTGATGAAAGTAAATTCTACGCACTGTTTCACAAATTAATGTAACGGACACCAAGAGGCTAAAATCCACGAATGAGCGAGTTTTAGTTCGTTCGTTTCTCCCTCTCCCTCCCTTCCTTCCTTCCTCCCTCCCTCCCTCCGTTCCTTCCTCCCTCCCCCCCCCTTCCTTTCTTTCCCCCTCCCTCTTTCTCCCCCTCCCTCCTCTTCTCCCCCTTCCCTCCACTTTTCCCGTTCCCTCCGTCTCTCCCTTCCCTCCGTCTCCCCCTTCCCTCCGTCTCCCCTTCCCTCCGTCTCCCCCTTCCCTCCGTCTCCCCCTTCCCTCCGTCTCCCCCTTCCCTCCGTCTCCCCTTCCCCCCGTCTCCCCTCTCTTCTTCTCTCTCTCTCTCTCTCTCTCTCTCTCTCTTCGCCCTCTCTCTCTCTCTCTCTCTCTCTCTCTCTCTCCCTTCCCATCCCTCCCTCCGTATTCCTCTTCTTTCCCTCACTGCCACTTCTATCCTATGCTCAAGATGTTCCAGCTGGTCGCTGCGAGGCTAGTTCGTGAATGCGTGTCTAAACATAATAGAACTGCACTGTATAAATCTATAGACTGAAATTAATATTATGTCGTCTATCATTCCTCCTTCCCTACCCTTTCGTTGTCTCTTTTTATAATCTTTGTTGCCCCGCTCGGTGAGGATGGAGATATTTTGGTAAAAGTTCCATTTTTAGGTGTATAGTACATGTATAAGTCTTCCTAAATGACGTTATTTCTCAATTATAAGTTCCAGCTCTATTGGAAGGAAATTCCCCTCAAGGAAGGTTCCTTGATGTTGGTGAGGGGCTCTTGATTTAGGGAATTGGATCTGTGCTCCAGTTCCCCGAATTAAACCTGAATGCCTTCCACATGCCCCCCCCCCAGGCGCTGTATTATCCTCCGGGTTTAGCGCTTCCCCCTTCACTATAATAATAATAATATTGGAAGGAAATCTTACAATTTGCAAATGATACAAGCTAAGGGTTAGCGTTTTCATCTATGACTGGTACGAGGCTGACAAACAGTCAAGGTGCCAGAAGAGCGCCTTGTAGCACTGTTCTGGCATTAAAGATTCATCAGCTCTCGTAGCTGATGTATCTTTAATGACCAACCTGACGTTATCTTCATTGTCTTACTAAATCACCCAGGTCAGGGTGACCGACTTCAATACACTGTGACCCATTCTGTGTGAAGGAATACAGCAGGGGGACATAGCTAGTCTTTGTTCCCGCTATGTAACTATTATATGAAGTAGCAGCACATTGCAGAAGTATTTAATTTTGCTAAATAAAAATCTTCACCTGTCTTCCTTCCTCCTCCCCTTCCCTCTCTACCTTGCTTCCTCTCTCTCCCATATTCCCCCACCCGCTCTCCCTCTTGAGGGTGTCCGTGGCCCATGCACGTACGTGTGCGTGACGTGACATCACTAATAAAAGATATTATTAAACCATTTGGCTCCGCTGAAGCAGATTCCTCCTATCACTTTCCTATCTCATTTTTTTCTTCCCCCCTAACCCTCCCATCCTCCTTCCCTCCCACCCATTTTCTGATGTCTCTCTCTCTCTCTCTCTCATCTCTCTCTCTCTCTCTCTCTTTTCTCCCCTCCTCTCTCTCTCCTCTCTTTTCCCCCTCTCTCTCTCTTCTTCTTCTCCTCTCTCCTCTCTCTCTCTCCTCTTGCCTATCTGTATGTATCTCTGTTATCTGTCTGTTTCTGTGTCTCTGTCTCCCTATCTGTCTGAATAGTTACTTCATATACAAGGAAGGCAATACATAAGAAGGCATGACTCCACACACAGGGAGGGGACAAGACTGACTCCACACACAGGGAGGGGACAAGACTGACTCCACACACAGGGAGGGGACAAGACTGACTCCACACACAGGGAGGGGACAAGACTGACTCCACACACAGGGAGGGGACAAGACTGACTCCACACACAGGGAGGGGGCAAGACTGACTCCCCACACAGGGGGGACAAGACTGGACCCACACACGGGGAGGGAAAAGACGATCCACAACAGGGAGGGGGAAGCTGCCCCAACAAAGGGGGGGAAAAGATGCTCACACAAGGGACGGGAAAAGGGGACTGCCCCACACACAGGGGGGGACAAACTGACTCCCACACAGGGGGGACAAGATGACCCCACACACAGGGAGGGGGCAAGATGACTCCAAACAGGGGGGGGAAAAGATGACTCCCAACAGGGAGGGGACAAGAGCTCCCACACAGGGAGGGGACAAGAGATCCAAAAAGGGGGGGGCAAAGGGGACTCCAACACAGGGAGGGGACAAGCGACTCCCACACAGGGGGGGGACAAGACGATCCACACACGGGGAGGGGGACAAGATGACCCACACACAGGGGGGGGGGACAAGACTGACCCCACCAAGGGAGGGGACAAGAGACTCCCACACAGGGGGGGGAAAAGACTGACTCCAACAAGGGGAGGGGCATGACTGACCCCCACACGGGAGGGGAAAACTGACTCCACAACGGGAGGGGACAAGATGACCCCACACACAGGGAGGGGAAAAGACGATCCCCCCAAGGGAGGGAAAGATGACCCCACACCGGGACGGGAAAAGATGCCCCACACAGGGACGGGAAAAGATGACTCCACACACAGGGAGGGGGACAAGACTGACTCCACAAAAGGGACGGGAAAGACTGACTCCACACACAGGGACGGACAAGATGACTCCACACACAGGGGGGGAAAAAGACTGATCCAAACAGGGGGGACAAACGACTCCCACAAGGGAGGGGACAAGACTTTTTCCCCACACACAGGGAGGGGACAAGATGACTCCACAAAAGGGGGGGACATGACTGCCCCCACACACAGGGAGGGGACATGATGACCCCACAAGGGACGGGAAAAGACTGCCCACCACAGGGAGGGGACAGACTGACCCCACACCAGGGGGGGGACAAGACGCCCCCACACACAGGGAGGGGACAAGATGCTCCACACAGGGGAGGGGACATGACTGACCCACACACAGGGGGGGGACATGGCTCTCTCTCCATACAGGGAGGCGACATGATCAAGAAATGGCAGAGGGATAACACCAGAGACTGAAGCGGAAAACCCAGAGACACAAGGGATAACTGGGTATCCCCCCCCCCGCCCCTCTTTTAAAAATGTTTCTGCTTAGGGAGTTTCAGTTTCATAAGTGAGCGCTAAATCCGTCGGGGTTAAACACGCTGAAAAGGGGGCAATCGAGTTAAATATCATTAAGGGGTCACTCAAGACCACTTGTAAATCTTTTGGGCCCTAAAGTCACTTGGATCACCCCTTTTCTTGCGAATCACCTTTGGGTCGTGAAGGGCACTAGGTCAAAGGGGACCCCCGAAGGGGTTAGTGGTCCTTAAGGTCATTAAAGGTCACCTGTGCAATGTCGATGTTCAGTTTCTCCCCGGCCCCAAAAAAAAAGGTTCTTTGAATTTTTGTACAGCAGTTACCCATTTACTACGCATTACCTATTTTTCGTAGGCTGTTACGTATTTTCCTACATTGTTATTATTTTACGTAATCTGTTTTTCCTATTTTTCTTAAAAAAGTTTTTTATTTTGTCGTGCAGTTTTGTTGATAAAAATATGAGCTAACGCGTACCGTCCCCCCCAGTGTATTTATTTTTATTGTAAGGGAAGGTAAACTTTTGCCGTGGCAGGTGTTGATAATGATACAGAATTATTAATCACTGATAATTCTTTACCAGCTACTGATACTGTTGGTAATAGTTTGATATGCGGGCACACGCACGCACACACACACGCGCGCACACACGCGCACACACACACACACACACACACACCACACACACACACGCACGCGCACGCGCACGCGCGCACACACACACACACACACACACACACACACACACACACACACACACACACACACACACACACCACACACACACACACACACACACCACACACACACACTCACTACATACACATACACACACACACCCCAAAGTGTCCCTGTTTGCAGATGACGTGAAGTTGATGAGAAGAATTCATTCGATCGAAGACCAGGCAGAACTACAAAGGGATCTGGACAGGCTGCAGACCTGGTCCAGCAATTGGCTCCTGAAGTTCAACCCCACCAAGTGCAAAGTCATGAAGATTGGGGAAGGGCAAAGAAGACCGCAGACGGAGTACAGTCTAGGGGGCCCAGAGACTACAAACCTCACTCAAGGAAAAAGATCTTGGGGTGAGTATAACACCAGGCACATCTCCTGAAGCGCACATCAACCAAATAACTGCTGCAGCACATGGGCGCCTAGCAAACCTCAGAACAGCATTCCGACATCTTAATAAGGAATCGTTCAGGAACCAGTACACCGTGTACGTTAGGCCCATATTGGAGTATGCGGCACCAGTTTGGAACCCACACCTAGCCAAGCATGTAAAGAAACTAGAGAAAGTGCAAAGGTTTGCAACGAAACTAGTTCCAGAGGTAAGAGGTATGTCCTACGGGGAGAGGTTAAGGGAAATCAACCTGATGACACTGGAGGACTGGAGAGATAGGGGGGACATGATAACGACATACAAAATACTGAGAGGAATTGACAATGTGGACAAAGACAGGATATTCCAGAGATGGAACACAGCAACAAGGGGAAGTTGAAAACACAGATGAATCACGGGGGATGTTAGGAAGTATTTTTTCAGCCACAGAGTAGTCATGAAGTGGAATAGTTTGGGAAGCGATGTAGTGGAGGCAGGATCCATACATAGTTTTAAGCAGAGGTATGATGAAGCTCACGGTTCATTATTATTATAATAAAAAAGAAGCGCTTAGCCACAAGGGCTATACAGCGCTGCAGGGTAGGGAAGGAAGCGAGGGTATTGGATGGCAGAAGGGAGGAGGGATGATCAGTAGGTTACAGAAAACAGCGGGGCAGGGGATAGTGCGGGGGTAGAGGGTAGCAAGAGATTGAAGTAGAAAGGGCTGAAGGTATCAGAATTTGTGAATTAAGTCAATTGTTGTCAAAAAGTCAATTAGAGAGTCCGGATGAAAGGTGGGTCCATCAGCGAGAAGGGAAGGTAAAGAGAGAGCAGCGGAGCGAAGACGACGACGGAGGTAAATTCTGCCTGCTCGTTGATAAAGTGGGCATTCCAACAGAATGTGGCTGACTGATAATGGAGCTTGGCAATTCTCAGAGAGGAGCAGGGCGCCTCTCCATGAGATATCCATGAGTAAGACGAGTATGGCCAATGCGAAGACGGGAGAGAGTAGTCTCCCAACCTCGACACTGGTGAGAAGAAGACGGCCAGTAACCTATACTCGGTTTAATAGACTGAACTTTGTTGCCGAGCATAGTAGACCAACGTTGTTGCCAACGGGTGTGAAGGTGGGAAGATATTGCAGCAAAATAGTCCGTAAATGTAATACCTCTATATGAAACTGGTAGGTCATGTACTGCTGACCGCGCAGCAGTGTCTGCCTGTTCATTGCCCTGTACGTCAACATGACCAGGGACCCAACAAAAAACAATATCTTTATGCTTGGTAAAGATGCGGCGTAGCCAAAGTTGGATACGGAGGACTAAGGGGTGAGGTGTATCAAATTTCTGTATAGCCTGTAAAGCACTAAGGGAGTCTGAGACAACCACAAATGATGACACAGGCATAGATGCAATACGGATAAGTGCTGCAAGGATGGCATACAATTCAGCAGTAAAAATACTAGCCGAAGATAGTAAATGCCCGCGTACGATGCTGTCCGGAAACACTGCTGCAAATCCTACGCCATCAGAAGACTTAGAGCCATCTGTGTACACAGCAATGGCATGAGAATGAGAGTGGAAGTGGTCAAGAAAAAGAGAGCGGGAAGCGACCTTAGACAGTTGGGCTTTCGAGCAAGGGAGAGAGAAAGAACAGATTCGAACAGCTGGAACTTCCCAGGGGGGTAGGGAAAAGTGAGATGCTACATGAACATAGAATGGGGGTAATTGAAGAGAAGACAAGAGCGAATGAAGGAGAAGAGAGAAGGGGCGGAGTAAACAGGGGCAGCGAACAAATAATGTCTACTAATATCAGTGACCATTCTATAAATGGAAGGACTGCGGAGATCGTGAGGGCGTACATAGTAGCAAAGGCAATGGGCATCATGGCGATCGGATAAGGATGGAACGTTCGCTTCTGCATAGAGGCTCTCGACAGGGGAAGAGCAAAAAGCACCAAGGCATAAATGCAATCCTTGGTGATGAATGGGGTTAAGGCTAGAGAGAGTAGCAGGAGATGCTGATGAATAGATCTGGTCACCATAATCAATTTTCGATAAAATGAGGGTGGAATGTAGGCAAAGGAGGGTTCGACGATCAGCTCCTCATGAAAGACAAGCAAGGGTTTTAAGAAGGTTCAGCCGGCTGTGACAAGTTGCCTTCAGAGAGGTAATGTGAGGTTTCCAGGATAACCTACGGTCAAAGAGGAGGCTCAGAAACTTGACTATCACGTTCAGGGATATGGGAGCCATAGAGGTACAAAGGATGATCGGAGATGACAGAACGTCTAGTGAAAGTAATTTGGTGGGTTTTGGTGCTGGAAAATTTAAACCCATGTGTGGTGGCCCAATTGGAAACACGGTCGACTGCATGCTGGAGAGAAACTGTAATGAGGTGACAGTCAGCGCCTGCACAGGCAATAGTGAAGTCATCAACATAGAGTGATGACCAAATATTTGATGGAAGATTAGAGGCCAAATCCTTAATAGCAAGGAGAAAAAGTGTTGTGCTCAGAACACATCCCTGGGGGACACCTTCAGCTTGGATAAAGTCCGGGGAGAGCACATTATTAACCAGAACACGGAAATGCCTGTCAGTTAAAAAGTTCTTAAGGAAGGATGGTAGATTGCCTCGAAGGCCTAAGGAGTGGGCTTGGGCTAAAATATTATACCTCCAAGTTGTGTCATATGCCTTCTCAAGGTCAAAAAATATGGCAATAACTGAGTGGTTATTCGCAAAGGCATTACGAACATACGTATCCAAGCGTAGTAAGGGGTCTATGGCAGAACGTCCCTTACGAAAGCCATATTGATGAGTGGAGAGACTGTTGTGTGTCTCTAAATACCACACTAAACATCTATTTACTAGGCGTTCCATCACTTTGCAAACTGCACTGGTAAGAGCAATGGGACGATAGTGGGAGGCTTCATGTCCCGTAGTGCCTGGTTTGCGGAAAGGGAGAACAATTGCGGATTTCCACAGCTGTGGAAGAACTCCTTGTGACCAAATAAGATTGTAAAGGCGTAATAGGACTGCAAGGGCTGACTTATGTAAATGTTGTAGCATACGAATATGAATGTCGTCGGGCCCAGCTGCCGATGATCGGCAAGCTGAGTGTGTTGCCTCCAGTTCTTGAAGTGTAAAAAGCACATTATACTGTTCTTCTCTGAGAGAAGAAAAGTCCAAGGGTGCTAACTCTCTGGCAGACTTTGAGGAAAGAAATGAGGGGCATAGATGGAGTCCCTGAGAAATACAGACCAGATGATTGCCAATTTCATTGGCAACATCTAGTGGGTTTGCTATATCAACACCGGCAACCCGCAGAACAGGAGCCGGGTCAGGAGAATATTTACCACTCAGTTTTCGTACTTTTTTCCAGACTGCACTCATAGAGGAAGCAGAGGTGATGGTGGAGACAATCTCGCCAGCAAGTGCGTTTAGCATCACGGATGACACTGCGAGTGATCGCACGCTTCTGCTTAAAATCAAGAAGTCTCTCCGTGGTTTTATTGTACCGGTACCTGCCCCATGCAGCGCATTTCAAACGTACTGCACGAGCACAAGCAGGAGACCACCAAGGCACGCATTTCTGAGAATGCCTGCCAGAAGTTTGGGGTATACAATTAGAAGCTGCGGTTAAAACGGAGGACGAGAAGAGGTGTAAAAGCTCATCGATGGAGGACGAAGAAGGAACCTCTCTAAAAACAGTTAGGTGTGAGTAAAGGTTCCAATTTGCCTGATCAAATTGCCAGCGTGGGATGCGAAGAGGTGGTGAATATGAAGGGGAAGTATGAATGATTGGGAAATGATCGCTGTCATGTAAGTCCAGGAGAACAGACCAAGTGAAGTCTAATGCGGCAGAGGAAGAGCAGACTGAGAGATCGATACAAGAAAGAGTGCAAGTCCGAGGATCAAAATGGGTGTGAGTACCTGTATTTAAAACATGGAGGGGGTGGGTGGCAAGAAAAGCCTCTAACTGAATGCCACGGGAATCACAGTGAGACCGCCCCCCCCCCCAGAGGAAATGGTGGGCATTAAAATCGCCAAGTAACAGAATCGGTGGCGGTAATGACGAAACAACGAAGGCAATATCCGGAATAGATAATGCCCGAGAAGGAGAGAGATATAAAGAACAGAGCGTATACCACCTATGTAAGTGGATACGGGCTGCTGTGTAATGCAACGAAGTACGAACAAATAGCTGATGGTACGGAATATCAGTGCGTAGAAGAAGGGCACTTTCATTAAAGGTCCCATCAGGAAAAGGATCTGAAGAATGCAATAAATTATAGCCCGAGATGGGAGAGATAACAGCCGAGTGTAATTTTGGTTCCTGTAAGCAAATACCAACAGGGGAAAACTGGGAGAGTAACATCTGAAGCTCACCCCGATTACCCCTGAGGCTGCGTATATTCCACTGTAAAAAGGATATGATTGGCAATGATAAAGATACCTGAAATCTGCAGGGAAGGGTTCCTACGGACTAGAGGGGTTAGAAAAGTCCACATGCGGAGGCAGTGGAAAACGTTGAAGCAGTGAAGGAATGGTGCGCTGTGAAGAAAGGAGTTGCGCAGATGGAGCAGAGGAAAGAGAAGGAATGGAGGGTGGATCAGTGTCCATTGATGGTTTGGTCTCTGCAATATATTCAGAGATTGCTTCAAGTGTTTCAGAATTCAGAGACGTCGTATGGGAGACAATACTGGAAATGGTAGGTGGAGGATGAGTAAAGATTGGAACTGTAATGGACTGTACCAAGGTAGGGGGGGGGCGAAAGGGTGGAGGGAACTGGAGAAGCGTGGAAGGGGACAGAAGAGGCAGAAACCTGGGAGGTGGCAGAAGAGGAGGAAACTTGGGAGGGAACAGGGGAGGAAGGTACAGTACGAGGAGGAGGGTGAACCTCTACACTTTTAACAGAACCAGTGAGAGGGGAAGAACCAGGTACAGAGACAGGGAAGGTAAAATGAGGAGGTGGAAGATGGGTAGGAGGTGTTAACGGACCTTATTTTGACTTTTGAGAAGTAGAGAGACGATTAGGAGGTGGTGTCATACGAGATCTCGTCGCTACTGAGGCTTGTGAGGGAGAACACGAAGAAGCGAGATCAGACTGAGGTGTTGAAGTAGGGACGTCTGAGCCTAGGACAGCAAAATAATTAGATACAGGAGTGACTATGGGAGAGGTAACCACAGAGGTGGTTGCAGAAGATGGGATCCAGAAGTGGGGGGACGTTTTGAAACATTGGAATAAGAAACACGTGGTAGTCTCCCTTGGTGGCGGAGATGAGAATCTGCCATGGCATAAGGGAGACCTTCTGCCTCTTTGAGGTAACGGATTTCCTGCTCGTTTAAGTAGACTTGACAACGGCGAGAGTACGAAGGGTGAGCCTCATGACAATTAAGGCATGAGGGAGGTCAATTGCAAGATATATTAGAATGGTCATCGGCACCACAGACCGGGCATTCAGCGATAGATCTGCAATATTTCGCTGAATGGCCAAATCGCCAGCAATTTCTACACTGTTGCGGTGTAGGGATCACCTTTCGAACTTGTAACCGATGTCCTGCTACATAAACTGAGGATGGGAGTTCACGGCTGTCAAAAGTTAAACGAGCCACATTGCTAGGGTATCGTCTCCGCCTGCGGGCAGGAAGAACATAAGTGTCTACCTTGAGGATTGGGAGATCTTGGAGTTCCAGCTGTTCAAGAATGTCAGTGCCACATGTCTGGAAATTTTGTTGAACTATGGTATGGGGCAGAATGACGGTACCACTAAAAGAATTGAGGGAATGATGTTTTTCAATGGTGACAGGAACAGTATTGATATGGGAAAGACGAGAAAGCTCATGAGCCTGGGTAGCATTCTGTACAGTGATGATGCGTGTACCGCTCTTAAGAGCATGAAAAGAAATACCTTTACCAACATGGCGTAGGAGTGCCTTGCCAATACTGTGGTCAGAAAGATAGGCAGTAGAGGAAGTCGGTCGTAAAGTGAAGAATTTAGTCCATTGTGCAGTCTGAAACTGAGCATGGAAAGGTAGTGAAGGACGTGTCGATATTTTCTGAGAAGAACGAGAAGGTGGAGACGTATCATCAGCAGGTAATTGTCGTTGGCGTTTAGGCGTGGGACCAGAGTTGGTCCGACGTGGAACGTGCCGGCGATTCGAAAGTTGCCGCACCATAGAGGGAGAGGCCGGAAGCATAGTCAGAGGAGAGCAAAGGTCAGATAAATCGAAGGAGTCAGTCGAGGCCTCAGTACCTGAAGCGGGTGAGGAAACAGCACCCGCAAGAGGTACAGAGGCATGAGGAGTGTCCGAAGAGTGGTCCAAAGACTAGGCAGGGTCAGAAACGGGTGCGGTATCAAGAAGGGGCCCGGGGGTAGCAGGTTCATGGACTAGGGTTACATGGTTAGGTTACTTTTCTTTTTATTAAGAAAAAAAAGAAAGAAGAAAAGAAAATAAAAATAAAAAATAGAATAAAAAAAGGAGGGACCAGGGAGGGATAGTTCCTAGGAGGAATGAAAGGGCCAGAAATCTCCCTCCGCGCCCAAGAGGACCTCAGCACCGCAAGTAGCGCAGATGCAGCATGGAACCCGTGCCATACCCTACCCATCATGCCAGTAAACCGGCAATCCGGGATAGCAACCTCACATCTGCCGAACTACCTCGGTGGACAAAAGAGAGGGCAGCCGGAAATCCGCCACAAAGCATACCTCCTTCGGCCACCACCCCCGGAATCCGAAAGGTGGCTTCTAGAGATACACCCGTCGCCCGAGAGACACCCAAAGCCACCCTCCGGGATACCGGAGAGGGATCGGGACATCCCCAGGCAATCCAGATTCCACGGCAAACTACGCCACCGCCAAGAACCTCAACGGAATGGGATGGACCCCGGTACCCTTTCCCCTACCTAGGAACTAGCGTGCCTGTGGGGAAAAAAAAAAATCCCAAAGGCCAAAAAGGAAGGGCAAAAGGGAGGGGTGGGGAGGAGGAGGAGGAAAGGAAAAAGGGGAGGATGGGAAGGATGGGATAGGGAACGGGGGATTGGGGGGTAATTAGGTTCGGTCTGAGGAAGGAGACCGACAGGTCTAATTCCTCAGACCAAGAGCCTCTTCACCACGCCAAGGAGCCCCCCCCCCCCCTTGAAGAGGAGCTCACGGTTCAGAGTGACCTAGTAGCGACCAGTGAAGAGGCGGGGCTAGGAGCTTGAGATCGACCCCTGCAACCTCAACTAGGTGAGTACACACACACACACACACACACACACACACACACACACACTTTTTTAACAACGATTCTTTTCAGTAGCTAACGAGCGCATCTTTTCCTTGTTGCTAGACACAGGAATTTCCTGCATCTCTAGTTTATCCTCTCATGGTTATCTGTATCTTATCTCCTTCACTTTTGTATCCAATGAAGAAAACAAATTTCTCTTCCTCGCATTTTTAACTCAGACTCCGGTGTCCCGTAGATGCATAGCTACCGCACTCAGCTCACACACTGAGGTCCGTGGTTCAATCACCGGTACGGGTGGAAACATCAGGACGTATTTCCTTAAGACACCTGCTGTCCATGTTCACCTAGCAGTAAAATAGGTACCCGGGAGATAGTTGACTGGTGTGGTTAGCATTCTGGGGGACAAAATTTACCTAATTTGTCCGAAATGCTCTACATAACAAGGGACTTCCCATAGAGCATGTCACTGATGTCAGGTAGATCTGTATACCTTGTACATGTACTTGTAAAAATAAACTTATTGTGATTATTGATGTAGTTTTCTGAAGTTTGTTTTCTGTTTTCTGAAGTTTGTTTTCTGTTTTCAACATATTTCTTGAAATGTTAGCTACATACTACGGCTGCATTGCTCCAGTTGAGTGTCATGCTCCACCTTGGCGTTTATCATCCTCCACTTTAGGGTCTATCATGCCCCTAGCCTGGGTCTTCCATGCTCCAGCCTGGGTCTTCCATGCACCAGCCTGGGTCTTCCATGCACCAGCCTGGGTCTTCCATGCACCAGCCTGGGTCTTCCATGCACCAGCCTGGGTCTTCCATGCACCAGCCTGGGTCTTCCATGCACAGTATCAGTATGAATATAGAAGTTACAACGATACCGATATTATGGATGAATGATTATATTGTACATGTGTTGGTCCTGATACCAACACTCAGAAGATACCAGAAAAAATATATATATGTATATATTTACACGTGTGGTGCCGAATAGGTAAAACTGGTCAATTAGTAAGAACTCTTATAAAATTATGTACTTTCTAAAATTTTATCTTATACGTTTAAAGGTATATTTTTTTCCGTTTATGTAAAAATTAATATTTTTTTCCAAAAGAACCTTAGAAAACTTACCTAACCTTATTATAACAAGCGCTATTTAATTTAGCCTAATCCAGTTAAATATATTTTAGATAATTTTACAATAATATTAAACAAACACAATGAAATATATTTTTTTCGTTACGTTCAGAAAGATTTTTGCGAAATTATTGCATACACAAATTTTCGTTTGCCTTATTCGGCAAGGAGAGGGGTGCTATTTAAGCCAAAAATTTTAAGTTTTACCTATTCGTCACACACACACACACACACACACACACACACTATGTAGTAATGGAGAGAGCAGGTCACTACTGGTGAACATGAAGTTGAGGCAGCAGGGAATCATCGTGGAGTGTCAGACGTGTTATGCTTCTTCACAAGATCAACATCGCTACACCGTCAAAATTTACTCTGGAACTATTTTTTATGAAGGTCGCCGAACACAGGCGCCCTTTCTCTTAAGAGTCTACCAAAAAAGCTACAAATACAGATAACCTTACTCATATCTACTCACACATCGACTGGCACAAAATGAGGAAGTATAGACATCTCCAGAGAATACTAGGTCAACTTGTTGATCCCCCTCTAGTATCCAGACCGTTTCTGGTTTTGTAACAGTTTGCTAGAGAATATTCCAGTCCAGTTATCCTGGAAAATTAGGTGGCTGCTCAGTAGCGCCTTAGGACCGCAAATGGATGAATATAAACCAATTAAATTAAAATTGAGGTCTTTAATAACAAAGGTGTCTAGGTGGTTATTTTTAGTTAATAAATCCTGAATTATTAAAGGAGATAAGCTGCTACCCATATCTTGTAGTGTATCTTATTATATTGTATATACTTATACTGTACTCGGTATAGGCACTTCAAATAAACTGTACACTTGAATAATCTTAATATGTACTATCAGGTACATTACTACGAGATTCACTCGTTAATATATGAGGAATATAAGTAGGCATGTATGTGATTATGTGTTCCATAATACTCAGTATGATTAAGGCTTTTCGTTGAATAACACTAAAAAAACTGAGTCCCTAAATAGTGACAAGAAATATCACTAGCTGAAAGTAAAAATATTTTTGTCGAAGGACTCAAGAAATCGTAATGACACGATTGCAAACAAACCATACCCCCGGCCGGGATTGAACCCGCGGTCATAGAGTCTCAAAACTCCAGCCGTCGCGTTAGCCACTAGACCACCTAGCCACAATAAGATTCATCCAGCTAGGTATATTTCTAGTGGCTAACGCGACGGGCTGGAGTTTTGAGACTATGACCGCGGGTTCAATCCCGGCCGGGGGTATGGTTTGTTTGCAATCGTGTCATTACGATTTCTTGAGTCATGTTGACGGCATTGAAGGGACTTGAGCTAGAGTTCGTCACGGCCACGCTAGCTGGAGATTCGTCTGTAAAAACTTGCATTTGTGGTCACAGTGGTGCCTGTGCTAACCTTCCTATGGTGTAGAAATATACCTAGTTGGATGAATCTTATTTTGGCTAGCTGATCTAGTGGCTAACGCGACGGGCTGGAGTTTTGAGACTATGACCGCGGGTTTAATCCCGGCCTGGGGTATGGTTTGTCGAAGGAGATTACCAAGTTAAATATATGGACAGACGCTTTTGTAATACCTACTAAAAGGAAGATTTTTTACCGAGACTGGAACGATAGATGTAGTTAGCATATTATTACAACCCAGGAGTCCAAATGGCCTGTTATCCTGGGTGTAAAGGGAGCAAAATAAACACAGCAGAAGCACTTTTGACGTATATTATCCTTCACCAATTAGAACAGCAGTATGTACACTATATACACTATGTACAGCGATAGGTTTTAGTGCATTCCACGGTAAGCAAGGCAGAATGGAAGCCACTAGAGAGCAGACCGTGCTTCAACCAGCTCTAGAATGGGAATGACAAGGGCAGACAGGAGAGTGGCACCCACATAACCTCTGCGATTGCCAAAACCATCTTCTCATTGGCTGGAACCTGGGTACTGGTTGAACGACGGGGCCCCATCGCCAACCCTCAGTCCCCTGGTTCGCTGGATGGGGGAGAGAGCCTGTAAATGAGGGTGTGTACATGCGCCGAATAAAGGTTACGTACCCTTTGCATGCCACACAGATAAAGAAATATACCTTATCCTCAACCTTCTTATCCTCAACGCTGGAGAAAATGAGAGGATTTGCTTACCAGGTTACGGGTAATAGAATTAATCAAGACAGGGAAGAATCCATTTCGTGTCATTTTCTCAAGGGCAGGAAGGTCTGGCAATAACAAAGTTGTCTGGACAGTTGTTGCACTGATGTACTATCCGGAGCTGTTTCCTGATGTACCATCTGGGGCTACTAAGGGGATGATGTAGTGTCTGTTGGTTAGATAAGTACTGCAAGGAAATCAAATTCCCGTTCATTGTTAACTGGCATCACTTTAATGGCAAAAACTGACATGTAAAACAAAGACAGGGAGAATCTCAGAGGTAGAGATCGGGGGCGTCACCCCTCCGTTCTCGAGCTTCGAACTGAGATAAGTTAGAGGTATAGACCCATCGAGGAAGGATTATAACACTACAGACAGTAGAAACATTAGAGATTACAGTGAAACGTGCGGATAATATCAAGGATGACTACTGCAAAGACATTCGGGGAAAATATTCTCTGGATATCTTATACAAACAGTAGTAGCACCGTCAGAAAATAAGTAACCTAAGCTGTGTAAAAACTTGCATTTGTGGTCACAGTGGTGACTATGCTAACCTCTCTTTGGTGTATAAATATATCTAGTTGTGTGAATCTTATTATAGTCAGCTGGCCCAGTGGCTTACGCGATGGCCTGGAGTTTTACGATTCACTCGCCCGAGTTCAATCCCCGTTTATGTTAAGACTGTGAACAGACGTCAAAATAATTATTAGCAATATCGAGTTTTGGAAATCGGGATATGTTTAACGAATGCCACAAAGAATTGAATTATTATTCTAATTTAACAGAAACACAAAAAGGGTGGGGTGTATGTACTCACCTATTTGTCGTTGCAGGGGTCGATTCACAGCTCCTGACCCCGCCTCTTCGTATGTGTGTAAGAGAGAGAGAGAGAGAGAGAGAGAATGTGCAGACCAGCTAGCAGCACCTCTAACTCGCATCTTTCAGCACTGCCTAGTACAGTGTAAATGACCTTCTCTGTGGAAAGAGTCAAATGTAGTCTCTGTTCACAAAAAGAAGAGCAGAGCAGAAATCAGCAACTACAGACCAGTGTCACTCCTGTCAATCACCGGCAAGATCCTTGAGACAATAATCTCAAGAAAAATGACAGTTTTTTTTTACTACCACTCACTACTTTGTGACCGTCAATATGGCTTCAGGAAAGGTTACTCCGCTGCTGATCTGTTGTTAAACCTCTCCAGTAAATGGCACCAGTCACTGGGTGAATCTAAAGTCAGCTGTGTGGTAGCACTGGACATTGCTGGTGTTTTCGACCGGGTGTGGCACCAGGGCCTCTTAGCAAAACTACAAGCTCTGGGAATTGCAGGCTCTAAACAATGTCTTCTCAGTGATTACATTCATGGTAGATTTCTAAGGGTAGCTCTCAATGGAACGGAATCAGCAAGACATCCTATTGGGGCAAGTGTTCCACAAGGAAGTTTGCTGGGACCATTGTTATGGAATGTCTACTTCAATGACCTTCATCTCATCCCAGAATATCATGCATATGCAGACGACTGTACTCTGACATTCACTTATCCAAGAGAAGAACTGCCAGCTGCTCTAAGCTACATCAATCACCGGCTAAGAGCTGTATCAGCTTGGGGAAATAGATGGCAAGTAACATTTGCATCTGAGAAAACACAAATGATGATGGTCTCTAGGCACCATGATGGTAATACCGGTGCACCAGTATGAATGGGAGGGTGTTGGTACCTGGGGATGAAGTTGATATCCTTGGGGTGAAATCTGACTCCAAACTGACCATGAAGAACCACGTTGTAAATCTTGCAAACAAGGCAGCCAGGAAGCTTACAGTACTTCGCCGTACCTCTCATCAGCTTGACAGTAGGGGTTGCAAGATTCTGTATGAGGCACAAGTACGCTCACACCTTAAGTATGCTCCACTTGGTTTGCTTGCCCCCCCTCTCATCTGCGACTGCTTGACAGAGTGGAGAACAGAGCAAGACGTCTCATCTCTCGCCTGGACCCATCCTGGATAGATCTGTCATTTCAGCAGAGCCTTCAACACAGGAGGGATGTGGGTGGCCTTACTGTTATGTACAAGGCCAACATTGTCAAAGCACCACACTTGGTTCCACTTCAAGGACAGCATGAAGCAAGCTTTTATACCACAAAACGGGCAGAAAGCAGCAGCTTCACTCTGGCTGCACCCTTCTCCACAACATTACTTCATCTGAGATCATTTATCCCCAGGATGACTCGAGTATGGAACACATTCGTACAGCATAATGATATCAACGAGATCAAGTCAGTTGATCAACTGAAAATGCTGGCCCACAGATGGCTCCAACTTCATCCTGTTCCCTACTTGTATGTTTCATAACAATAAAAATGCTTTCGAATGAGCCGATGTAGGTAACAGCTCTTAGATTGTTAATAAAGTTAGGAATCCTTAACCTAACCTTGTCAAACCCTGTGTAAAAAAAAAATGAGACGGAGGTGAAAGAAAGATACGCTTTAATATTATATAAATACAATGACAAACATTATTTCTGCTCAATCACTCTCTTATTATGTATCACTTTCCTGTCTAGTTCCTTTCTCAAAGGCATCTTCTGCTCCACCAGTATCAACTCTGCAGTCATCATTTCACTTACATCATTATCATTCACCACCACCTCCACAATCATAATCATCAGACTCATTCATCACCCCGCCATAACCACCATCAGCCTCACCATCATCAACTCCATATCCACTACCACTATCACCCTCCTACATCACCACCATCTTCATCCCCCAACATGCGGCGAGAGGCTGCTGGTGGAAACCCTGACTGCCGCAATGCTAAGTGACCGAGATTTTCAGCAGTTTCTAACCTAATTAGCTAGCAAACATGAATTGCTAACTCAGCCCCGTCGACATTCCACTAATCACTGTGGGTGTAAATATTCCTTTTTTGGATTACTTAGGACTCCAGTAGAAATACGTCACTAACTTTGACTTATCCTAAGAAATTTACTCGTATGTTACCTATGTATGATAGTTTGTGTAACCGTTTTATGGATTTTTGGTATTGAGAGGATACCTTTCTTGGATGATAGAGTTACGGTTTGAGTGTTCTGGTTGAATACACAGAACTGAAGGAGCATTGGTACTCTTCACTTGATCTGAAGGGGCCCTGGCACCCTTCTGTGGTTGAACTGAATGGGCACTAGCATCCTCTTTTGGCTGAGAGATACACATAGGTAGCACATGTGTCACGTTCTCACGTTCAGAATTCTCACTGGCTTGATCAAAGTTGTTTCCCTGGCAACCAATAAACTTCACTGCCTACTTTTAAAGTACGTAATTAAATTCATTATAACAAAAATTATGCTATTTTATTACTACTAAAATATCCTTGTTTTAAAAGCTGTCAGTATTTCACCGTTGACAGTCTCCCACCTAGGTTGGGTGGCAGCCCCTACCCCTAGAAGAGGAAACACGTTCACCATCACTCATTTAATAACTTTACTGCCCGAGGTAAGCAGACATCACAATTCAAGTAACCTAACTACACCGTCACTATCCATCCTTCAGAATGAAGTCACTGCATCACTCACCTCCAGGACTTGAGTCCGGCTAACGGTGGGAAAAAAATCATTGTCTTCAACTGTATCATTTACTAAAAATGCAAGCACTTTTTTTTCACAGCTGATATAAATAAATCTTCGTGACGCGCACCTTTCAAGGCAGGTGAAATTGCTGACCTAGAAAATGTACAGAGAACCTTCACGGCCCGCATAACGGAGATAAAACACCTCAATTACTGGGAGTGCTTGAGGTTCCTGAACCTGTATTCCCTGGAACGCAGGCGGGAGAGATACATGATTATATACACCTGAAAAATCCTAGAGGGACTAGTACCGAACTTGCATACGAAAATCACTCACTACGAAAGCAAAAGACTTGGCAGACGATGCAACATCCCCCCAATGAAAAGCAGGGGTGTCACTAGCACGTTAAGAGACCATACAATAAGTGTCAGGGGCCCGAGACTGTTCAACTGCCTCCCAGCATACATAAGGGGGATTACCAACAGACCCCTGGCAGTCTTCAAGCTGGCACTGGACAAGCACCTAAAGTCGGTTCCTGACTCGGTTCCTGACGTTGGTTTGCGTGCAGCCAGCAGCAACAGCCTGGTTGATCAGGCTCTGATCCACCAGGAGGCCTGGTCACAGACCGGGCCGCGGGGGCGTTGACCCCCGGAACTCTCTCCAGGTAAACTCCAGGTAAACGCGCTTGCACGCAGACATTTCCGGTCACTTGGCCCACTACTGTTTAAATTAGGGGTGGGAACGGTGCCCGGA
>NC_069487.1:15286374-15386670 GCF_026875155.1 Cherax quadricarinatus | reverse complement strand
TGCCTTGTAAGACTGTAGTCTGTCTTGGAAGACTGTATGGTGTCTTGAAAAGACTGTAGTGTGTCTTGTAACACTGTAGTATGTCTTGTAAAACTGTAGTGTGTCTTGTAAGACTGTAGTGTGTCCTTTAAGACTGTAGTGTGTCTTTTAAGACTGTAGTATGTCTTGTAAGACTATAGTGCGTCTTGCATGGCTGTAGTATGTCTTGTAAGACTGTAGTATGTCTTGTAAGACTGTAGTATGTCTTGTAAGACTGTAGTGTGTCTTCTAAGACTATAGTGTTTATTGTAAGACTACAGTGTGTCTTGAACTACAGTGTGTCTTGAAAGACTGTAGTGTGTCTTGTAAGACTGTAGTGTGTCTTGTAAGACTGAAGTGTGTCTTCTAAGACTGTAGTGTGTCTTGTAAGGCTGCAGTGTGTTTTGTAAGACTGTAGTGCGTCTTGTATGGCTGTAGTATGTCTTGTAAGACTGTTGTGTGTCTTGTAAGACTGTAGTGTGTCTTGTAAGACTGTAGTATGTCTTGTAAGACTGTAGTGTGTCTTGTAAGACAGTAGTGTGTCTTATAAGACTGTAGTGTGTCTTGTAAGACTGTAGTGTGTCTTGTAAGACTGTAGTGTGTCATGTAAGACTGTAGTGTGTCTTGCAAGACTGTAGTGTGTCTTGCAAGACTGTAGTGTGTCTTGTAAGACTGTAGTGTGTCTTGTAAGACTACAGTGTGTCTTGTAAGACTACAGTGTTTCTTGTAAGACTGTAGTGTGTCTTGTAAGACTGTAGTGTGTCTTTTAAGACTGTAGTGTGTCTTGTAAGACTGTAGTGTGTCTTGTAAGACTGTAGTGTGTCTTGTAAGATTGTAGTGTGTCTTGTAAGACTGTAGTGTGTCTTGTAAGACTGTAGTGTGTCTTGTAAGACTGTAGTGTGTCTTGTAAGACTTTAGTTCGTCTTGTAAGACTATAGTGTGTCTTGTAAGACTGTAGTGTGTCTTGTAAGACTACAGTATGTCTTCTAAGACTGTAGTGTGTCTTGTAAGACTGTAGTTTGCCTTGTAAGACTGTAGTGTGTCTTCTAAGACTGTAGTGTGTCTTGTAAGACTGTAGTGTGTCTTGTAAGACTGTAGTGTGTCTTGTAAGACTGTTGTGTGTCTTGTAAGACTATAGTTCGTCTTGTAAGACTATAGTTCGTCTTGTAAGACTGTAGTGTGTCTTGTAAGAATACAGTATGTCTTCTAAGACTGTAGTGTGTCTTGTAAGACTGTAGTTTGCCTTGTAAGACTGTAGTGTGTCTTCTAAGACTGTAGTGTGTCTTGTAAGACTGTTGTGTGTCTTGTAAGACTGTAGTGTGTCTTGTAAGACTGTAGTGTGTCTTGTAAGACTGTAGTGTGTCTTGTAAGACTGTAGTGTGTCTTGTAAGACTGTAGTGTGTCTTGCAAGACTGTAGTGTGTCTTGTAAGGCTTGACTGTGTCTTGTAAAACTGTAGTGTGTCTTGTAAGACTGTAGTGTGTCTTCTAAGACTGTAGTGTGTCTTCTAAGACTGTAGTGTGTCTTTCAAGACTGTAGTGTGTCTTTCAAGACTGTAGTGTGTCTTGCAAGACTGTAGTGTGTCTTGCAAGATTGTAGCGTGTCTTGTAAGACTATTACCTGGAGTTTTACCTGGAGAGAGTTCCGGGGGTCAACGCCCCTATAGTGTGTCTTGAAATACAGTGTGTCTTGAAAGACTGTAGTGTGTCTTTTAAGACTGCATTGTGTCTTGTAAGACTGTAGTGTGTCTTGAAAGACTGTAGTGTGTCTTGTAAGACTGTAGTGTGTCTTGTAAGACTGTAGTGTGTCTTGTAAGACTACAGTGTGTCTTGTAAGACTGTAGTGCGTCTTGTAAGACTAGACTGTGTCTTGTAAAACTGTAATGTGTCTTGTAAGACTGTAGTGTGTCTTGTAAGACTGTAGTGTGTCTTGTAAGACTGTAGTGTGTCTTGTAAGACTGTAGTGTGTCTTGTAAGATTGTAGTGTGTCTTGAAAGACTGTAGTGTGTCTTGTAAGACAGTAGTGAGTCTTGGTTTAAGGTTGTGCGAGTTTTAACTGGGCAGTTTCATCAGTTACATTAATTTACCTGAAATAACTGAAGAATGTTTGATTTTATTGGGTTATTTAAATCTACATAATGCTTATTTTTTCTCTGTGTTAATATCGTCTGTGCCAGAGACTATTGTAAAATATATAAATATTATTTTTCAATTAATTACTTAAACACTGGTCACTCGTAGAAAAAAAGTTGAATTGATTTTAACCTGTATGCCTCCCAATGGGTCTTTTCTTGTGGGATGAACTGGGATAATTGAAATAGTGATTTTTCATGCGATAATTTCCGAGTATTGCTTCTGATTAGCTAAGGGGAACGTCAGTTCCTCTGTCCTCTAATATGGTATTTTTTCCCTATAATCTACCTTGTCCATAATGACTATCGCATTTACTAAGACTGCTGTGGTAAGGTGAAGTCTAGGATCTCTCCTTAATTCAGAGGTCTGAGCAATGCTCAGTCCTCGGCAACACAATCGTCGTCAAAGATTTGTTAAGTTATACCATGAATTAAGGTAAGATCCTGGACTTCACCTTACGACAGCAGACAAAGCAAATATGATAGTAATTATTGACAAGGTAGATTATAGGGGAAAAATAAAGATATTAAGAGAAGGTAACTCTCACGCCTCTTAACCCCTTCAGTGCTGATAGCTTGATAATCAAACTTTCGAGCGGCTTCAAGCTTAATGTGCTTGAGTATTTTAGAATATTGGTCTTACAGATGACATGAGAATGCCTGTTCAATTTAGTTTTAAGGTTGATGTTCCTTAGTGGAACTCTGAATTAGAGATGGGCTATGTATGGTCTAATTTCCCTCTTATATTAAAGAATTGGGATATTATTGTGCATACAACTTGTGAATACATAACGTGATTCGTTTCAGATTTTCAATGCTGTTTAACTGCACTGCAAACTTACGGTGCACTCTGCATTACTCCAGTCACCTGCACTGAGGTGCAAAGGACTAGAATTAAGAAGAACATAAGAAAGAAGGAACAGCAGCAGGCGTACTGGCCCATGAGAGGCAGGTCGAATTATGCAATGCGAGGATACCATGTGTGTGTGTGGTGTGTGTGTGTGTGTGTGTGTGTGTGTGATGTATGTGTCCGCGCGCATGCGTACGTGCTTGCGCGGGGGGTAGGGGGAGTTCTTTTATGTGTCTGTACCAATCCTAAACACGAAATACTTCTTCAAAATATATTTCAATGGTCCAAACCCTGACCCCCCAAAAAAACAGATCATGCAATTTGCCAAGTAATTAGCCAAGAGTTCTTACACAGTTACACGCAATCTCTCCCTCACTGTCAGATTTCTCTCTTATGTATCGCTGGACGCTGCTAAGTCTCCACCATCTTCCTTCCCTTGTTACCCTTCTGATTGGTGTCCCATATTATATTTTATCACTTTTTTTTAAGGAAAAGGGAGATGAGATGGGAGGGATATGATATAGAGAAGGGAGTGATGACTGGAGTGTTAGGAAGTCAGAGTGTTTTACTGAAATAAAAGTCAGGTGTTTTCTTACCTGCCCGGCCACTCGACTACCAGCCCAACTACTCATTTCGACTACCCGCTCATGTGCCCCCTCGACTACCACACGTTTTCCCACTTGACCACCCGTTCACCCACCTGCTCGCTCGATCCACTACCCACCCACCTATGTGCCTACTCAACCACCTGCCTGTCTACGTTCCCGCCTTCCCGTTTAATTATCCATCTGTCCAAACGCCTGCCCACCTGTCTTCCGTAAGCCCACCCGCCCATCTGCCCACTCAATAGTCTGCCACAACCAAACCTCCCTATCATCCTCTAGACAATTCACACGTTTTCCCGCACACCCAACACCCTCTTGCCAGGCCACCCACTCTTAGACCAACCCAAACTCCTAAAGAGACCCATATTCGATCACCAAGCAGGCGGAAACATTAGGTTAGGTTACTTGACTCACAAAATCGTAATGACACGATTGCAAACAAACCATACCACGGGTGGGGTTAGAACCCACGATCAGAGAGTCTCAAAACTCCAGACCGTTGCGTTAGCTTATTGAAGCTAGCTGGTCCAGTGGCTAACGCGACTGTCTGGAGTTTTGAGAGACTGATCGCGGGTTCTAACCCCACCCGTAGTATGGTAGGTTAGGTTAGGTTTTCCTGCTAGGTAGCAAGGGGAAAACAGGTGTAAGCAGTCAGGTAGCTGCAAACCAACTGCTGTGGGTCACATCCAGGAGTAAATAACTAAAATACCCCAATGGAAATTAGATGTGTTTTGGGCGCTGAACGATCCGAGAAGACATCCGCCTAACACATAACTTCAGTCCTTTCTACCTTAATGATTCAAGAAAAGTTATCCCTGTGTCCCATAAGCCCAGCTTCCTCTACCTCGTTGCACCTAAAAAAGATTGAAACAGAGTTGACGTATGAAATATACGTCTGTATTTCAGGAATGGAACAGATCACATAATTTTTATAGTTATTGAATGGAAAATACTTTAATGGGATGAATTAGAAACTACGCAATACAAAATCAGTGAAAAGCCTTTAAGGAAAACACACCAGGGAAAAAAAAGTTTGAAGCCGATCAGAAGATACATTCTCCACTTTATTTAAATTAAAAACTCACGAAAATTTACATCAACCCAAGTTAAACGTACAAAAAAGTATTAATCTTATGAATAATTACGTCAGCCACTCAAAAAGGAACCGTTTAAAAGATATAATCTAGTTATTTCACGGTAAATACTGTGCTATTCATAAATAAAATTGACATAATTGGTCCTATACATTACAATAACAATCCTGGTCTTGAAAGTAAGATACCCGAATGCTGAAAATTTCAGTCCGATCAGAAGAGGCATTCTCAAGTTATTTCGTGAAAATCAAATCAAGAATGGCTTAAAATAATTGACTAATGAGCATTTGCTCACCCGATGGTACCATCAACCATCCCACTAACTTCAACCTTCCCACTAACAACACTTCAACCTTCCCACTAACAACACTTCAACCTACCCACTAACAACACTTCAACCTTCCCACTAACAACACTTCAACATTCCCACTAACAACACTTCAACCTTCCCACTAACAACACTTCAACCTTCCCACTAACAACACTTCAACCTACCCACTAACAACACTTCAACCTTCCCACTAACAACACTTCAACCATCCCACTAACAACACTTCAACCTTCCCACTAACAACACTTCAACCTTCCCACTAACAAACACTTCAACCTTCCCACTAACAACACTTCAACCTTCCCCTAACACACTTCAACCATTCCGCTAACAACACCAACCTTCCCCTAACAATACTTCAACCATCCCGCTAACAACACTTCAACCTTCCGCTAACAACACTTCAACCTTCCCACTAACAACACTTCAACCTTCCCTAACAACACTTCAACCTACCCTAACAACACTTCAACCTTCCCACTAACAACACTTCAACCATCCCGCTAACACACTTCAACCTTCCCACTAACAACACTTAAACCTTCCCACTAACAACACTTAAACCCTTCCCACTTAACAACACTTCAACCTACCCACTAACAGCACTTCAACCTTCCCACTAACAACACTTCAACCTTCCCACTAAACAACACTTCAACATTCCCACTAACAACACTTCAACCTTCCCCTAACAACTTCAACCTTCCCACTAACAACACTTCAACCTTCCCACTAACAACACTTCAACCTTCCCACTAACAACACTTCAACCTTCCCTAACAACACTTCAACCTTCCCACTAACAACACTTCAACCTTCCCACTAACAACACTTCAAACCTTCCCACTAACAACACTTCAACTTCCCACTAACAACACTTCAACCTTCCCACTAACAACACATTCAAACCTTCCCCTAACAACACTTCAACCTTCCCACTAACAACACTTCAACCTTCCCGCTAACAACACTTCAACCTTCCCACTAACAACACTTCAACCTTCCCGCTAACAACACTTCAACCTTCCCACTAACAACACTTCAACCTTCCCACTAACAACACTTCAACCTTCCCGCTAACAACACTTCAACCTTCCCACTAACAACACTTCAACCTTCCCACTAACAACACTTCAACCTTCCCGCTAACAACACTTCACCCGAGTTGAAACTCGAAGTCAAACTTCTATCAGCTAAGGCTTTTTCAAGCTATTAACACAAACCTGAAGGAAGGCAAAACGTTGAGTTTGAGTAGGTGACTGATTCTGCAATTAATCAGTACGAAAATTCGATATTCATGATCTCACTGAAAAAATCATGAACGCGATTAAAACGCGAGTTTTCAATATTTCTCAGTGACCTTTCTCTGCATCTTTAATTCCAAGTTTTCTACAGTGCTTTGAGAAAAGGTCCCCCCCCCTTTATTTTTTTTTTGGGGGGGGGAGGGATCAAACTGGAGTTCCCACATCGGAAAGTTAATGTTTGTACCTGGATGGTGTTCCAGGGGTCATCGCCCCCGCAGCTCAGCCCTTGACTATGCCTCCTGGTGGATCAGGGCCTGATCAAGCAGGCTGTTGCTGTTGGCCGCACGTAGTCCAACGTACAAACCACAGCCTGGCTGACCGGGAACTGACGCCCAACCAGCCTCTGGGCAAGTTACATCAGTTTTAAACTTTTCAGAACGATCAAAAGACACTTTCAATTAATCACAAATTCTAGAAATTAGAAATGGTCTGTTTACAATTGACTAGAGTGAATTTGTACGTGCAATTAGTTGCATGAATATTTCACTCGTTACAGCAAGCCAGTGTGGCTTGGCAGCACACTCAACTCACATTCTGGGTGGTTTGATACCCGGCATAGGTGAAAATGTTAGGTATGTCCCCTTACACCTGCTGTCCCTGTTCACCTAGTAGTAGGTAGCTACCTGCGTGTTAGTCGACTGTTGGGGGCGGCATCCTGAGGGATAACAGTATACCTTAGATAGTGTTGGGCTTCGAAATGTGTACCTTAGAGCTGGGCTTTGAAATGAGCACCTTAGATAGAGCTGGGCTTTGAAATGAGCACCTTAGATAGAGCTGGGCTTTGAATTGTGTACCTTAGATAGAGCTGGGCTTTGAAATGAGTACCTTAGAGCTGGGATTTGAAATCAGTAGCTTAGATAGAGCTGGGCTTTGAATTGTGTACCTTAGATAGAGCTGGGCTTTGAAATGAGTACCTTAGAGCTGGGCTTTGAAATGAGCAGCTTAGATAGAGCTAGGCTTTGAAATGAGCACCTTAGATAGACCTGGGCTTTGAATTGTGTACCTTAGATAGAGCTGGGCTTTGAATTGTGTACCTTAGATAGAGCTGGGCTTTGAAATGAGTAACTTAGAGCTGGGCTTTGAAATGAGTAGCTTAGATAGAGCTGGGCTTTGAAATGAGTAGCTTAGATAGAGCTGGGCTTTGAAATGAGTAGCTTAGATAGAGCTGGGCTTTGAAATGAGTAGCTTAGATAGAGATGGGCTTTGAAATGAGCTGAGGAGGGATAACAGCTCTAGGCCTGTAAATCTGATCTGTGTAAACAAAAAAAAAAAAAAAAAAAAAAAAAAGCCGAAGATTTGAAGCCAATCGGATCAGGTGAACTTGAGTAATAAAGAAGCAACTCACCTGTGCTAATAGCTGAGACCAACTTCTTCTCAAACTTCAAATTGTGACATCAACTGGGATGACACTTCCGATTTTTTTTTTTTTTTTTTTTTGCCAGTTTCAGAATTCAGAATTTTCATTTGAAGTAGATGTTAAAAGTCTAGTTCGGGATATCTGGATTTTTTTTTTTTTTTTGTCGGGTTCTTTTTTTGGGGGGAGGGGGCTTTGTAATTATGAATTTAATGTTGGCATTCTATTGGCGAGAGAGAGAGAGAGAGAGAGAGCTGATGTAGGTAACAACTCTTAGCCTGTCAATAAAGTTAGGAATCCTTAACTTGTAAATAGCTTGTCAATAAAGCTAGGGATCCTTAACCTAACCTTGTCAGACCCTGTGTAAAACAGAGAGAGAGAGAGAGAGAGAGAGAGAGAGAGAGGTGTAAGAAGTCTGAGTATTCTCTAGACAATTCTCCTTCTCAATTGGTCAGCATTTACCAGTTCTTAGTGTCACAGATCCTCAATTACCTACTGTACAGAATTTGACAGAGAAATAACCAAAATCTCGCTCCGAGGCTTTAATAACGAGAATTTAGAAAATATTTCAAATATCGTATATGTAAAGAGTGCTGGAATGATGGGGTGCGAGCTCGACTTGAAACAGATACTACCACTTCACAATAAAACTTAAAACATAGATACCATCACTTCACAATAAAACTTGAAACAGATACCACCACTTCATAATAAAACTTGAAATATAGATACCATCTCTTCACAATAAAACTTGAAACAGATACCATCTCTTCATAATAAAACTTGAGTCCCCTGATGAAGCCAGGAAAGGTTAATTGAATAAATACATTTATTGGAGAATAGAATAGTAGATCGTTGCCTTTGAGAGCAATGTTATATCAACAGAGATGAGATCATGTTTGTAGTGCTCTCCTTGCGACTGTGGCGCAGCCGGGAAGTAGCTATTAACATGTCAAACACCGGAGGTAGAGAGCAAGGGGTTGGAGACTAACTCTTCAAAATTTAATACCGCAAATGCTTGCAGATCCTCCTCCTTCTCAGCGCATCAAATACAGATGCCTGAACAACCAGAAGAGGAAATAGCATTCAAGCCCTTTATTCAACGTAGTGGGATTCCAGCCTGCGACGTCTGCCCGTCTGTGAAGAAGACTTTGTCAATGAGTGTACTAGCTAGGACGGCCTTTCTTGAATCACTTCAGTCATTCAAAAGGATAGTTATCGTTTAAAAAACGAAAAACATACCACAGGGGGAGGTTAGAACCCGTGATCAGAGAGTCACAAAACTCCAGACCGTCGCATTAGCCACGGTCTGGAGTTTTGTCTCTCTGATCGCAGGTTCTAATCACACCCGTGGTATGGTTTGTTTGCAATCGTGTCATTACGATTTCGTGAGTCATGGTTATCGTTTGGTTATAAATGGGGCCTTTAATCCAGAAAGGAACGATATCAACGTTGTTTTATTTATGTCTTACTGATATTTTTTCCTTTAGCCTTAAATAATTTAGGAATAAATTATTAACTTTGACTTCAGCTTTCTTAATTTGTCATTACACGAGGATTCCTTCCTGGCAGCAAGCTTGGGATCAAGCTTACTAAGGGCAGCGGTAGCAAAGACTTTTAGCTTGGTACAGTCTCAACCATTATATTGACGATGGTTCTGTTGGTTCTTAGTTCATTTCCATCAAGATAGAAAATTGAAAGGGAAATTGGCAATGGTAAGATAATCACCCCAATTAACCATAGCATAACTCACAAACGCTCATAAGCATCCACACCCAGTTTTTATACTGTGTATTGAATTTGCCTTCACCACAATCTCATCAATGTACCTACTCCTATTCTTGCATAAAAATATGTCTGTTAGTCGTCACGGAAACAGTTATGTGCTGGTCTCCCGTTTTCGGTATAAAATTCTGACCAACCCTTCAGCTTGCGATCAACAGCAGTTGGCTCTCGCTGCGGTACGTTTATTGCTATGCGAACAAGGGCAGTAGGTGTAAGATAGCCCTGCCTATACGTCTCCTCGAGTTCGGGAATCAAACCCCAGACATTTATATTGTGGTTCTACTGCTCGGATCACTGTGCTGCAACTTTATCAAATACTCATAATTATAAAAAGACACAGAATTATAATTTGCTACATATTATTATGATTAGTAGTAGTAGTAGATAAAATGCTGAATGAACTACTGCGGCTCATTCTGCGCAAGGAGAAGGTTAACTTTACTCCAGAAGCCAGAACCTTCATCATCATAAGAAGAGTGTCTAACACCCCTCCCACCCCAAACCCACCCCCTCACCCACCATCAACCTCCGCTTCGGCAGTTTGTAGTGCAAGACTGGCCATTAGTACAAGTTTTCAACCTTTCCGGAGCTCATCGCTACAAATTCCTCAAAGAGGATCCCGTGAAATAAACGCTGTTATGAAAGCCTCCGTAAAGTTTTTGTTGTTGGTAGGGATGGCTAGCGGAGCCTGTCAGCCCTAGACGGCTACTGACGGATGCCAAAATATTGAAACCAATTTAAATTAGCAGGGAAAGTAGGCTGTAAAATTAGGTTTTGCGGGCGGTACCACTATCATCTTCACTTTTTGTGTGTGTGTGTATTTTAGAATAAAAAAATGCCGATCTATACATAGTGAAAGAGTAAGAATATTTTAAGGGAAAAAAAACGTAATCACCTTGTGGAAGTCCTCCTGATCATAACATTCTAAAACTGAAATTCATGTTCAACGTAAGTGGGAAACTTTGAAGCCACACCTGGGCTCCCGGACAAGTTGTACGTCCAGCAACACCAACCTAAATTAAGTCCTGCATCCGAATTCCCAACACCGGCTAAGGATTCGGCTTCCTCAAACAGCATATTAAACCAGTTCTGCTCCTATTATTAATAACTTTCGCCACATATCTTACCACGTTTTATTGTTTTTACATGGTATCAAGTGGTTAGCTGAGATAATGTAGCCATCGTGTCAAGTGGTTAGCTAAGATAATGTCAGTCCATCTCTAGCAGCGTCGGCGGTGATGTCTAGTAGTGTACATTTTACTTGTACACTAACAATCAAGAACATTTATATCTCTAAAACAGGGATTAATGTGAACTCCCAGTGAAAACTCGTTGAGACATCCACCTCTCGGTTTACGTACACTCAGATGCATTTCTCGGTGTACGTACACCTGAGAAAGAGACAGAGAATTATTTATCGCTTTATTACAGTGTTTGAGTGATAACTTTATAACAGTGATTATATCACAAATAATTGTAAAATAATTTTAGTTGTTACTTATCATCATAGCAGACACAGGTAACCACGTCCGTCACAGTTTTCTATCACTTGCGGATGACCCGGAAATAAGCATGAAAGTCACCTCGGTAGATGACACTGAAAAACTGCATGAAGATATAAGCAGTGGTTTCCAGTGGGCAGTGAAGAACAACATGACGTTCACTGGTGTTAAGTTCCAGCTGTTTAGGTATTAAAACAATGAAGAACTCAAAAGGGACACTACACAAAACTCAAGAGGATCATCAGATAGAACGATGGAATCACGTGAAAGACCTGGGTGTAATTATGTCGGCTGAACTTTCTTTCAAAGAATACAAGAAGACCAATGACGGAGTGAATAACGAGAACTTTCAAAATTAAGAAAATAGTACCAGTGGTGACACTTTTCAAATCACTTGTGCTCTCTCATTTAGAATATTGCTCAGTGTTGACGGCCCCGTTCAGGGCAGTAAAATTATCAGACCTGGAAAAGATACAGAAATCGTTTACTGTCCGCACAGAATTAAAGCATTTAAATTACCGGGAACGTCTTAAAATTCTAAATATGTATTCACTCACTGGAGACATGATAATATATACCTGGAAAGTACTTGAGGACCTTTTCCTAAATCTGCACACTTCCTTAACAGCATATTTAAGTAAGAGCCATGAGAGGCAGTGCAAAATAAAGGCAAACTATTTAATCTCTTAGCAGAAGATATCAGAAATACTGCTCGACAAATATCTCCATCAAGTGCTAAATCAACTAGGCTATGATGGATATGTGGGTCAGCGGGCCACCAGCAGCAACAGCCCGGTTTACCAGGCAAGCACCAGACGAGACTGGCCCAAGGCCAAGAACTACCATATAATATAATAGTAGAAAGATTTCGAATTAACCCAGGAAGGTTAATAAGCCGCGATTACCAGAGTCCATTATTTCCGTTGGAGTCCTTAGGTGCTTTCCCACAGGATGCGCCCTGAGTGACCTAACTGTTAGGTACTCACCTACTTCTAGGTAAAAATGGACAGCAAATGTAAACAAAGTTTCCCATACGTCACGTCTCACCAAAATATCGATCCTGTCCTTTCGGGTGTGAGGTGAGGGCCATACACCTGAGCTACGAGGCACTGGCTGGCATCGCTTTAGAAAGATTGGAGACCTGTGCCAAGTGGAGGGGAGAAACCCAGGAAGGGTGACCTTGATTCTGGTAATGGGCTTTTGATCTAAGAACTGGGAGCCACCTCCCAATCCCTCAAGCAAACTTATTTACCTTCAATTCCCCAGGTACTGTGTAACAGCGAAGGGTTTAGCGTTTCCAGAAGAATATAATCATGATAATTCTGCTACTACTACTGCTGCTACTCTACTACTGCTGCTACTCTACTACTGCTGCTACTCTACTACTGCTGCTACTCTACTACTGCTACTTACTACTACTACTACTGCTGCTACTCTACTGCTACTTACTTACTGCTACTTACTACTACTGCTACTCTACTGCTACTACTACTACTTACTGACTGCTACTACTACTGTCTACTTACTACTGCTGCTACTCTACTACTACTACTGCTGCTACTCTACTGCTACTACTACTACTACTACTACTATGCTGCTACTCTACTGCCACTACTACTGCTACTACTACTAATAATAAATATATATTAATTAATAATAATAGGGCTTGTGGGACAGAATTGAAATATTAAGAGATTACAAAAGTTCTTGTAATTTAATTGCATTTCAAAATTCTTGAACTGAAAATTAAGACATCATATTTTTCTTGTGATTTATGTTGCACATAAGTAGGCCTATTCCACATTACTCAGTTAAAACAAAGTCATGAGATAAATTCTTATAGCTTTGAAGTTTGTTATGGTTTCAAAACTGCCTTAATAAAGTATTTCAAATCAGTGGAAGTTGTATTAGTGTTGAGGTGAAGTTCTCAATGCATTAATATGTATAAGATACCAACGTTCTACTGTAATATAATGCATCGCACGTTGCCAGACGTAAACTTTTGCGTTACTTCGTTATTAACAGTAACTACAGACTAATATAGGTTGATTCAAAATTCCCTGACAAATCTGATTTAACCAGACCTAACCTAATAAGTGTACACATGGTGTGATAAAGGAGACACAGACACAAGGCATAAAAAAGATGCACAGACAAGGCATGGTAAAGAAAAGGAAACAAACAAGTCATGTTAAAGACAGGTGCAAAGACAAAAATCAGAGAGAGAGCCAGAGATATATTTTTTTGTGAATCACATGGCAGGGAATAATAATAATAATAAATAATTTATTAATATTAATCTTAAGCTTATAAAATCTATATTTATTTAGACACACAAACACACACATATACCTCGGGGCCAGGAGCTGAGTTTCGACCCCTGCAACCACAAATAGGTGAGTGCACACACACACATGGAAGAGAATCCATACATAGTATTAAGAAGGGGTACGTAAGCTCTTAGAGCACTGGAGCAAGGAGAAAGTGGACCTAGTAACGATCAGCGAAGTGGCGGGGCCAGGAGCTAAGACGCGACCCCTGCAACCAAAAAATTAGGTGAGTACAGATAGATACACACACACACACACACACACACACACACACACACACACACACACAAGCCTTGTTCCACACCACCTGACGCACCTCCACAGTCACTCCAAGTTGACAGTGTGATGTTACTCCATACTCTGATAGTTCTCTTAAACCAGATTAAATTAGACGAGAACAGACATGGCACCATACCGTAGCCGAGATGAAACGAAGTTAATACTTGTTTTAGAGAGAGAGAGAGAGAGAGAGAGAAACACTAACTTGAACTAATGCAGAAGCCTTGGCTCCACCTGTAATAGCTCTACTCTGCCCAGGTAATTGTCACTGGTAATCTAATGAAGGCTTAACTCTGGGATCTGGCCCTAGCTTCGTGCTTCCAAGTGCAGAGAGAGACAGAGATACAGAGAGAGAGAGAGAGAGAGAGAGAGAGAGAGAGAGAGAGAGAGAAAGAGAGATACAGAGAGATACAGAGAGAGACAGAGAGAGGCATAATAAAGTCCATCTCTCGGTCATCTCTCTACTTGCTAAACTTACCCAGGTTTTCTTGTATGGGCTGATACTGATTTGTATTCGTTTTTCATCATCCGCAGGCAACATTCACTTTGATTCTGATATATCATTTATACAATTTCAAATTCATGATGATCGTGGTTGAGTACTGATGCTTTAGGGACCCCATTAGTAATGTTTTCTCATCTGGAGGTTTGCTTTCACACAATAATACAGAAAACTCCTTATTATGCTAAACATTTCGGGCAAATTAGGTCAGTTTTCTCCTAGGATGCGACCCATACCTATATTTAATATTTTCCAAAATAGTCTTTCAGTAGGCATTCTTTAGAAGATTTTTTTTCAAATTGTGCAAAATGCAAAGAGGCCACCCATTTTTTTTTTTTTTTTTTTGCGTTTTCGGTGATAACAATTTGATAGATTTCTTACACAGAAATTTGTTAATCAGAAACCAAGATAACTAATGGCATTTAGTCTTTATTCGCCAGCATTTTCATCCAATGGCACTGAATGGCCTTTTTTCTTTTTACAGAGTTATTAAATTAGCAGTCGGTGAACTGGACCTTTAGTTTCAAAGGCCTTTTCTACCAATTTTATAAAAATATTTTCCATAACGTAACCATTAATTGTGTAATTACTACTTGTAAGTTGACTGAAGAATTTTTTTTCCAGATCCGATGGCTTACTCTTTAAATTCTTCACTATAATAACAATAATCATGATCATAAATTGAGGAAGCGCTAAACCCGTAGGAATCGTGCATCATCCGGAGAAATGAGAGAGAACCAAGTTTGATTAAAGGAAGGAAAAAACAGCTCCAGTTCCCTGCATCAGGAGCCCTTCACCAAGCAATGTTTCTGGAGGGATTAAATTCTGGCTAGACCTAAGGTTGTATCTTTACGTCACTTTTTGATTTTGACAATAGTGAATAATCAACGTCTTGGATTATTTTAATTTGTCCTGTCTCAATTAAGTTAATGTTAACATTTGTAAATAGTGTGTGTCATATATTATGTCAAGCATTTCCACTTCTAAGACTCAGCGTATGTACCGTCTATCTGGAGAATTTTCCCGGGGTCAGCGCCCCCGAGGTCCGGTCCATGACCAGGCCTCTCGGTACATGAAGGCCTGATAAACCAGTCTGTTATTGCTGGCCTTAAAATCTTTTCATTTTATCAGTATCTCTGGATATTTTTTGGGGTGCTATTGTGTCCCGCAGCTGGATCGCTAGCGTACTCACCTCACACACTGAGATCGAGTCCCCGGTACTGCTGGAAAACATTAGGACGCGTTGTCCCTATTCACCCATCAGTAAAATGGGTACCTGGGTGTTAGTTGACTGGTGTGGGTCGCATCCTGGGACAAAACTGACCTAATTTGCCCGAAATGCTCTGCATAACAAGCGGCTTTCTATATAGTAGTATGTCATTGATGTCAACTAGACTTGTATACCCTGTACATGTACTTATAGTAATAAAGATAATATTAATTATTATTATCGATTATTTTGTTAAGTTTACACCTGTAGCGCCTCCTACGCTGCACACACATGTGAACACTTCCGTATATACCTCAGTAATACCTGCGTTATAAACACCTGTGAACACCCGCTTACACTAACGACTGTATATATCAACAGCCACTGGCGGATCTAGGAATTGTCCTGGGGAAGGGAAGGGCTGCCCTTGCCCGAGCCGATGACAGGGGTGGGCTACCCTTGCCTGAGCCGATGACAGGGGTGGGCTACCCTTGCCCGAGCCGATGACAGGGGTGGGCTACCCTTGCCCGAGCCGATGACAGGGGTGGGCTGCCCTTGCCCGAGCCGATGACAGGGGTGGGCTGCCCTTGCCCAAGCGATGACAGGGGTGGGCTGCCCTTGCCGAGCGATGACAGGGGTGGGCTACCCTTTGCCCGAGTCGATGACAGGGGTGGGCTGTCCTTGCCCGAGCCGATGACAGGGGTGGGCTGCCCTTGCCCAAGCCGATGAAAGGGGTGGGCTGCCCTTGCCCAAGCCGATGACAGGGGTGGGCTGTCCTTGCCCGAGCCGATGACAGGGGTGGGCTGTCCTATGCCCGAGCGTTGACAGGGGGTGGGGCTGCCCTTGCCGAGAGGAGGACAGGGATAGGTGGAGGGAGGTGATACTCCACCCGAGGCATGATTTATATAAATTTGGATTTTGGGATGTCAGTAATGATTTTTGTAAATAATAATAATAAAATAATAATAATAATATAATAATAATTAAAAAATATTAAAATAAAAAATAATATTAATAATAATTAATAATAATAATAAAATTATAATATTATTTACTTTTTTGTTTATTTAAATGTAGTAAAATATTAAGTAAGTAAAAATTAAGCAATTTTTTAACATTTAAGTATCATGTTAAGTACCAGATAATAACAGAAAAAACTTCCACATCTATTATAAAAATTACATTATAACTATACATCCACTTGGCTTGAATTATATAATTATTAGAGTTTATTAGGTTTGTCATTAAATTAGAAAGTGTTGTAAAATGTTGGAGGCTGGGATAGTGTTGGAGGCTGGGATAGTGTGGGAGGCTGGGATAGTGTTGGAGGCTGGGATTGTGTGGGAGGCTAGGATAGTGTGGGAGGCTGGGATAGATTGGGGGGCTAGGATAGATTGGGAGGCTGGGATTAGTGCGGGAGGCTGGGATAATGTGGAAGGCTTGGTGATAGTTGTGGGAGGCTGAAATTGTGTGGGAGCCTGGGGATAGTGTGGGAGGATGGGTAGTTGTGGGAGGCGGGATAGTGTGGGAGGCTGGGATAGATTGGAGGCTGGGATAGTGTTCGAGGCTGGGATTGTGTGGAGGTGGGATAGTGTGGGAGGACTGGGATAGTGTGGGAGGGCTGGAAATACAGTGTGGGTAGGCTGGGATAGTGTTGGAGGCTGGGATAGTGTTGGAAAGGCTGGGATAGTTGTGGAGGGCTGGTGTTAGTGTGGGAGGTTGGGAAGTGTGGGAGGATGGGATAGTAGTGTGAGGATGGGATAGTGTGGGTGGATTTGGGATAGTGTGGTGAGGCTGGATATAGTGTGGGATGGCTGGGGATAGTGTTGGGGCTGGGATAGTGTTGGACGGCTGGGGGATAGTGTTGGAGGATGGGATTGTGTGGGAAGGCTAGGATAGAGTGGGAGGCTGGGATAGGTGTGAGAGGCTGGGTAGATTGGGGGCGCCTTAGGGATAGATTGGTGAGGGCTGGGATAGTGTGGGGGGGGACTGGATAGTGTGAGGAGGCTGGGATAGTGAGGGAGGCTGAGAATTTCGTCGGGGGGGAGCAGGCGAGAATAGTGTGGGAGGCTGGGATAAGTGTGGGAGGCTGGATTGTGTGGGAGGTGGGATAGTGTGGGAGGTGGGATAGTGGTGGGAGGCTGGGATAGTGTGGAGGCTGGGGATAGTATGAGAGGTGGGATAGATGTGGGAGGCTGGGATAGATTGGGGAGGCTGGAATAGTGTGGGAGGCTGGGATAGATTGGGAGGCTGGGATAGTGTGGGAGGGCTGTGTGGAGAAATTTTCTCCAGGAGGGGGGTTATCAGCCCCCTTTAGCCCTTTCAGCCCCTTCAGCCCTGACGTGGGCCATCCATCTGAAGGGGCGAGTGTTTCTTGTTTACTTGTTGAGTGGTTAATTGATTCAGCTTGCTATGCCACGTAGTCAAAGTGACCTCTGCTCCACTCTGCAGCGGTGTTGCAAAGTGTATTTTTTAATAGGGACAGAATAAATCATTTACTTAGCAGGACATTAAGGAAAATCTGCTCCCACTTTATTACCATAGTAAAAATAGTGTACATTGTTGCTTATTTGCTTTAGACTGCAAGAAACAAACATTCTGCTTTGCTTCATCGGGAGGTGCAAGGTATTCAAATCGTAATAGGTCAGCGTTTTTTTTTTTTTTTGTGCTAAGGGCAGTGGACGGTTGGGGCGGTGTGGCAACGCACAGACTATCTTTGACTCTAGGCATGAGTGACAAGACGCCAGGAGATCTGTGAGTTTAGTGTGAACAAAGTGTCTCTAAATATGTAAACTATTAAGACAATCTGTGGAACATTAGTGTTACGTCGTGCCGTTTCCCTAGGACAATGGAAGACGTGGGACATCCAAGGGACACTTCAGATTCTAATCAATGTCTCGATACCTGTCGAAGGGTGTTGAGGAACACCCAATAGCCCCCATCCGTTACAAAGAGCAAGGTATGTTACGAATTCTTGTAGATCGGGGGAGTGCGCAATTCTTGAGTCACAAGGGAGCTTTGTAATCACCTATAATCGGCAAGTAAGTGTGGAATTTTGAGTCCAAACCAAGTAGGATTTAGTCAGCCATCATCGAATAAATAGGCTGGCATAACAACCACTAGGGGGTAATTTATACTCTACAAATATATTCTCTTGAAGCCCAATGTTGGATGTTTCGCCAGCTTCTAGACCTCGTTGCAGGGGCGGCTGTGTAGACGTTAGCTGTCATTTATCATGCTAAGTGTCATATATATAGTTATAATAAACACAGCAGGTAAGGCCAAAATTCTCACAGAATTGGTCGTGCTCGAACCGGATAAAGGACCACACTGTGGTCCTAATATGTTGTACTAACAGTGTACAAATAACGTATGAGCACACTAGGGTCCATCGAAATATAAAAAGCTGTTAAACTAGTGTTTTACCTAATATAAAGCAGATATAAATGAGTCCCTTCAGACTCAATCCACAGAGAATGGGCAGCCAAAAGAAAACGGGCGCTACCCAGCGTTCACCCAAAAGATAAAACGGGCGCTCACCCGTGGACACCCAAAAGAAAACGGGAGCTGGGTGACTCACCACATTCTGCACCCACGCTCATTCCTGGAGGAAATTGCTGTTTAAGACAACACCACCAAGTGATGTTGTTTGGTTGAGTGTATTTATACATTGTGTTTATAATGTTTATAGACAGATTTAAGAGTCAAGATTGTGTTAAAGTTTGTTTCTTATAGATCTACCTGTGATATTACAGGTAACTTTTATATAAGTGTAAAGCTTTCAAATATATATTAACAGTGAAAAAAAAAAAAAAATTTATATATGTGTAAGTATATTCAAGTGCGATTTTCAGTTATACAGTGACATTTTATAGTTGTATAGTGAAATGAAGTTGTATAACATCGTTTTTACGATTAATTCATCATGGTCAGGCTGGACACAGCAAACAAATCAAGCCATAAACACCAGCCACATGGTACTGTGTTACCCTTCATGGTCATTGACCCTGAGGTTTAAGCTTTTGCAGGGGGTCAGTAGTGTATGCACTAGTTTATTGCTGACTTAAGCATAACAAAAACTCAGTGTTTATAGCAGTACAGTGTTTTTTAAACACTCTAAGTGTTGGTGCTGAATTTTCGTTTTATACCATTAAAATGGCTTGTTTGAAAACTCTGTTTCAGTCTTTACAAGACTAAGATTACACATTAGAAAATCATATTTCAGTCTGTATAGGTTTAACTCAAGATACAATACTTAGATTTGATGATCTTGAGGTCAGTTTGATTATTTACACAACGTATGAAAATTAATGATTTAGACTATACACATTATGAAAATAAATTTCTTGATCAGATCCATCTGAGGATGAAATTAAAATGTTTTGGATACATTTTAGTGATCTACAATTAAGGTGGACAGGAGTACAGGCTTATATCTGCCGTAAAACTCTGTCAACAGAGACCTACTATAACTAGTGGTCAAACAACCTGTTACACCTGTAACAACAACATGTGTCCCATTACAAGCTTACCTACATTGTCTTTACCTTATTTTCCAAAGGTCATTATTATGAAGAATTCTTTAGTGAGTTTTCCAATCCATAGTAAAGTCACGAACTGGCTACATAGATGAGATTGCTAAGTTCAATATCTTAAATGTCTTGTGAAGGGAACCACATATGAAACTGAATTAAAGTCATTACGGTGGTTTTAAGTGTAATTATCAAATAGCCCTTACGTGTCTTAGCAGACAATTACTTCGCGATGCTGACAAGGCTAGAGTTTGACTTGCAGTCTTAATATACAAGCTTGAAGCCACACCAAACATTGTTTTCAGACTTACGCATTTAGATTTAAATTAGACAATAGTCTCAGGATCTCTAGATGCTAAATATGACCTAAGGACATGTGATTGGTTTAATCAGTGGTATTGTACAGATAAGTTGTCACACAAAACTATTGAACGATTAAATATTATGTTCATATAAACGCTATTTCACTTGTGAAGTAATAGCAATTGTTTACAAACAATAGTTTCATGCATGCAAGCAACGAGACAAGATGAAAATCCACAAATCTGGTGGATAATAAACCATCTCAACTCTCTGCTATAAAAAGAGTATAAACTACTCCCACTAAACCACATTAATGGGAATACACAATATAGGCATTTATCAAGCTGTGAATACTATAGTCAGTAAACGACTTCATAATATAACGTAACTCCACAATGTGTACTTGGTGTTGGAAACACAGTTGGGCAAGTATTGATTCAATACACATGCATTGGAAGGCACGTAAACATCGTGTTCAATCAAGCTGATAAGGTGCATCAGTGCTAGGTGAAACACAAGGGAGGTTAAATGTCACTGGAAGAAGTGTTTTAAATGTGCAAGGGTATGCATCATACAGCATTTATGCCCAAATACTTTGCTGAACAGCAGAAGACTTTCCACGGATCAGGAAGTCAAACATAAGCAACAGCATTAAATGTGAGAGATAGTTTAACAGCAACTGCTATCCCGATAGCTCAGGGGGGGGGGGGTGGGGTGGTGGGTGGGGGGGGGGGGTTGTGTTATCTAATAATTACACAAAACCCTATGTGCTAAACACTATTTGATCAAGGCTCACAAAGGTCCTTCATAAAGAATGAACAGTGTTGCAGAAACTGGAATAAAACATCCCTTGCCAAAATGACAGTTAGATTTAGCTGGTTTTTTTTCCATAATTCTGGTAAACAGACATATGACCTAGCCATTATCACTGTTGGTCTAGGATAACAGGAGAAAAAGACAGTAGAAGCTGTGGGTAGTAGATGATTTGCCTTGTCTGTGCGATCCAGGGATAAAAGAAACAGTGCAGCACTGAAGCAGCTAGGCTCAAGTTATCCTGTCCTGACATACTGCGGACACATTAGTCATTGATTTAATCATTGGAAGTGATTATTTATCGCTGTTTTGTGCAAAATATAGTAAGTAAAACATAATGTTCACCTTGCTGAAATACAGCAGCGAGGCCACTGTTTATGTGGTTCCCATTACTCTCTAAGTGGGAAAGAGCTGATATTTGATTCAGTTTCAGTGGAATGTAATAGTTACGAGAATATCGCCTGATCATGTCCACAGCAAAAAATTATCATTACTGGAAGAATGACATGTGAACCAGTTGATAAGGTTGTGCGGATTTAGATGCGATAGGTATTGATGTAAATAAACCAAGCCCACAATGGAGTCTCAGACTTTATAACCATATTTGGACACTGTCAAATATAAAGATGGACAGTATTGGGTTAGGTTACCATGGAAATTTTAAATTCCACCCAACATCTGCCTAAGCAAATTAATCGCATGGCTTTCGGACAGATGAAAGCACAAATTACATGAGCTCTCAGAAGAAATCCTGGCTTAATGACTGTCGATGATTATATCATACAAGAACAGATTGGACAATAATTAATTGAGGAAATAGTCGAAGAAAGATAAGTTGAAGGGACAAAACGCTCTTATCTCCCGCACATAGGAGTCAGAAAGATTCTGAAACACACTCCACTACGTGTTGTACTATAACTTGCAGCGCAAGTGCAATTTAAGATGTAGCAAGTCTTTAATGACTGTCTGATGACCGGTCCCTCTCTAAATGAGTAAAGCTTGGAGAAGTGCTTATGAAATTTCGCACAAAACCCATATGCCTACACGGCTGATTTTTTCAAGGATTTCTTAAGGTAGGACTACAAGAAATAGATCAGAGATTATACTCGATTCTTGTGGCCTGAAAATCCACACTTGATCCTCAAAGTCCTGTGAAAAACTATGTTATCAAATCAGTTTTATTTGGTGTGCATATCCTCTCCATTCTTACTAGAAGCTATCTAAATTCACATTTGGAAGAAATTCTGCAATGTCCCTCAAAGAATCTTAAAGAAAGTTTCTATGTGGACAATCTTCAAGGTACTGTGAATAAGAGGGGAGAATTGAAAATCCTTATACAGCGAAGACTAACAAGGAGATGAAAAGAAAGCAAATATGCATCTAAGGATGTGGGAAACAAATTTCAAAGCAATTAAGGGAACTTATCAAAGAAGCTTTCCCTGAAACTGAATTCCTGATTGAACAATATGCTGGGACTAATTGGAACACACCGGAAATACTCTGTGTCTCAAAAAAGATAAACAATAAATTCATGCCGTCCACTCAACTAAAACGTAGTTTACTGTCAGAGGTATCACAATGTTTTGTTCCTCTAGGACTCGTCTCACCAATTACATAAAGTAAAATGCTTATGCAAGATGCATGGAAAATCAAATTGGATGAGGATGGAACTTGCATCTAGGATATGAGTCAAGCATGGGATGATATATCCAAGGAGTTTAAGAAACTTCACAAATTAAATTTCCAGACAATTAGGTAAGTGGGAAAAAAAGTACACATTACATGGTGTTCTGTGATGCGTCAACCAGAGGTTATGGCGCTGTAGCTTACATGAGTATTGCCTGAAGGAAGTACCACTAATTACTTTCCAAAGGCCAGGGTGCACCCTGAAGGCAGAACTAGTACCCAATTGGAACTGACTGCACTCTATGTATGTACAAAATTAGTGTCTATCTCACACAAAAGTACTTGATCCTCACTAATGAGAAAAACGTGTTCTGGGACGTGGCGATAATGAGGCAGTTCTCCAGTGGGTATTATGAAATAATATGAATAAGTTGGTCTATGTACAGAAACAGAGTAAGCAGAAATTAAAGAGCTTGCAGAGTGAGATTATCTCTTTCTCCACGGTATCTACCCTAAAGTGAATCCATGACATGTGTCACGTGGTGTCCCACTCAAGATAATTTGTGGATAATAAATTATGGCTCTCTCGGTCCGAAACTGGCTCCTCTGAATGAAAAATAATGGCCTCAGCAAAAAGCTTCACATTATTGCCAGAAGAAACAGTCTGCTTGAACACAGCAGAAATAAGTTGTGTAAATTTCTGCAGGACGCAACAGAAATAGTCATTGATGGCATCTAATACTCATCTGTGGGTAAACTCTTAAGTGTTTACAGCTATTGTCTTTAAATTCATTTAAAGGAATAATAACATGATTAGGAATGTCTTGAACCCATTAAATACTGGGTGAACTAATACAGAAAGACGTTTTTCTCTAAAGAATATAAATTTCTAGAAAACCACAAGTTAATTCCCTCAAGAAAACCTGTCACGATTTAATTCTTTTTAGGACTTTATCTCACGATCAGGAAAGTTTATAGATGTCGAGGAAAGAATTCATAAATTTTTTTTTCTTTCACTACCTAAAGAAGCCATACATCCAATTTGATCACCAAAGAATAATTGGCTAACAAAGACTGATTGTGCAAAAACGCCCACAGTCAACAGTGTACGGGTGGGGTAGTGGACACACTTTCTCGTATACGACAATCTACCTGGATACCTCAAGTCGAACAAAGTGTGAATTAAACTAATAAAGGACTGTTATTACTTGTCGTCACTACGATATGCGAGTATGTCAGTATCCAGGTTCCAACTCCTTTATCCCTCGAAGTGTTTGTCATATACTCCATTTGGGGGTGGACAGGTGTAGATTATACTGGACTATAATTTTAACAAACTCAGTTTGACAAAGGTTTTTTTTCCATCAAGGTGGACATCTGTTTGTTCACTTGTGCTACAAACTAGAGCAGTACATCTAGAGTAGCCACTGACATGTCTGGCTGAAACTTTTATCAAATTATTTCAGAAGGTTTTTTGCAGCAAGAAGGGCATGTCCCAGACTGATGATTTCTGATAATGCAACGATCTTTGTTTGATGGTGATGCTTATATAAGCAAGATCTTTGATTCAACCAGAAGCTAAAACAGTGTGGCTGAATCAACGCAGATGTCGTTGGAGATACATTCCTCCTAAATCTCCAGGCACGGCGCGATTTTATGAAGACATGATCGGCATTGTGAAACGGTGTTTAAGGAAGACTTTCATCGTCAGAGAATAGGACTTAGATGAATTTCCGTAACAGTTGTGACGGAAATAGAATAATAGTAGTCAAACAACTGACCTCTAACCTTATGTTACGATGATTGGACAATTTAGAAGTGGTAGTCCATCTTCATTTACTCCTGGCTGCAGAAGGCTCGAATGTTCCTCCCTTAGAATGATAAAGAAAATCTTAGAGGTATCCTACTTATTACGATCCTGAGCAACTCAGATGTAAATTCAAACACCTTAATAAAGTGGCACTTGAACGTTGGGAGAAAATTACTTGGCGAGTAGACTTCTCACCTCATTGAGAGAAACACTTCTTGGGAGCTGGTGTTCTGGAAAAAGCTAAGTCCTTAAGACCGGGTGACATTAGTGATTATCACAATGATGGTCCGAGGATCCAAAGGCCATTGGAAAATAATGTGACCATATATCCTGATGCAAATGGAAATCATCAGGACAGTTGATGTTTTTGAGCCAAAGGTGTAGTGAATAAGCGGACAATAAATAAACTAGTGCCGTTAGATTACACAGTGTTGAAAACAAAAATTAAGTGATTCTACAGAAGAAACCACACAGGACCTAAAGCTGTTCAGAAAAGACAAGGCAGCAGTGGTGGCGTTGACAGTGAGTAAATTAAATAATGGTTAAGTGTTGAAATATTCACCTGCTGCGAAAATCCGCCGCCCACCAGTGGGAGAAATTTTCTCCAGGAGGGGGGTATTCAGCCCCCTTCGCCCTGTCAGCCTTCAGCCCCTTTCAGCCCTGAGTGGCCAAGCACCTCAGAAGGGGCGAGTGTCTTGTTTTACTGCCAGCGGGGGGGGGGGGGGGGGGGGCGGGCCCCAGGGAGTGAGTAATTGATCACAGATCTATGTCCACGTAGTCACAGTGACACCTCTGCTCCTTGCAGAGGTGTTACAAAGTGTATTTTTATAAGAGGACAGTACATCTCTTACTTGAGGGACAATTAAGGAAAATCATGTCACCACTTTATTAACATCAGTAAAAATTGTGTACATTGTTGTTCTATGCTTAAGACGCCTAGAAACATTTGCTTTGTGCTCTCATCGAGGAGGTGACAAAGGATGCACTAGGTACATAGGTCAGCGTTTTATTTTTGTTTTTTTGTGCCTAGGGCAGTGACGGCTTGGTTGGGCGGTTTTAGTGGCGACGCCAGGACTGTCTTGGACTCTAGGGAGAGTGACACTGACGCCAGGAGATCTGTGCGTTTAGTGTGAAACAAATGTCTCAAACATTGTAAACAATGAAGACAAATCTTGTGGGAACATAGTTTGTACCAGTGTGCGTTTCCATAGACAAATGGAAGACGTGGACATCCAAGGAAACTTCAGCATTCTATACAAGTCACCTGAAGACTGTTGTAGGTGTGAGAATCACCATAGCTTCACGTTTACAAAGAAGCAAGGTATGTTACGAATTTCTTGTAGAATATCAGGGGATATTGCGCAATTCTTGAGTCACAAGGTGTTTGTAATCAACCGGTAATCGGCAGTAGGTGTGGACTTTTGAGTTATATACAAGTAGCGTATTTCGTCAGCCATCATCGAAATGAACTTTGCTGGCATAACACCCCTAGGGGGAATTTATACTTACAAATTATATCTCTTGACACCCAATGTTAGTGATGGTTTCCACAGCTTCTAGACCTTCGTCTGCAGGGGCGGTGTGTAGACAGATTAGCTGTCATTTATCAGCTAACGTGTTTCATTATATATAGTTATAATAAACACAGCAGGTAAGGCCAAATTCTCAACAGTGGGATAGTGTGGGGTGGCTGGATAGTGTCGGTAGGGGCTGAGGGATAGTGTGGAGGCTGGGATAGTGTTGGAGGCTGGGAAGTGTGGAGGCTGGGATTGTGTGGGAGGCTGGGATAGTGTTGTGAGGTGGGATGGTGTGAGGAGGCTGAGGAATGTGGTTGGAGGCTGGGATTAGTGTTGGAAGGCTGGGATTGTGTGGAGGCTGGGATAGTGAGGGAGGCTGGAATAGTGTGTGGATGGCTGGATAGTTGTTGGAGGGCTGGATAGTGTGGGAGGCTGGGATGTAGTGAGAGGCTGGGATAGATTGGGAGGCTAGGATAGTATTGGGCGGCTGGGATAGTGTTGGAGGCTGGGGATTGTGTGGGAGGTAGGATAGTGTGGGAGGGCTCGGGATAGTGAGAGAGGCTGGGATAAGATTGGGAGGCTAGGATAGATGGGAGGCTGGGATAGTAGTGGGAGGCTGGGCTTTGTGGGAGGCTGGAATAGTGTGGGAGGGGGGCTGGGATTGTGTGAGGAGGCTGGGATGAATAGTGTGGGAGGCTGGGATAGTGTGGGAGGGCTGGGATAGTGTGGAGGCTGGGATTATTGGGAGGCTTGGATCAGTGTGGGAGGCTGGCTAGTGTGGGAGGAGGGTTAGTGTTCGAGGAATGGGATAGTGTTCGAGCTGGATAGATGTGGGACGGTGGGATAGTGGTTTGGAGGCTGGGATAGTGGGGTGGATGGGATAGTTGTGGGAGGCTGGGATAGTGATTGGAGGCTGGGGAGTGTGGAGGCTGGGATCAGAGTGGGAGGCGGGGATAGTGTTGGAGGCTGGGATAGGGTGGGGGAGGCATGGATAGTGTTGGGGTGGCTGGGATAGTTTTGTTTGGGGAAGGGGGGGGGCCTGAATAGTGTGGGAGGCTGGGATAGTGTTGGTGGCTGGGGATAGTGTGGGGGGCTGGGATAGTGTGGGAGGCTAGGGATAGTGTGGGAGGCTGGAATAGTGTGAGGATGGCTGGCGGATAGTGTTTGGAGGCTTGGGTAGGATTTAGTGTGGGAGGCTGGGATAGTGTGGGAGGCTGGGATAGCTGCTGGTAGGCGGGATTGTGTTGGAAGGCTGGGATAGTGTTGGAGGTGGGATAGTGTGGTGAGGCTGGATAGTGTGGGAGGCTGGGAATAGTGTGGGAGCGCTGGATAGTGTTGGTGGTGGCGATTGGGATAGTGTTGGAGGCTGGGGATAGTGTTTGAGCTGGGATAGTGTGGGAGGCTGGGATAGGAGAGGGGGGCTGGGATAATGTGGAAGGCTGGGATAGTATGAGAGGCTGGGATTAGTGTGGGAGGCGTGGGATGTTTGCGGAGGCTGGGATAGTTGTGGGAGGCTGGTGATAGATTGGGAGGACTGGGATAGTGTGTGGAGGCTGGGATAGTGTGGGAGGCTGGGATATAGTGTGGGAAGATGGGATAGTGTGCGGAGGCTGGGATAGTGTGGGTGGCTGGGATAATGTGGGAAGGTGGAATAATGTGGGGACGGCTGGGATAGTGTGGAGGCTGGATAGTGTGGGAGGCTGGGATTGTGTGGAAGCTGGGATTGTGTGGCGAGGCTGGGTTAGTGTGGGAGGCTGGGATGATAGTGTGGGAGGGCTGGGAATAGTGTGGGAGGCTGGGATAATGCAGAAGGATGGGATAGTATGGGAGGATGGGATAGTGTGGGAGGCTGGGATAGTGTGGGAGGCTGGGATAGTGTGGGAGGCTGGGATAGTGCTGGAGGCTGGGATAGATTGGGAGGCTGGGATAGTGTGGGAGGCTGGGATAGTTTGGGACGCTGGGATAGTTTGGGAGGCTGGGATAGTGTTGGAGGCTGGGATTGTGTGGGAGGCTGGGATAGTGTGGAGGCTGGGATAGTGTCTGAGACTGGGATAGATTGGGAGGCTGGGATAGTGTGGGAGGCTGGGATAATGTGGAAGGCTGGGATAATGTGGGAGGCTGTGATAGTGTGGGAGGCTGGGGTAGTGGGGGAGGCTGGATAGTGTGGGAGGCTGGATAGTGTGGGAGGCTAGGATAGTGTGGGAGGCTGGGATAGTGTGGGAGGCTGGGATAATGCGGAAGGCTGGGATAGTATGGGAGGCTGGGATAGATTGGGAGGCTGGATAGTGCGGGAGGCTGGGATAGATTGGGAGGCTGGGATAGTGTGGGAGGCTGGGATAGTTTGGGACGCTGGGATAGTGTGGGAGGCTGGGATAATGTGGGAGGCTGGATAGTTTGGGAGGCTGGGATAGTGTGGGAGGCGGGGATAATGTGGAAGGTCTGGGATAGTGTGGGAGGCTGGATAGTGTGGGAGGCTGGGATAGTGTGGAGGCTGGGATAGTGGGAGGCTGGGATAGTGTGGGAGGCTGGGATAGTGTGGGAGGCTGGGATAGTGTGGGAGGCTGGGATAGTGTGGGAAGCTGGGATAGTGTGGGAGGCTGGGATAGTGTGGGAGGCTGGGATAATGTGGAAGGCTGGGATAGTGTGGGAGGCTGGGATAGTGTGGGAGAGTGTTGGACTTGCCATCAAAGTTTGGCTTCTCTGCTAATTAGGTCTTCAGACGCAGGTGCCGTGTGTGTATGAGAGGAATTCACTGCCCCTCTCCTACACCTCACATTCCAACACCCTCCCCCCTCTCTCCCTCTCCTCACTGCCCTCCCTCCCCACTCTCTCCTTTCCCTCTCATATCCTTCCCTCTCTTGCACGTCTGCCCCCTCCACATACCCCCTCACATACTCCCTTTCTCCTCTAATTCCCCTCCCTCTCTGCCCTTTCAAACCCATAAGTTTCACACCCTTCCCCATTTCACCCTTTCTTTTCATACCTATCATACTCATCTGAACTTATTTCCCTTCCTCACTTCCCTTCCCTTTACCCCCCTTCTTATACAACTCACTGCAGCACAAACGTAGCAAAAACCGCTATTTTCACCCGAGCTATCAGCGAAGAGCTTAATAAACCCTTGGTGTTAGAGGGCTTTCGGCGTGCTGGGGGGTTAGGTCGCACCAGTGCAAGGCAAACTGACCTTCGGATCACGAGTGAATAAGAGCCAGCTCTTACTTAAGATGTAAGGTGCGTCCACACGGAGGTTCGAGTCGCTAGTGATCGCTGTAATTTAGCGGCCGCCAGATGTGTGTCAGCGCTTTTCCGCTAACCTTCGTCTGATTGGGACCGCCAGGGAATTCTAATGTCGGTAATTTAGCGGGTGAAGAAATAGGTAATGGACGAGATGAGATTATTATTATTAGTAGTAGTTATACTAGTAGTAGTAGTTATAGTAATAGTATTGGTAGTTGTAGTAATAGTGGTAGTTGTAGTAATAGTATTGGAAGTTGTAGTAATAGTGGTAGTTGTAGTAATAATATTGCCAGTTGTAGTAATAGTATTGGTAGTTGTAGTAATAGTATTGGTAGTTGTAGTAATAGTATTGGTAGTTGTAGTAATAGTATTGGTAGTTGTAGTAATAGTAGTGGTAGTTGTAGTAATAGTGGTAGTTGTAGTAATAGTAGTGGTAGTTGTAGTAATAGTGGTAGTTGTAGTAATAGTAGTGGTAGTTGTAGTAATAGTAGTGGTAGTTGTAGTATTTGTAGTGGTAGTTGTAGTATTTGTAGTGGTAGTTGTAGTAATTGTAGTGGTAGTTGTAGTAATTGTAGTGGTAGTTGTAGTAATTGTAGTGGTAGTTGTAGTAATTGTAGTGGTAGTTGTAGTAATTGTAGTGGTAGTTGTAGTAATTGTAGTGGTAGTTGTAGTAATAGTAGTGTTAGTTGTAGTAACAGTAGTGGTAGTTGTAGTAATAGTAGTGGTAGTTGTAGTAATAGTGTTAGTTGTAGTAATAGTAGTGTTAGTTGTAGTTATAGTAGTAGTAGTAGTAATAGTAGTAGTAGTAGTAGGAAGAGTAGTAATAACAGTAGTAGTAGGAAGAGTAGTAATAACAGTAGTAATAGCAATAGTAATAATAATAGTATAGTAGTAATAACAATAGTAATAATAGTAATAACAATAGTAATAATAATAGTAATAACAATAGTGGCAATAACAATAGTAGTAAAAATAATAGTAATAATAATAGTAATAATAGTAATAATAATAGTAATAATAGTAATAATAGTAGTAGTAATATTAGCAATAGTAGTAGTAATAATAGTAATAACAATAGTGGTAATAACAATAGTAGTAATAGTACTAATAATATTACTAATAATAATAGTAATAATAATAGTAGTAATAATAATAATAGTAATATTAGCAATAGTAGTAGTAATAATAGTAGTAATAATAGTAACAGTAGTGGTAGTAGTAGTAATAGGAACAGTAATAGGAATAGTAGTAGTAGTAATAGAATTAGCAGTAATAGTAGAAGAAATTGCAGTAGTAGATTTGATAGCAGAAGATTAGTAGGAGAACTCTTAGTAGTAGCAGAAGATTAGTAGTATAAGAACTCTTAGTAGTAGCAGAAGAATTAGTAGTATAAGAACTCTTAGTAGTAGCAGAAGAATTAGTAGTATAAGAACTCTTAGTAGTAGCAGAAGATTAGTAGTATAAGAACTCTTAGTAGTAGCAGAAGAATTAATAGTATAAGAACTCTTAGTAGTAGCAGAAGAATTAGTAGTATAAGAACTCTTAGTAGTAGCAGGAGAATTAGTAGTATAAGAACTCTTAGTAGTACCAGAAGAATTAGTAGTATAAGAACTCTTAGTAGTAGCAGAAGAATTAGTAGTATAAGAACTCTTAGTAGTAACAGAAGAATTAATAGTAAAAGAACTCTTAGTATTAGCAGAAGAATTAACAGTAATTCTAGAAGAAAAACTACAGTAATATCAGTAGTTGTAACTACTGCAGCAGCATTATTCAAACACTATACAAAGGTTGACCTGACAAATTTACCATATAGAAAGAAGCAAAGGAGAGGCTCACTACACTAGGGGATCAGCATAAACATGCTGTATATCTAACATCCGCAAATCAAGACCTTACTTGTTCCTCACATCATAAATTGGCAGCCAAAAACAGTGTGCTAATTGTTATTTTCTCTGTGGTCGCGTAGGTCCGATAGTGACAACTGAAAGATGAGCAAAGATGCATATCAGTGGTATATAATACTGACCAGATAATGAATCACACATTCATGCTACATCATAGTCATCTCTACGGTACTGAACACTTTCTCCTAGGCTTGGGACTGATTACTTCATTTTCTAACTATTTAGTCTTCTATATTGCACTGATAAAGTCACTGGTTGGGGAAACGTCTACAGAATAAAGATACCTAGATGTTACACAGGTGTTTAGCTGTTTAATTCGTTATAAACAAAGATTACGCTGATAATATCTCCAGGCTCAAACTGCCTCGTCACGTGATCTTTCACTGCGAACGTAATAGTTATAATAATATACTTGACCAAGGTCATTCTGTGCTCTTACCAAAAAAATATGATGAAAACAGTGATAAAATTAACAACAAATAATATTAGAATGAAAACAATGCACAAGACAAATATCTGTTATTATACGAAGTTCAAATAACCAACATCAGTTTAAAAATTCATTAATTTATTTATTTCATAAGATTCATCTAAATATTCCCTAAGGTTCCGATAGATAATATTATATATATATATATATATATATATATATATATATATATATATATATATATATATATATATATATATATATATATATATATATATATATATATATATGTCGTGCCTAATAGGCAAAACTGGTCAATTAGCAAGAACTCATTTAAAATCAAGTCCTTTCTAAAAATTTCTCTTATACGTTTAGAGATATATTTTTTTCATTAATGTTAATGTAAAAAATTTTAAATTTGCACCAAAAAAATCTTAGAAAACTTACCTAACCTTATTATAACAAGAACAATTTATTTTAGCCTAACCCAACTAAATATATTTTAAATACGTTTACAGTAATTTAGTACTAAACAAACACAATCAAATATATTTTTTTCGTTAGTTTCAGAATGATTTTGGCGAAATTATTGCATACACAAATTTTCACTTGTCCTATATGGCAAGATGAGCGTTGCTATTTAAGCCAAGATCGCAAGTTATGCCTATTCGGCACGACATATATAATATTATTAATAATTATATATATATATAATCGTGCCGAATACGTAAAAATTGCGATTTTGGCTTAAATAGCAACTCACTTCATGCCGAATAGGGCAAGCGAAAATTTGTGTATGCAAAAATTTCGCTAAAATTATTCTGAACCTAACGAAAAAAATGTATTTCATTGTGTTTGCTTATTAAATTATTATAAACTTATATAAAATATACTTTAGTTGCATTAGGCTAAATTAAATTGCCCTTGTTATAATAAGGTTAGGTAAGTTTCCTAAGGTTCTTTTGGTACAAAATCAGTATTTTTTTATACCATAAATGAAAAATATCTTTAAATGTATAAGAGAAAATTTTAAAAAGAACTTAAGTTTAAATGAGTTCTTGCTAATTGACCAATTTTACCTATTCGGCACGACAGTCTTAAGGCACTGGCAAACTATTAAAATGCGTCCCACAATCAGCTGCACTACACAAGCTACCCGGCGGGGCAAGAGAAAAGGGGCAGAAGCACCTGTGAACAGGTGGCTCTGGGTATGACGTATATTCCTAATTCAAAGGCGAAAGAGGTTCGTTGCAAAGTGATGAATTCTGTTACGGGAGGGACAAACACTCGCATTCTGCCGAATCATACATAATTTGCTACTCGTCTGTTGGGCCCACTGGACCTGATCTCCCGCACTTCCCAAATCTATGAATATAGTCCTTGAAGTCACTAAGGCAAAATTCTGCTAGAGAGGAGACTCGTTACAGCAGCCTCTGCATCACCAACTTCCTGTTCATTTCCCTCGTCTCCATGAACAGTACAAGCTTTGAATCTCTGTTGGTACTGAACAATGTACCAACAGAGATCCAAAGCCTTGTACTGTTCATGGAGACGAGCCAACTACTCACTGGATTTTTAGGACCACAGAGTACACAGAAGCATACTGGGACAGAACAGACAGGACACATTAGAAATCTGATGCACAGTGAACCGAAATTCCACTAAACCAGCTATCAGGATGAGATCAGCAAGGACTGAATATAGATTTGAGATAAACAAAGAGGATCTCTCTTTTAACTGCACAATAAGAGTCTCACCGGCAATCACGTCAAAACGAACACTACCCTCGTTCTTCAGCCTATCAGTAAAGGCCATCATCTTTGAAAAATGAACAAAAGACAGAGAAATAGCCAAGGTTATCACTGGTGGTCACCTCTTAGAGGTCCCATTCAACTGCCTACAAAGACGAACCTCAAGCTATGTCCAATTAAGTCAGGGAGAGAAGCCAACCTCTCTGACCACAGACATTTCGAGGATACAATTCAGAGAAGAGCCAGCACAGGAAGCCTCGTATGATGAACAAAGGGCTTTTTCTTCCTACCTCCCCCCCCCCCCAACAAAGACTGCAGCATCAGCTAGATTGCCAGGTGAAGCCAAACCCGTAGTAAATATTGTAGTCCTAGCTCTTAGCGGCGGAGATCCTGGGAAAGGAGGAGCACTGCACCAAGCCTAACTAATTAGGTGTAACTCAAGCCAATCCACACCCACTCATGTACTAGTCCATCCTTCTTTTATAAATTCCTTCAATGAAGCTACTCGAGAACTTGTTCTATCCATGGAAAAATACACGTACAATATAGGAGATTTATTAATGAAAACATTTCGCTAGGAGTGACTTCTTCAGTCGTAATACATAAATAACTAAGAACGAGCGTATTAGGAGGGAAGAATTCACTCGTGCTTGCCTATATCCTATGTAAACCTATTTTTTTCAAATTTAAGAGTCCTTTCTTGGACAGATATTTTCATCACGTTATTATATCCCCTTTATTTATTCCTCTTTTCCATTTGCACACTTCAGTCATATTCCCTCTCCCCACAACAGAGACTTTTCGCAGGAGTCACTGCAAACGTGAGACAAACGTGGTACACCACAACGCCAGGAACCAGAAAAACAATGAACGAAGATATATATTTCCCAAGGGCAACATTTACTGTAGGTATTTTTATTGCCAAATCGCTTCGGTAACGCAGCAGGTTTCTTCAGCTGAATATAGAAGTGACTTTTATGCACGAGTGTGAAAGTGGAAAGTTATTTTAATGGTTCTGTCCCTAAGCTTTTACATAAAGTAATAAGTCGATTAGCCTTGATATAATGTGCAAAGTGTCTTAGCCAGTTTTGAAAGTGTTCAATCTTTAGCCTAAAGCAAAGACATTAGGAGGAAAATCGTGTATAAAGGAACAAGTGAGGCCTGAGGAGTTTGTCCTCAGGCCTCTGCTTTATGGTAAGAGAGTGAACACCTAGCAAGGTTAAAGGATCAATCACTTTTTGTTAAGATTAAAGGACTGAACACCTTAAATTTACCTCAGCTGTCACCAGCATAAAATACATCTCTGTTTTCAAATGAAGAAGCCTGCTGCACAGGCGAAACGTTTCGCCAATAGAGATACCAGTATGTTGCACAAGTAACTTATTCATCAATTTGTCGATATTGATTACTATTAATAATGATACAATGGCCGGAATAATACATAGATCCAACATCAGTGTTACTGTTATTACAAAAAACATCCATGACATCACAAGGACCTCCAGACCTTACACAGGACCCAAGTCGGAAAAGTCTACAGCAACCTCTCTAGTAAATTTGATGAAGCTTAAATAGGAGAAACTGTCAGAGGTTTTCTGGAACACTAGTACACCTGTAGAATGGACCTCTTCACCAACGCTTGTGCACAACACGACATCCACTCCATCATAGCCACGGACACAGCCAGGCTACTAGTACACCTATAGAATGGGCACCACCACCAACGCTCGTGCACAACACCACATCCACTCATTCAAAGCGAGGGACACAGCCAGGCTACTAGTACACCTATAGAATGGGCACCACCACCAACGCTCGTGCACAACACCACATCCACTCATTCAAAGCGAGGGACACAGCCAGGCTACTAGTACACCTATAGAATGGGCAACCCCTAGCAAATTTGTGAAGCTTACAAACAGACACCCTGTCCAAGGTTTTCGGAACAGCTAGTACTACACCTGTAGAATGGCACCACTCACCAACGCTCGTGCACAACACCGACATCCACTCTTTCAAGCGAGGACACAGCCAGGTTACTAGTACACCTATAGAATGGGCACCACCAACGCTAGTGCACAACCCCACATCCACTCCATAAGCGAGGACACAGCCTAGGCTACTAGTACACCTATAGAATGGGCACCACCACCAACGCTAGTTGACAACACGACATCCACTCCTTCATAGCGAGGAACACAGCCAGGCTACTAGTACACCTATAGAATGGGCACCACCACCACCAACGCTCGTGCACAACACGACATCCACTCATCAAAGCGAGGGACACAGCCAGGCTACTAGTACACCTATAGAATGGGCACCACCACCACCAACGCTCGTGGACAACACGACATCCACTCCATCATAGCGAGGGACACAGCCAGGCTACTAGTACACCTATAGAATGGGCACCACCACCACCAACGTTCGTGGACAACACGACATCCACTCCATCATAGCGAGGAACACAGCCAGGCTTCTGTTTTATGAAAACAAGACTAAAGGTAGATGTTTGGAATCTTCTACAATCAAACTTTTACCATAAAAGAAAATTGTAGTTCACATTTTCGACTTCATATCGCACGGGCTTACATGCATCTCACCTTATATATGTACACCTGATTACCTACTCTGGATGCCCTGTGAAAGTTGGAAATTTTGACATTGTTCTTTCCACTTGATAAAGACGTTTTATTAGAGAAACATTGCATCAATAAAGACAGCTACATCAGTGTCCATTTACCAAAACATTTTTTTAGAGAGAGAGAGAGAGAGAGAGAGGTGAGTACCGATGGAAAGAGGTAAAGAAGAGGCAGAGAAGGAAAATGGATGTATATTTACAAAGACATCGATGACATTGAAGATAGCTACCAGAAAACGAGTTTTTCGGATATCTGAAAATATCTGCCACGGAAGAAATGTGTTGCTAGTGTTTGATACATAGTTTACTGTCTTATCAACACAAACTTTATCTTCTGTTTTTCTGCACTATTATATACATTCAAAATACAATATATATATATATATATATATATATATATATATATATATATATATATATATATATATATATATATATATATAATGCATGCAATTAGATCATAGTAAACAGGTGATATCAGAATATGCAAAACAACCATTGTGAAAGAATAGTGAAATTCCAAGTGCTTTTGTGACTTCTTGGAATTTCACTATTCTTTCACAGTGGTTGTTTTGTATATATATATATATATATATATATATATATATATATATATATATAATATATATATATATATATATATATATATATATATATATAATACACACAAACACACAAACACACAGGAGTAGAATTGGGGAAGGGGAATAAAGATGGGGACCACAGGCACTGTAGTACGCGCACAGGCAGTCAGGTCGGACAACTAACGCTAACATTGTTTATGCAGCAAGTAAGTATAACTCCAGGTATACACGAGTAGGTGCACAGGCGTTTACTCAGTAAGTATAGCTCCAGGTATACATGAATAGGCGCAAAGACAGGCACAGTACATAGCAGCATGCGTGTTGAGAGCCTAGGATAGGCCCAAAAGCCTAGCAGTGAGATTATCCCTCCCTCTCCCCTCGCTTGGCGGGTGGCAGGATAGTAACGTGCGCGCACACGCACACGCACGCACACGCACACGCACGCACACACACACACACACACACACACACACACACACACACACACACACACACACGCGCAGCGCGCGTGAATATTAGAGGGCCATAAATTTTCACACAAACAATTGTAGTCCTGCCCAAACGGATACATCTCACATACCCATTCCAACACTCACACTTCACCCACTCTCCTTTTATCTCCTCTCTCTCTCTCTCTTTCTCTCCCACCCTCTCCTTTCCATTTTCTCTCCCCCCCTCTCTCATATTACTCTCTACTCCTCTTTCCCTCTTACTATACCTCCTTCCCCTCACTCTTCCTATACCTCCTTCCCCCTCACCTCTTCCTATACCTCCTTCTCCGTCACCTCCTCTTTCTTCTCATACTCTCCTCTCTCTCCTGTTATCTCTTCTATCTCTTTGTCTCTCCCTCTCTCCTATTCCACTTTCTCTCCCTCTCTCCCTTTCCACTATCCCTCCATCCTGCTCCCCCTCCTCCTATACCTCCTCCATCTCCCCCTCACCTCCACTTCCTTCTCCTTCTCCCTCTCCCCTCGCCTCCTAGGCCTGTAAGCACACTAAAGGCTGATCCTACACAACTCACACCCTCCACACATATTAACACTCCCTTTCTCTCTCTCTCTCTCTCTCTCTCTCTCTCTCTCTCTCTAAACTCACACTCAATCACACTCTCTCTCTTTCTCTATCCTCCTCCTCCTGTCTCTCTATTCCTCTAGCTCACTCACACTCAATCACACCAAGTGTTGGATGAATTACACACAACTGAGGAGGAGGTGGAGAAGCTCCTAAGTGACCTTGATACCTCAGAGGCGGTGGGACCAGACATCTCTCCGTGGGTCCTTAGAGAGGGAGCAGATACACTATGTGTGCCACTAACCAAAATCGTCAACACTTCCCTTGAAACTGGGAAACTACCTAAAGTATGGAAGAAGGCAAATGTAGTCCCCATCTTTAAGATAGGAGACAGAAATGAAGCACTAAATTATAGACCAGTGTCACTGACGTGTATAGTATGCAAAGTCATGGAGAAGATTATCAGGAGGAGAGTGGTGGAGCACCTGGAGTGGAACAAGATTATAAACGACATCCAGCACGGATTCGTGGAAGGCAAATCCTGTGTCACAAACCTACAAGAGTTTTATGATAAGGTAACTGTAGTAAGAAATGAAAGGGAGGGGTGGGTTGATTGCATTTTCTTGGATTGCAAGGCCTTCGACACAGTTCCTCACAAAAGATTAGTACAGAAGCTAGAAAAACAGGCACATATAACAGGAAGGGCACTGCAATGGATCAGAGAATACCTAACAGGGAGGCAACAGCGAGTCATGGTCCGTGATGAGGTATCACAGTGGGCGCCGATGACGAGCGGGATCTCACAGAGGTCAGTCCTGGGACCAGTGCTATTCTTGGTATGTGTGAACGACATGATGGAAGGGATAGACTCACAAGTGTCCCTGTTTGCAGATGATGTGAAGTTAATGAGGAGAATTAAATCAGACGTGGACCAGACAGGTCTACAAAGAGACCTGGACAGGCTGGGTGCATGGTCCAGCAATTGGCTCCTAGAAGTTAACCCCGCCAAATGCAGAGTCATGAAGATCAGAGAAGGGCAAAGAAGACTGCAGACAGAGTATAGGCTAGGAGGCCAAAGGCTGCAAACCTCACTCAAGGAGAAAGACCTAGGAGTGAGTATAATACCGAGTACATCGCCAGAAGCACACATTAAGCAGATTACTGCTGCAGCACATGGGCGCCTGGCAAACCTGAGAACAGCGTTCCGGTACCTCAGTAAGGAATCATTTAAGACTTTATACACTGTGTACGTCAGGCCCATACTGGAGTATGCAGCACCAGTTTGGAACCCACACCTGGTCAAACACATCAAGAAATTAGAGAAAATGCAAAGGTTTGCAACAAGGCTAGTTCCAGAGCAAAGGGGAATGTCCTATGAAGAAAGGTTAAGGGAAATCGGTCTGACGACACTGGAGGAGAGGAGGGTCAGGGGAGACATGATAACGACATACAAAATACTACATGGAATGGACAAGATGGACAGAGACAGGATATTCCAGAGATGGGACACAGAAACAAGGGGTCACAATTGGAAGCTGAAGACTTAGATGAGTCAAAGGGATGTTAGGAAGTATTTCTTCAGTCATAGAGTTGTTAGGAAGTGGAATAGTCTGGCAAGCGATGTAGTAGAGGCAGGAACTATACATAGTTTTAAGACGAGGTATGATAAACTCATGGAGCAGGGAGAGGGAGGACCCAGTAGCGGTCAGTGAAGAGGCAGGGCCAGGAGCCGAGTCTCGATCCCTGCAACCACAATTAGGTGAGTACACTATCTCTATGCTCCTCCCCCTATACCTCCTTCATCTCCCCTCTCACCTCCTTCATCTCCCCTCTCACCTCCTCCTCCTCCTCCCTCTCCCCTCGCCTCCTAGGCCTGCAAGCTCACTAAAGGCTGATCCTACCCAACTACATCACTTTTTTCTTCCTTTTTATTTTTGGAAGGTTATAAATGACCATAATTTTTAAAGGGGTGGACCGGTAAGCCAGCGGAAGGCCTCGGTCAGATGACCAAAAGCTCCAAAGGCAGGTCATCATCTGACTAAGACCCGCGTCAGGAAACATTTGTCCTGTTTCCTGACGAACCTTACCTAACCTAACCCTACCCAACTTTCACGCTCCACGCACACTAACCCTCCCTCCCTATCTCTCTCTCTAACTCACTCACATTCAATCACACACTATCTCCCTTTATCCCATTTCCTCTTCCTCTTCATCTTCCTTCTCATCCTCCCTACTCCTTCTGCTCCCCTCCCCCCACTGCTCTTCCCCCTGTCCCCCTTAGTCTTCCTCCCATCTCTCTTCCCCCTGCTGCTGTCCCCTCTCCAGCTCACTATCCTTTTCCCCTCCCTGCCTCCTCCCCCTCCCTCCCCACAACAAACACACCCCCTCCACACAGCACTCTTGGCATAAGCTCTCCCTTCTGTGGAAAAGAAACATGGGACACCAGAAACCCGGACGGAGAACCAGAGGAATGGTGGATGAAACGAGGGGTGGACCTGGGAGAGAAGACCGGGAGGCAGAGCTCACGAGAAGAGGAGGAGTGGGGGAGGATACTGGAATAGCTCGGCAAGATAATGGAAGAGAAAATAGCTGAGGAGAGCAGGAAATGGGAATTACAAATCACAGCAGCTGAAGCTAAGATACAGAGCTTAGTATAAGAACTAAAAAGTCTGACACAGCCTAAAGAACCAAAGGACAGTACAGCCATGACACCAAGAACTGCTACATCAGTCACCGATTAGGGGATAGTAGGGAACAAAGGAGACATACTGTATGCGATGACTCTCAGACCCAAGGGTGGCCTGGGAAAAGGCAGGGAAAACAGCAGGAACTAATGAGGGGACTAAAGACAATGAAGGAGCTAGGCTATACACAGAGGCTCTAACAGACAACTGCCATGTCCAGGAACAGATAAGCACAGGGGCACCAGATAGGGAAGAGACAGTAGGAAGCAACGCATCAATGTCTGGAACTAATTCGTATCAGAGGATGCTCAGGGACGTACAGGAGGAGGACCAAAGGGAGAGGGCCGTTTTTGTCTATGGGTTCCAAGAAGTAGATGGGGAAATTTACGATGTAAGGAAACAGGAGGAGAAAGAAACGATTGAAAACATCATGAAAGCAATAGGATAAATGTTCCAGAGATGAGACGCAGAAACAAGGGGTCACAATTGGAAGCTGAAGACTCAGATGAGTCAAAGGGATGTTAAGAAGTATTTTTTCAGTCACAGAGTTGTTAGGAAGTGGAATAGTCTGGAAAGCAATGTAGTGGCGGCAGGAACTATACATAGTTTTAAGACGAGGTATGATAAAGCTCATGGAGCAGGGAGAGGGAGGACCCAGTAGCGGTCAGTGAAGAGGCGAGGCCAGGAGCCGAGTCTCGACCCCTGCAACCTCAATTAGGTGAATACAATTAGGAGAGTACACACTAGCTCTTCTGTGAGGATTTCCGCGTTTTTCTTTCCCTTACCCAATGACTGAGGAATGGTCCTTCCAGTCAGTGTTGGAGTGCCTAACAGACTGACTAATTTTGCCGTTGCCAGGCTTAGCCTTGGTTAAAAGTACTTCTGACAATTTGACAGATTTCAGACTAAATGCATAGTATGTAGTCGGCCCTATGATCACTATCCTTAAGCCGTTATTGAGGAATGTAGATATATGCAGAACAGTATAATAACTTATGTAGTATGTCAAAGTATATTATTAGTGAAAATAAGATACCAGACATATTAAGCAAATTTTGTAAATTTGCTTGCAACAGATACGTCAACTAAAGATATAAATCCAGATGTACTCCTGCTAACCCCTCTGAGACCTAGTTCCTAGGCCTTTTAAGTATCCATATACTCTTGCGCTACCCTTCATTAGATAGAAATGGGGTTCACAAACTAACCGCTTCGACAGCAATAGTCTAAATTAGTGAGGTGAGGACAGTTGTTTTCTGACGAGCCTACACGTCGAGGTCATTAAAATTAATTAATTCCTCACGAAGATTAATGGTATAAGAAACATTGAACATTCATAATGATTCAGCTGCAAATTATGGATTTCTTGTGAATTGTTCCTCACACGGTTTTATGATTTTGTGGCTCAGTTGCCAGTTGTTCCGGATTGCATTTGTGGTTGTGATTGTTTCAGCAACGGTTCTGTGATTTTGTGAAGTTTGTTGTGAATCGGTCCAACCAGGTTATTACTATTTTGTGGATAATTTGTGAATTGTTCCTCCCATGGGGCTATTACTATAAATATTCGGGAAGTGATTCACGGATGAGAAGTTAACGAAGTTTTCCAAGTCAAAAACTGTAAGAAGTTCAATTTTAACGAACTTTGAACATAAAAGTACATTATGAAGGTCTTAGAGTTAATGCATAGCGAGAATAACTGAAGCGCTTAGTAGTACCTGCTCGATGACCAACACTTTTACGTGGCTTCCATTTAGTAATTATGAAACTGTCAAGACATTGTAATAATTATTATATTCAGGGGAAGCACTTAACGTATTTTTTCAAGGATCTCTCTCACTGCACCCTCCCCCTCTCCCCCCCCTCTCTCCCTCTCTCTCCTCTCTCTCCTCTCTCTCTCCATGACTTTGGTGGAGTAATCATAAGTGTTCCTACATGTATTGTGTAAGTTAAGTCCCGTTCCTCAGAACTCAGTGCTGAGGACACCAGCGTCCCCAGGACCAAATACTGAAGACACCAGTGTCCTCCAGGATACAGTTGTAGAGACGTACCAGTGTCCTTCAGAACAGTGCTGAGGACAACAGTGTCCTCCAGAACAGTGTTGCGGACACCAGTGTTCCCAGAACAGTGTTGAGGACACCATTGTTCCCAGAGCAGTATTGAGGACACCAGTGTTCCCAGAACAGTATTGAGGACACCAGTGTTCCCAGAACAGTGTTGAGGACACCAGTGTTCCCAGAACAGTGTTGAGGACACCAGTGTTCCCAGAACAGTGCTGAGGACGCCAGTGTTCCCAGAACACTATTGAAGACACCAGTGTTCCCAGAACAGTGCTGAGGACACAAGTGTTCCCAGAACAGTGCTGAAGACACCAGTGTTCCCAGAACACTACTGAGGACACCAGTGTTCCCAGAACACAGTGCTGGGGGCATCAGTATCCCAGTTAACCCGGACGGCTGGTCAAGGGGACAATATTGAATCATCTGTTCCACCTGCCTATTAGATGGTGGCTGGGGATTGGTTGGGGATAGGTTGATGGTGGGGTGGCGGAGTGGTGGGAGGGTCCACGGACATATATTGCTTATATTATCACGCTTACCTTGGTAATATAGCGGCACTCTAGTAACCACTGAGAGGAGAGGGTCACCTCGTCTGAGACTGGACCACTTTGTGTGATAATTACAAGCGTGGTGGTTGGATAATTTGAAGCCTGTCGACTGCATCATGGTTGTTAAGGCTCCATTTTTACTTGTTAACCACCAGCGAAGAATACTTTAATCTCTAAAATGTATAAATGGTATGTATAATCTATTAAGTATGGCCCCTTCATACTGAATTAGATATTTATTATTATTGTGAATATTTTTATTATTTTTAGCATGTTCATGGGGAAGAGCTAAAATCGTTGTGGCTATGCAGCTTCTGTTGGCTTGGGGAGGGTGAGAGCAGAAGGCATTCAGGGATGAATTAGAAAAAAATACGGCTAATTATTTCAGCTTGTGTTTTATGTATGGATGGAGACCAGAAGTTTTCATTATTATTATTTATTATTAATTATTATTATTATTATTATTATTATTATACATGGTGAAGTGCTGAGTCAGGAGCGCTCATACAACGAATGGAAAATAGGGTGGGAGTTATTAAGTTTGATCCAAGGAAATGAATAGCTCTAACATTTTGGATCATGGGCCTCAATCTTCCAGGCTTACATTTCCTTGAGGGTCGTCTCAGTGGAGACACTTTGACGAGTCCTCACAGTGGATTAGTACGTCTCAGTGGAGTCACTTTGGTGCGTTCTCACAGTGGGTTACTACGTCTCAGTGGAGTCACTTTGGTGCGTCCTCACAGTGGGTTAGTACGTCTCAGTGGAGTCACTTTGGTGCGTCCTCACAGTGGGTTAGTATGTCTCAGTGGAGTCACTTTGGTGCGTCCTCACAGTGGGTTAGGCGTCTCAGTGGAGTCACTCTGGTGAGTCCTCACAGTGGGTTAATACATCTCAATATTAGTTAGGCACTTTATTGCAACCGTACCTCGAGTCTAATCATTTTAGTAGCAGTGTTGTTTTACGTCTTGATGGGTTGGCTTCTTTAAGCAGGATTACTTTCCTGTAAATCTATCTTCCTCGTGAAGCCACTTCGGTGCATGTAAGTAGTGGGTTGTCTAGCAGCACCGTGGCTGATGTTACGAAGTGGATCATGAATTTTATGAAGTGTTTTTAAGGTTTAAAATACGCAGAAGGTTTTATGTCACAATTTAAATAAACATTTGTTCTCTGGCTCAAAACATCGGCTTAAAACCTTGAATATGAGATTTAGTTATTCCTAAACCCTCATATTTAATTTATTTTCTTCGCTAAATTGCATCATGGACATTGAGGCTTTGCTGGTTTTGAAATAAGGATAATACGCATCTAAGTCTTTTTCTGAAACCTGAAATCTAATCAAGCTGGGACACACAAACACAAGCCCCCTAATACGAAATTCTGAGGCTTCAGTAACTCGAAATCTAGAGCTTTTGGGGAAACCTAGACTTGAAGAGCTTATAACAGAGGCTTCGTTACAAGTTGACGTCTTGTTTGGCTTCTGTTGTTAATACCAGCCAGAGTTCGGAGACGCTAAGTTCCCGTTTGATAACTCGAATCTTGTGATGGACTTTGGGTAACTTTATCCAAAGTTTCAATCATAAAAACTACATCAAGTGCTTTCATTACGGCAGCATATGAGGCTGGGAAGACCCGGGTGTACCTTAGTGTCCATGGATGGGGGTCTGAGGATGCTGCTTCTCTCAACTAATTGTGTAATGAAAATGATATACGGCAGGCATAGGAAAAGTCTGCGTGTTTAATTAGAATATTTTGATACAAATAGCTTTTAATATAGTGTTGCAATGACACATTTGTCTAACAGATTTTTTTATTTTACGTACAAATTCATTCATCTCTCTCTCTCGGTCTCTCTCTCTCACCCCCCCTCTCTCTCTCTCCCTCTCTCTCTCTCTCCCTCTCGGGACGCATCACAAGTCATTACCATCTCCCGGAGGTGAATGAGGAACGTGTTAATATTGGTTCAGAGTGGTCGTCCTCTCTTCCAGCAGGGACGACCTGGAACCATGCAAGACATCCAGTGAATTTGTTTCACTTACCCAGAACGCATATGTCTATCGTAGTGTTCAGAAAAGACGTAGCTACCACAGCTTTCTCCTGTGGAAGAAGCAGAGTGAATATATATTTTTCACTTGACTTTCAATAAGAGTCTATTGATCTCGAGTAAACTGAAACTTACTAACTAGTTCATGAATAAGACTTGTGCAGCATTGTGCCATTATTATTGTTGAAAATTTTCGTCTGTACAATAGGCTTCTTAAGTCGATATTCCTAAAATGTATTAGTACAGCAATTTTGAGGTGTTCTGTCCCTTAGCTTTGATTTAAAATAGTCAGTCCCGTAGCCTGTCTATTACTGCATCATGAATAAATAATAATAATAATAATAATAATAATAATAATAATAATAATAATAATAATAATAGAGGGATGGGATGATACTAAACTTTTTAACGATATCGATAGGCTATTTTAGGCCGATTCCGATATTTTTCAATATTTTTTAATTTTAATATTATGATAAATATGTTTAATGTATAAGGGAATGTTTTTTGCCTCTATATACCCTCTGTGTCCATGTATTGTTTGTAACGGCTTGACAAAGCTCCTGGAGAGCGAAACGTTGCCACAGTAAAATGTCACATTAGTTGCACTTGTGTCCTGTTACCTAACATGTTGTGGGTGATTCTACCAACTTTAATACAATGTCAATACTCATTACTAATTACAGGTAACCTAAAAGGTTACCTGTAATTAGTAATGTGTACTGAAAGGAAACATTCAACTTATTCATCTGATAATTATTCATTTGATGAAGACGTAATAAGGCATCAGTTACGAAAATATTTCTTTTTAAACTCACTGGCCGTCTCCCACCGAGGCAGAACGACCCGATAAAGAACAAATGAAAGTTTTTCTTCTCTTTACATTTAGTAATTTATACAAGAGAAGGAGTTACTAGCCCCTTGCTCTCGGTATTTTAGTCACCTCTTAGGACTCGCCAGGCTTATGGAGGAAGGATTCTTCTCTACCTCCCCACGAAGTTTAAAAATAATTGTTTGAGCAATTTACAGTTGTATTAAACAAGGTGGCAGAGAACCTCTGCCACCAGCGCTATTTTAACATTATTTACTCTGACAGAAAATGTGACTAAAGGGATACTAGGCTAGAAATTTTCTTTCCAGAGCGGTTAGAAAGGTAGTATGAGAAAGTAAGAAAGGAGGAACACTGCAGGAGGCCTACCGGTCCATATTAGGCAAGTCTTTCTCAAACTCAAACTTAAAATATACAAGTTAATGAAGACTACTCACCACGAACATGACAATACTTGTTCCAGTAGCTACAAATAGGTAATTATGCATAGGAAATTACCCACACACCCACGCGCGAGCACACAATACACCAGAATTCCAATATTAAATTACACAAGCATTACAGTACCTTAGAAATTATACAACTTAGGAAGCAGTGAACTTGTTACGGGTCATAACACGGGAGACGAAGTTACCATCGTCAACATAACAAGATTTCTCTTCCTTTAGTAATTGAACTTTTCTGGTGAACTGGAGTCTTCAGGGGAGGGGTCGATTTGATGCCGGTGAAGAGTTTTTTGATCCATGGAGTCAGAGCTACCCTCCCTGTCTTGGAATTAGACTTGTCTTAAACTTCCCCAGACACTGCATAACCCTTACGGGTTTAGTGCTTCCCCGTGGATATATTAATAATGGGAGTCTGCAACGCGAAGATATCAGAACCGTAAGCCCAGTTGTTACCAAATCATTAATACCCAGTGCTGGTACTACCACCACAACCATTACCACCACCATGACCAGGCAGTAGCATGCAAGCAACGCACGCACACATACGAATACACACACGCACACGTACGAATACACACACACACATTGATTCCATATTATATTTCTCTTAAAACACCTACTTCAACGTTTCTATTATGCTGACTCACTTGCCATGTAAAATATACATTTCCTCCGATGTTAGCAATCACTTTCTTCAACCCACTGAAGTTAACTTACATTGTTCACCAACATGTGTACCTCAGAGCTGCTGATTTATCTTGTATCTGATCTTATTACCGGATGTCACCCAAAACACGATGTAAACGCGTCTTTCTACATCAGGTGAATAATTGAGTTAATTATTCACCAATAGACCGCTTATAGGAGATTTAAGCTTATGACGACGTTGCGGTCCGACTTGGACCTGTGGGGAAATCAGAGAAGGTGACGGATTTCCCGTAACTGTTAAGGGAGAGATGTGATGAATGGTTAAGAAAACCGACAAGTTGAAGAATTGAGACACTTAGCAACATATGGGAATCTTTATTGAAGAAACGTTTCGCCACACAGTGACTTCATTAGTCTTATACAAATCAGTGGCGGTATACTAGAGTATATAAGCCACTGCTACGGCCCTGTACTGTACTTTCTATGAGACTGATGGACTGAACACATCGACTCCAGGCTGAGGGACTAATTACCTCAAACTACTCCTCTCCTTATACCTTCCTGATTTGTATAAGACTGATGAAGCCACTGTGTGGCGAAACGTTTCTTGAATAAAGATTCTCATATGTTGCATAAGTGTCTCAATTCTTAAGGGAGAGATGGAGGGGGGTTGAGGCATGAACTTCAAGATGGGCACCAATAGTATGCTTACTCGAAGATGCCACATTTCCTTATCCACTCTTAATTTATAAGACTAATTTAGTAATGACTCCTCTAAGCTAAAATTACTGCTACTTATATGTATTTAAGTTAAGCTGGAGTTAGACTTGCAGTAATTTGGTTTGGTATCTATATTTACTTTCACAGATTACCTAAATTGACAACGATGGTCATTTGACCAGGCATTCACGAAGGCACAGCTACCCACGCCGGGCACCCACAAGGGCACACCTACCCACGCCGGGCACCCACGAGGGCACACCTACCCACGCCGGGCACCCACGAGGGCACACCTACCCACGCCGGGCACCCACGAGGGCACACCTACCCACGCCGGGCACCCAAGAGGGCACACCTACCCGCGCTGGGCACCCAAGAGGGCACACCTACCCGTGCTGGGCACCCACGAGGGCTCACCTACCCACGCTTGGCACCAACAAGGGCACGCCTACCCACGCCAGGCACCCACGCCGGGCACCCAGGCTTCAGTCACAAAAAAATCTGTTCGCGAGCGAGGGGGTGACCAGACTCTACCTAATTGTGCCGATCATGTACCAGCCTAGTTAATTTGAACGACTTATCCTACAACATGCCGTGTACAGAGAAATACTCTAACATTCGTTAACACATTACAACGAGAATTAGACCCCTCATGGTTATCCACGAAACTAATTTGTAGCTTCTCTCGTGGACAAATATGGCTGCTGATTAAACAAACCATACCACGGGTGGGGTTAGAACCCGCAATCAGAGAGTCATAAAACTCCAGTTCGACAAGTTAGCCAGCTGGCCCAGTGACTAACGCGTCGGTTTGGAGTTTTATGACTCTCTGATCGCGGGTTCTAACCCCACTCGTGGTATGGTTTGTTTGCAATCGTGTCATTACGACTTCACGAGTCATGGCTGCTGATTTGTGACTCACCAAAGTGCGCGTTTTTCGGTATGTGGATGGCGCTGGCCACTTAAGAAGGGTCTTCCAACAGCCTTCAGTTCATCAGAAATACAATTACACCTACAACAGCTAAAACTTCCCTTGTGTAGATTCAGAAGTGGGATGCAGTTTTAGAAATGGTACAGCAGGTTTCCTGGGCTGAATTCCATGTACGTCTTGATTGGATCACTAATCATACACCACAACACACATACATTCTACTCTACACAGGACCATTAACTCGTTGCATTTTTCCAGTCACAATATTGGGTGTTAATAGCAGCCTTTAAGGCTGCTATTAACACCCTCCTGGGGGGTAAAATGATTGCTAGGGGAAAACTGTACACAAATTATCTGCGGTTATACTTTTCTTACTATAAAACTTGATACTAATAATCAGTCAAGAATATTTTGACCACTAAAATAGAGACAAAAGAATACTTTCAGGATATGTATTAAGAGAAGCAAATGTATCTATCAGTGCACAAACTTTGACGTTGTAGCTTCTGACTGGTGATGCTGCTTCTCACTGGTGATGCTGCTTCTCACTGATGCTTCTCACTGGTGATGCTGCCTCTCACTGGTGATGCTGCTTCTCACTGGTGATGCTGCCTCTCACTGGTGATGCTGCTTCTCACTGGTGATGCTGCCTCTCACTGGGGGGTGCCGTTCTCACTGGTGAGCTGCTTATCACTGTGATGCTGCTTCTCACTGGAATGGTGCTCTCACTGTGATGCTGCCCTACGTGATGCCGCCTCTCACTGGTGATGCTGCCTCTCACTGGGATCTGCCCCACTGGTGATGGCTCGTTTCAACGTGATTCGCTTTCACGGTGATGCCGCTTCTGACTGGTGAGCCCACCACTGGATGCCGCTTCTCCTTGGGTTATGTGAGGGCCCGCTTGCCACTTAGAAGGGCTTCCACAGCCTCCTTTACTGAGAAACTACTTCCTCACAGCCGCTTCTCACTGTGATGTGATTCCAGAGTGGGATGCTGTTTTTTAGGTGATGCGCTTTACAGCAGCTTTCCTGGAAGCTGCTTCTCATGTACGTCCTTGATTGGTTCTACTAATCATACTTCCAACACACAGGATAACCTTTCCTACTCTACAGCAGACCATTAACACTTGCATTTTTCCAGTCCAGTTTGGGGTACATACAGCCATTTTAAGACTGTACAACCCCCTCCTGTGGGTAAAAGTCATGTACTGAACAACCATGTACAGAATTACCTGCGTTTAAATACCATTCTTACGTAATAAACTGTACAAGTAACCAGTACAGACCAGTACTGTCCCAACATGTAATGTACAGATACCTTTCAGTAAAATGTATGTAGAGAGCAAATGTACTCCTCAGTACACAACCATTTGACGTTGTAGCTTCAGACCTGTATGCTGACCTCTCAACTGGTGACTGTGCCTGTACTGGTGAATGCTGTACTCCCCTGTAGTACATCCTGTATCTGTACGGTAATGTACTGCTACTCCCCTGGTAAGCTCCCTCTTTGTATGTAGCTCTCATGTATGATACAGTCCATGTACATGCCCCTCCAGGGTGATTGCCTGCTTCTCCATGTCAGCTACTTCTACCATGTACTGCAGTACTTCTCACTGACATGACTGTACCGTACCATGGGACATGTACACTCCATGGTGTATGTACAGCCTCTCACTGTATGCTGCCTCTCACTAGTGATGCTGCCTTCTCACTGTTACTGCTGCTTCCAGTGTAGCTACCTCTGTATGTTCCCTTTACCATGTGTAACTCCCTGTCTGTACTACATGGTACAGTACCTCTCACTGTATGTGCCTCCAGCAGGTACACTCCAGCTTCTAAACCATGGTGAATCCGCTTCTCCATGGTGATACCGACATACCATGTACTGGTGATGCAGCTACTCACTGGTGATGACAGCTTACTCACTGGTGATGCAGCTCTCCAACGGGTGATGCACCTTCTACACTACATGATGTGCATCTCATGTGACAGCACTATCTTACTGTGAGCCTGACGCTTCTACCATGTGATGCACTACCATGTAATGCACTACCATGTAGATGCAGCTTCTACAGTGATGCTGTACGTCCAACAGACAGTACCATGGTAATCCATGTACCAGACAGACCCATGTACTGTACATTGTACCATGTACTGTACACTATCCATGTACTGTACATTACCATGTACTGTACACCGAGACACTACCATGTACTGTACAGTACCATGTACAGTACACTACCATGTACTGTACATTGACTCCATGGCGGACGACTTCAGCATTTAGAATATCAGTGATATCCAGTACATCATCTTCAATGAGAACCTCTAAACTCGTAAGGGTCAAGCAGTGCCTAAAAATCGTTAACTAATAAAGCTTGATCGAGAGGGTGGTTCCATTTCCTCGGATCAAGACCCGCATCTCGGGGCCTTAGGTAAAGCAACATTAATTTACATCTTCGGGAGAGTGGATTAACTCCAATAACGTGGACCAAAAGCCCTTCTTCCCGTAATAAAGAGCAGCATTAATAAAAACGTTTTAATAAATGAAACGTAAATAGCTGGTCCCTCCTTTGAGGTTTACTGATACTAGTGAAGGGGTTTTGATCCAAGGATCTACTCCACCTTCCCGTCCTTGGCTCATAAGTGACTTTCTTCCATTCCACAGGTACTGTATAGCCCATTCTGGTTTAGCGCTTCCCCTAGTAAACAAAATAATAATAATACTCAAAACTGTCGTGCATTTTTTTTCCACTAAAAAAAATTGTCATATTTCTCTATAGCAAAATTTGTTTCTGGAGAGGAATGATGATTATAATCATGATGATAATTATCATCATTATTCTGTTATTGTTGTAGTTACTGTTGGTCTAAGAAAAAATTCTTCTAGGGTAAGTATTTTAGTGCTATCATTTGCAGTTACAATAATTACTTTCATGTAAAGTAAAAGGACACAAGTGCAACTAATGTGACTTTTATTGTGGCAACGTTTCGCTCTCCAGGAGCTTTATCAAGCCATTACAAACAATACATGGACACACAGGGTATACAAAGGCTCAGAGTGAGGTGAATACTAGTGAGGTACCATTTCGATGTTCACTAGTGGTAGTAGTAGTAGTAGTAGTAGTAGTAGTAGTAGTAGTAGTAGTAGTAGTAGTAGTAGTAGTAGTAGTAGTAGTAGTAGTAGTGGTGGTGGTAGTGACAAAAGTAATACAATATGGTAGAACAATTAATTCGTACATGAGTAAAAGGATATAAAAGCTATTACTTGGGTAACATAAAAATAGGTTGGACAAATATAAACTGGAATGAGGCAGGTTGTTTCAGTGTTCACTCTCTGTGCTTTGTGTAGTATAACAGGAGAGACTATGTGATGGCAGGGTTTACTGTTATACTACACAAAGCACAGAGAGTGAACACTGAAACAAGCTGCCTCATTCCAGTTTATATTTGTCCAACCTATTTTTATGTTACCCAAGTAATAGCTTTTATATCCTTTTACTCATGTACGAATTAATTGTTCTACCATATTGTATTACTTTTGTCACTACCACCACACTACTACTACTACTAACTACTACTACTACTACTACTACTACTACTACTACTACTACTACTACCACTAGTGAACATCGAAATGGTACCTCACTAGTATTCACCTCACTCTGAGCCTTTATATACCCTCTGTGTCCATGTATTGTTTGTAATGGCTTGATAAAGCTCCTGGAGAGCGAAACGTTGCCACAATAAATGTCACATTAGTTGCACTTGTGTCCTTTTACTTTACATATTGTCGGTAATTCTACCAACTTTGTTACAATTACTTTCATGTCGATAAATTTCCTGCAGTCATTAAGGAATCGTTCAATTATTATTAATGGAATTCCTGTTGGCATATCAGTCACTATTTCATTTAAAAAAAAAATATTTATTTTTATTTTATTAGGATAATAAAAATATAAGATCGACACAGACTCGTACATATATTTACTAATGTACACATTGACAAGCTAATTTAATGATGTACGTTAATTACTCACACAGTTATTTACAAGCAAATAATTACACGTCAGATTAATACAAGATTATTATGTTGATATGGAAGCGCTGAATGAAGATTATATTGGAAAATGAGATAAGTAAGAAAGTAGTTTTATTTCTCACGATCAAGGACCATTCACCAGCATCAAGGACGACCCGTTCCCCTTGAAGGGCGTAGGAGCTGAAAAACCTGAAACATAGTTCGATCGCCAGCGCACTCGGCTCACACACTGAGGTCCGGAGTTCGAATCTTCTCCGGTACGGCTGGAAAACATGAGGGACGTGTTTCCATAAGACACCTGCTGTCCATATTCACCCATCAGTAAAATGGTACCTGGGTGTTAGTCGACTGGTGTGGGTCGCAGCCTGGGACAAAACTGACCTAATTTGTCCTAAATGCTTTGCATAAGCGGATTTGTATATAGTAGCATGTCATTGATGTCAGCTAGGACTGTATACCTTGTACATGTACTTGTAGTAAATAAAGGTATTATTATTATTATTATTATTATTATTAAGTAAATGCTGACTGAGGAATGACTGGAAGCAGTGTAGTGACAGAGGAGGTATTGGGGAAGGGGATGGGGGGTTGGGGGGGAGGGAGGGAGGTGGGACGTCTGGAGGGGACAAGAGAAGACAGACAACACACCACACACACACACACACACACACACACACACACACACACGCACACACACACACGACACACGCACACACACACACACACACACACACACACACGCGCCACACACAACACGCACGCACACACACACACACACTGCAAAATAAGCTTTAATTGGGATAACTTTCGCTTATGTACAGCTTCATAACGTCATGTTTCACCAAGTAGATATTTATCATGCATTTTCTCGCTTAGTGTAAAGCTTTATCCTGTCATAGTTCGCTCAGTGTAGAGCTTTATCCTGTCATAGTTTGCTCAGTGTAGAGCTTTATCCTGTCATAGTTCGCTCAGTGTAGAGCTTTATTCTGTCATAGTTCGCTCAGTGTAGAGCTTTATCCTGTCATAGTTCGCTCAGTGTAGAGCTTTATCCTGTCATAGTTCGCTCAGTGTAGAGCCTTATCAAATTATAATTTGCGTGTAAAGATTAATCTAGTTATGTTTCGCTCTGTACAGAGCGGAGTTGTGGTTTTTGTTGTGTGTGGAACTCATGTCACGACTTTGATAAGCTCTTCACAATAATCAACTCGCATCGCAGCCTGTGTCTTCAACAGTGTCACCATTATCAGGAAACAGACATGTGCAACACCTGGGTATTTTTATGTGAAGACCAACCAGGGACATTTTCAGTTCAATACAGGGATGATATACTTCATGAAGACAGTGAAGGATGAGGTAATCAGTCCCTCAGACTGGTATTCGGTACCTTAGTCTTGATTCAACACCAAGGTACTGAACACCGGCTTACAGACTGAGGGACTGATTACGTCAGCTTTTTACTGGCTTCGTATATCATCTACTCATTGAACTGGAAAAGCCACTGGAACTGGAAAAGCCACATAGTCTTTAAGTAAAGGCAACTAGATGTTGTAAATGTGATTGATTCTTCATATTGGCGACGCTTCTGGGATTATCAGAAATGTTTTATCACCAGTAGCCAGTTTGGACTCGCGGAGGAGCATAGCAAGGGTGACCCCATTACAGATCATTTCGTATTGTGATAGTGAAAATATCTCTAAATGGATAGAAATTAGTGAGATTTAGACAAGCTAGAGGAATACGAGGGCATTTCAATAAGACTCACGAAATCGTATTGGCACGATTGCAAACAAACCATACCACGGGCAGGGATAGAACCCGCGATCAGGGTCATAAAACTCCAGACCGACGCGTTAAGCCCTGGCCCAGTGGCTAACGCGTCGGTCTGGAGTTTTATGACTATGATCGCGGGTTCTATCCCCACCTGTGGTATGGTTCGTTTCAATAAGCACTGCAACAAGAGCTCTCACTAACCAAAATGAGTCAGTCTGGTGGATTTCAGCAGGAAATCCAACACATGTTGTCGGCTTCTCGGTTCTTTCCCAAAAATCCAAACTCAAAGTTCATCACAACGATCAATATCAACATAAATTATTATTTAGGAATATAGGAGGACGCGTTACACGTGTACGGGTCATACTGTACACTGTAATGGAGGAAAATGAGGTAAATCTGATACACAAATAACCCGCACGATGACAATACCTTGACTGGAACAATACACAATCCGCATATATAAGAATGAATTTATGACGACGTTTCTCACATAGAAACATATGACGATGTTTTGGTTCGACTTGGATCATTAACTAGCCAATGGGTCAAGTCGGACCGGGTTATACATGTACTGCTCCGGTCACGGTATTGTTCCTTCGTATTTTTCAGGAATTCGAAGTTGATCAAGGAAGGGGAGGCCATCTTCAATTTCTTGGATCTAAAGCTTTTTACCAGCATCAGGAACATCAGTATTACGATCTGGGCTTATGGAATATCGTGCAATATCATCCAATATCATCCAGTAGAAATTCTCTCCACGGTATTAATGCATATACTTCACATTACTAGTTTTAATGCCCTTGGATCAATAGCTCATCACCAGAAACATACCTTTGAAGGGCAGACTTTACGTCGTGTCAAGGAAAAATAAAGGCTATTGGTTGGATAATGCATTTAATACCCCCCGAACACACACAAGACCCACCCAGACTAACAAGCGTTTCTCACTCGCTTAAATATCCACACTGTCGGCAACCAATAGAGAAGTTCAATAGACCTGCGCATCTACATTTTAGGGCTAAGGAATTGCTAGAAAATCTTCTATTCTGAGAGTCTGATATTGGTGATAGGGTGGAATGAATGCATAAAGAAGCCTGGAGATCAACATGCACGTGACTTAACTGTGAACAGTTACTATAGAAGGAAATTGGTTTTGAGATATCCAGAGTACATTGATCTGGAAGATCACTCGGCGCTTATGTCATTGAAAACGAATGCAAACACATAAGAACATCTAGGATAAAACTGAGTAGCAAAAATGAAGAGTAATGCTCAAACCAAAAAACAAAAGAAATATAGTGGACCCTTGAATATCGTTAATTTTGGAAATCGGCGACTTTTGTCAATATTGGCTTGATTTTCGTGATTTGGCTTGGAAATCGGCGGTCGTATGAAACGCCTCCTGGTAATGGACATTGATGCTTCTCATCCTCCAGACTTGGAAGAGCAAATGGTGAAAGAGAATTTAACTTCATCACAGCCAAGTTCTTGCTCCCTAATACCACTCCTCTCCTCCAATCCATCGGCCACCGGCAGATCATTTCAAATTTCGAAAAACTCGACACCAAAGCAATGTTTCAAATGTGCTTTAACAAAACCTCGGACTCGGAATTGACTCAGAGTTCTGGAAAGATCACTTCAATATCCACTGCATAAACCTTATAGGTAGGGCTTGGCAGGGAGTGACTTCCAGGAAGGTGAACTCTGCTTGGAGAAAATTGTGGCCAGAATCTGTCCTGGACAAAGATTTTGAATGGTTTGGGGCTGACCCTGACAACCCTATCCCAGTTGTGGAATCTATTGTGGCATTGGGGAAGGGCGTGGGGTTGGAGGTTAGTGGCGAGGATGTGGAAGAGTTGGTGGACCAAATTGAAGAGCTAACCACTGAAGAGCTTCTAATCCTTAATTTGCAACAGCAACAGACCACAGCTCAGGAAATGGCTTCAGAGGCGGAGGAAGAGAGAGGGACGAAGTTGCTTTCTTCAAACATTAAAGAGATGTATGCAATGTGGACTAGGATTGAAAGATTTGTGGAGGAACATCACCCTGACAAAGCTGCTGCAGGCCGTGTATGCGACATGTTCAATGACAGTTGTCTTGTCACATTTTAGGCAAATTTTAAAGAAACGCCAGAAACAGACCTTGCTGGAACAATTTTTTGAGCGACAGAGGTCCAGTGACTCTCAAGCTGGTCCTAGTGGCATTAAAAAACAAAGAAGGGAAGTAAGCCCGGAAAAGGACTTGGTACCTGAAGTCTTTATGGAAGAGGATTTCCCTTCCTAACAATAGTAACTCTTCCATCCTCTTCCCTCCTCCCGTCTTCTACACATCAACAACTCTTCAATAAAGGTAAGTGTCAAGTTATTATTGTTTTATTTTTCATGTCTCATCATTTTCTGTGTAGATAAATGTACATTTAATGTTAAAAAACATTTTTTTTAATACTTTTGGGTGTCTGGAACGGATTAATTTGATTTACATTATTTCTTATGGGGAAAATGGTTTTGAAAATCGTGAATTTTGAATTTCGGCAGACTGTCTGGAACGGATTAATCACGAAAATCAAGGATCCACTTTACTTTAACACCAAGTTAATGTAACCTGCATCAGCTAAAAAAAAAATTGTCGATGTTAAAAGACTAGTAAAAATTACTTCACAATCCCTTCAGGCACACTGGTAATTATAATAACCATTACATAAACAAAAATGCCGAAGCTATAAGCAGTTAAAATGTTCTCCATAGTCGCCATGATTCACGAAATCGTAATGACACGATTGTAAACCATAGCACGGGCGGGTTTTGAGACTCTGACCGCGAGTTCAAGTCCCGCCCTTGGTATGGTTTCTCCATAGTCAGCCGCATCCTACATGTCTAACACAGAAGCAGGATGAAGTGTCTCCTTAACCCTCAAACAGAGACTCGCCTTAAAATGACGATTCCTGGTAAAAGGCTGAACATCCAGGTCCTGTGAAATCCTGCAAAATCTCTTGCTCATCTGTACGGCCCATTGGACCTGCAAATTCCCAAGGACAAATCTGCGCATGCGGTTTATACAGATGCTGTGAGGCAAAATTCTGATCTATGAGAAAACTGGAAATAGCAGCAGCCTCCTCTTCATCAACCCGTTCATTTCACGGGACCCATCACATGGCCAGGACACCAATATGTCAGCGTGGAGCTCGTTTTGTGTGTGTCTAACCCAGCAGCCCGGTCTGACACCAGAGTGCCTCAGCCACCAACTTTAAAAGTATTGTGTTCAAGTCTTATTATTGTATTTACACTTGCATCTGCTTTTGTTCCCTTATCTATTAATTCAACCCCAATTTAAATAGCAATACACGATTTTAACAGACAAATACATTGCTAATGTGTGTGTTCACTGAAGATTATTAAAACGAACTGAATAAGCGAAATATATCACTGAATCACATTTATGGTCAGTGTAATATAGAAATGAAAAATATAAGTGAAAATTATTACTAAAGCAGATATAGATCTAGCAAATAATTTCAACAGAGTAAATAAAGAGTTAAATTTATGAAAGTTAAGTAAAATAAATTAACTGAAAGTAACTGTGTGATTAGACTCTTCAAAGATAGATAAGAATATTTTAAGGTCAACGATGGGTGTCAGTTTAGTGAGACAGTGAAAAAAAAATCAGTGTTAAGTAATGTACGCATCTCTAATACAACGTCTAGAGATAATTAGGACAAATATTCACGGTCAGTAGCTTAGGTATGTACGAATCAGTAATGAATTTTTATGAAAATCAGCAGTGAAGATGTTGAGGAATCAGTAGTGATGTCAAGGAATCAACAGTGAAGATGTTAAGGAGAGTTAGCAGTGAAAATGTCAAGGAGAGTCATCAGTGAAAATGTCAAGGAGAGTCAGCAGTGAAGGTGAATAAGGTCTACGGACTATTAGTAAATATTTTTCCACGATCAGTATCTAAAATGTGCACAAAACTACGTGGATGATAAGAAACGTCAGGAATAATATCAGCAGTGGAGGCGGATTTAGAAATCAGCGTCAGCAGCGATGATTTATGACAATCAGTAGCGAAGATGTAGAGCAGTCTGTAGCCAGGATGTGCAGGGATCAGTAGCGAAGATGTAGAGCAGTCTGTAGCCAGGATGTGCAGGGATCAGTAGCCAAGATGTAGAGCAGTCTGTAGCCAGGATGTGCAGGGATCAGTAGCGAAGATGTAGAGCAGTCTGTAGCCAGGATGTGCAGGGATCAGTAGCCAAGATGTACAGGAAACAACAGCATCAACACCAACAATAGCGACTCATTTGTCCACCTGCAAACTTTTTGCACACCTGAAATATAATATTATATTACTAGACGGCTTGTGAGCTGTTAAAGTCAAAGGAAATATTCATATTATGCTATATTATTAGCATGTTAACATCTTGTACATGGTAGTACCTTACACAACCGTGTAAGGTACTGCTCGTGAAAACCCTCTTTGAAATAGGAAACTAGAGCTTTAAAATATGTTTATACTTTAAGCTCTCTACCGAGGTAGAGAGCCTTAACATGAGGTCGAAATATATAGATATCCCCCCTATTTATAAATGAGTTTACCAAAGTGTATCATAATTGGTATCTGTTAGTGTGCTATGATGCTACTGTTTTGCATTATGATATGCACTCAATCACACACACACACACACACACACACACACACACACACACAGTATAAGTACATAATGTGAAGAATGTAGACTTATATATGAAGAATGGGGTTTTTTTTATCAATTCCAAGGCTGAGGGACTAATTACCTCATCTTTTGTATACAATTCCACATTCTTCACATTATGTACTTTTATTGATAAAGCCACTGGTTGGCTAAACGTCCTCTAATAAAGATACCCAGATGTTGCACATGTGTCTAATTCTTCACCCGCACATGTACTGAACATACCTGCATTGTAATAATACTCTTCAGCATGAAGATAGTCAGGGTTGGGAAGAGTGACCTGCGTTGACCTAGTGTGTAGGCTGCCCAGGGTGCTGGTGCAGGTCAAAGAGATAACTCCTTGTTGGAACAGGTCACGGCTGACTTGCAATTGTAGGCCTAGGATTCTGCCTCCCTCGTACGATCTTACGTGCCGCTGGATAAGACAGGTAGTCAGGCTGAATGGTAAGTAGGTTTAAAACAAGTAGATAGTTAAAAATCTAACAGATCCCTAGCCCCTGATGAAATGTTTGCAAGAGTTATAAAGGAATGTTAGGAGTAACTTAGCAAGCCACTGGCTAGGTGGAAAATGATAGATGTGATACCTGTCTACGAAGCATGAGACCAATTAGCCTAACCTCCAATGTGGGAAAGTTGATATAATCAATAATTGCTGATGCTATTCGAAGCCACCTTGAAAGAAACAAACTGATCACGGAATCTCAGCAAGGTTTTACAAAGGGGCATTCCTACCGTACGAATTTACTAACAGTTTCTCTAAGATATTTGAGGAGGTAGATCATGGTATTGAATAGGATATTGTGTATATGGACTTCATTACGGTTTCTGATAGAATTCCACATCGGAGATTGTTAAAGGAAGCAGAGGCACACTGAATTGTATTTCATGGATAGAGGCGTGGCTGAAAGATGGCCAACTGAGAATTTGCATAAATGGGGAAAAATCAGAGTCGTGACGTGTCACAAGCGGTGTTCCAAAGGGTTCAGTGTTGGGCCCTTTGCTGTTCACAATATACATAAACAGCATAGATGATGCAATTAGCAGCGACCTAAGAAAGCTTGCCAATGACACCAAAATATGCCCATTAATTCTTACGAGGACACTAGAGCACTACAGGAAGATCTAAATAGTCTGATGCAGTGGTTGGAGAAGTAGCAGTTGCAGTTTGATGTAGACAAATGCAAAGTTCTAAGACTTAGAAAAGAAAATTACTATGACACTTATAAACTAAATGTAGATCTTACCTTGAATGCGAAAAAAAATTTAGGAGTTTGGTCAGCAGATCTAAAACCAAGACCCCAGTAAGTGGCAGCAATAAAGCGAATAGAAGTCATGGATTCATGTTAAGAAGTATAAATACCAGGACTCCTCAGGTTATTCTTCAACTCTATATATCATTAGTTAGGCCTCATTTAGATTAGCACAATTCTGGTCACAGTGTTACAGAATGAATTTAAATACGCTGGAAAACGTACAAAGAAGAATGACAAAGTTGATCCCATGTATCAGAAATCATTCCTACGAGGACAGATGGAGGACCCAGAATCTGCACTCTCTAGAAAGGCCTAACTTGACTTAAGAAATCGTAATGACACGATTGCAAATAAACCATACCCCCGGCCGGGATTGAACCCGCGGTCATAGAGTCTCAAAACTCCAGCCCGTCGCGCTAGCCACTAGACCAGCTAGCCACAATAAGATTCATCCAACTAGGTATATTTCTACACCATAGGAAAGTTAGCACAGGCACCTCTGTGACCACAAATGCAAGTTTTTACAGACGAATCTCCAGCTAGCGTGGCCGTGACGAACTCTAGCTCAAGTCCCTTCACTGCCGTCAACATGACTTAAGAAATCGTAATGACACGATTGCAAATAAACCATACCCCCGGCCGGGGTTGAACCCGCGGTCATAGAGTCTCAAAACTCCAGCCCGTCGCGCTAGCCACTAGACCAGCTAGCCACAATAAGATTCATCCAACTAGGTATATTTCTACACCATAGGAAAGTTAGCACAGGCACCTCTGTGACCACAAATGCAAGTTTTTACAGACGAATCTCCAGCTAGCGTGGCCGTGACGAACTCTAGCTCAAGTCCCTTCACTGCCGTCAACATGACTTAAGAAATCGTAATGACACGATTGCAAATAAACCATACCCCCGGCCGGGATTGAACCCGCGGTCATAGAGTCTCAAAACTCCAGCCCGTCGCGCTAGCCACTAGACCAGCTAGCCACAATAAGATTCATCCAACTAGGTATATTTCTACACCATAGGAAAGTTAGCACAGGCACCTCTGTGACCACAAATGCAAGTTTTTACAGACGAATCTCCAGCTAGCGTGGCCGTGACGAACTCTAGCTCAAGTCCCTTCACTGCCGTCAACATGACTTAAGAAATCGTAATGACACGATTGCAAATAAACCATACCCCCGGCGGGATGAATCTTATTGTGGCTAGCTGGTCTAGTGGCTAGCGCGACGGGCTGGAGTTTTGAGACTCTATGACCGCGGGTTCAATCCCGGCCGGGGGTATGGTTTATTTGCAATCGTGTCATTACGATTTCTTAAGTCATGTTGACGGCAGTGAAGGGACTTGAGCTAGAGTTCGTCACGGCCACGCTAGCTGGAGATTCGTCTGTAAAAACTTGCATTTGTGGTCACAGAGGTGCCTGTGCTAACTTTCCTATGGTGTAGAAATATACCTAGTTGGATGAATCTTATTGTGGCTAGCTGGTCTAGTGGCTAGCGCGACGGGCTGGAGTTTTGAGACTATGACGCGGTTTCAATCCCGGCGGGGATGGTTTATTTGCAATCGTGTCATTACGATTTCTTAAGTCATGTTGACGGCAGTGAGGGACTTGAGCTAGAGTTCGTCACGGCCACGCTAGCTGGAGATTCGTCTGTAAAAACTTGCATTTGTGGTCACAGAGGTGCCTGTGCTAACTTTCCTATGGTGTAGAAATATACCTAGTTGGATGAATCTTATTGTGGCTAGCTGGTCTAGTGGCTAGCGCGACGGGCTGGAGTTTTGAGACTCTATGACCGCGGGTTCAATCCCGGCCGGGGGTATGGTTTAGAAAGGCCTAGATTTAGGGAGGGGATATGGCTGGGGTGTATAAAGAGAAAACAAGAATGAATAAAGTGGATGTAAGTAACGTGTTAAAAATATCTAACCTAGAAATATTTAGATTTACTAAGGATATGGAAAAGCGTTGCATTGGTAATAAAGTTGTGAATGAGTGGAACAAATTGCCAAGTAGCGTGATTGAAGATAAATCCTCGAGTAGTTTTAAAAATAGATTAGATAAGTACATAATTTCGTGATTGTGGGTGTGAGGTGAACTTGCCTAACAAGGCAAGTAACTCGGACTGTCTAGTTTAGGCCAGTAGGCCTGCTGCAGTGCTTCTTTCTTATGGTCTTAAGAGTGTAAAGGTAGGTAGGTAGGTTAAGGGTTGGAAGGTTAAAGGTTACGAAGATCGTAACGCATGTATGGGCAAGATAGATAGATTTCTAACCAAGCAATAGGAGGGAATATACACATTAACATGCAAATATCTTATGTTACACAACAAGCAAACAAAACAGTATATATATATAATATATATATATATATATTATATAAAATATATATATATATATATATATATATATAACTGATCTCTGGCTGGAGGAGACTCGAACCTACCTAGTAGGTTCGAGTCTCCTTTGTGCATATTTTCGCCTGCTCTTGCAAATTCCTTGCATATATATATATATATATATATATATATATATATATATATATATATATTTATATATGCAAACAATCGCAGATGGGCGATCTTAACTATGCAGGACAAGCCACAGGGGGAGTGAAATTTTAGCTCAAGTACTTTCACACTTCTCAGTGCATCACCAGGAGCTGTGCAATGTTGCAAGGGAGCAACCAAAGCAGGGAGAGAGGTCTCAGAGTAGCGTAGGTGTCACCGGCCACGGTTACCTTAGACTGATCCCCTCCCCGGTTTCTTGTCTGCATATATATATATATATATTATATATATATATATAATATATATATATATATATATATAATATATATATATATATATATATTATTATCACACTGGCCGATTTCCACCAAGGCAGGGTGGCCCGAAAAAGAAAAACCTTTACCATCATTCACTCCATCACTGTCTTGCCAGAAGGTGTGCTTTACATACAGTTTTTAAACTGCAACATTATATTATATATATATATATATATATATATTAATATAATTTTATATATATATATATATATATTATATATTATATATATAATTAATATTTATATTTATATATATAATATATATATAATATATATATATATATATATATATATATATATATATATATATATCTATATATATATATATATATATATGGAAATTTCGCAAACAAGCGATACAAGTTGCAAAACAGCCACGGGGGCAGTTCAGTGATAGCTCTAAGACATTTTGTGCTGCAATCAACACATCAGGAGGAGGTTTTAATGTTGCAGAAAAGAGGAGGTTCAAGTAGATATTATCACAGGGAACGCCTTTGCTGGACTGAGGCTCACTCCAGCACAGGCGCTCCCTGTGACCATATCTGCTGGGACCTCCTCCTGCGATTTTCTGCAACATTCCAAGCTCCTGATGTGCTGATTACAACCAGCCTCCCTCACGGAAAGCCCACGAAAATCCACAATGCTGTAGTCCATTGCACCACCATGCTTCAAACATCTGGGACCCAGTTAGTCCACTGAGTTTGCCACTCCTGAAGCATGGTAGTGCAGTGGACAAAGGCATCATGGATATTGGCAGAAATTTCCGAGAAAGATGGTGGTTAAAATAACGCAGGTTCGATCCCTCGCTAGTCTCCACTATATTAGGTAAACCTGTTCGTAAAAGCAAATGTCTAATAAGCCAATGACGTGGCAGCAACTCAATGTCTAAAAACATGCAAACAAGAACAAGAGGTTGAATTGTTGTTCAGATCAAACATCAGAATGGTGAAGAAATGTGACTCTGAACGTGAAATAATTGTTGGTACCAGACAGGTGAGGTGGTCTGAGTATCTCAAACTGCTGCTCTCCTGGGATTGTCACGCACAACAGTCTCTAGAGTTTATAGAGAATGGTGTGAAAAATACAAAACATCCAGTAAGTGGTAGTTCCAAGGGCGAAAACGACTTCATAAAGTGAGAGGTGAGAGGAGAATGGTCAGACTTGTTTAAGCTGACAGGAAGGATAATAACACAACCACGTGTTACAACAGCGGTATTCAGAAGAGCATCTCTGTAAACACAGCACGTCGAACATTAAAGTGGATGGGCTACTTCAGTACACCACACGAGGATCGACTCCTGTCAGCTAAGTACAAGACACTGAGACTACAATGGGCAATGGCTCACCAAAACTGTTTAGTTCAAGATTAGAAAAACGTCACCTGATCTGACGAATCGCGATGTCTGCTGCGATACGTAGATGGCAAGGTTAGAATTTGGCATAAAACTTTGGATGTGGTAGAACGGGAGATTCACAGCATGAAAGTGCAGCAGGCAAATCTGTAACAACTACATGATGATATCATGCCAACAACGACCAGGATCTCCAAGGAATGTTTCTAGCACCTTGTTGAATCCATGACACCAAGAATTCAGGCTATTCCGGGAGCAAAAGGATCCCTACCCAGTACTAGAAGGATGCACCTAATAAAGTGGCCATTGAGTGTGAATTTATATAATATATATATATATATATATATATATATATATATTATATTATATATATATATATATAAATATATATATATATATATTTATTATCACACTGGCCGATTCCCACCAAGGCAGGGTGGCCCGAAAAAGAAAACTTTCACCATCATTCACTCCATCACTGTCTTGCCAGAAGGGTGCTTTACACTACAGTTCTTAAACTGCAACATTAACACCCTTCCTTCAGAGTGCAGGCACTGTACTTCCCATCTCCAGGACTCAAGTCCGGCCTGCCGGTTTCCCTGAACCCCTTCATAAATGTTACTTTGCTCACACTCCAACAGCACGTCAAGTATTAAAAACCATTCGTCTCCATTCACTCCCATCAAACACGCTCACGCACGCCTGCTGGAAGTCCAAGCCCCTCGCACACAAAACCTCCTTTACCCCTCCCTCCAACCTTTCCTAGGCCGACCCCTACCCGCCTTCCTTCCACTACAGACTGATACACTCTTGAAGTCATTCTGTTTCGCTCCATTCTCTCTACATGTCCGAACCACCTCAACAACCCTTCCTCAGCCCTCTGGACAACAGTTTTGGTAATCCCGCACCTCATCCTAACTTCCAAACTACGAATTCTCTGCATTATATTCACACCACACATTGCCCTCAGACATGACATCTCCACTAGCCTTCTCTCCTCGCTGCAACATTCATCACCCATGCTTCACACCCATATAAGGGTGTTGGTAAAACTATACTCTCATACATTCCCCTCTTTGCCTCCAAGGACAAAGTTCTTTGTCTCCACAGACTCCTAAGTGCACCACTCACTCTTTTCCCTCATCAATTCTATGATTCACCTCATCCTTCATAGACCCATTCGCTGACACGTCCACTCCCAAATATCTGAATACATTCACCTCCATACTCTCTCCCTCCAATCTGATATCCAATCTTTCATCACCTAATATTTTTTATCCTCATAACCTTACTCTTTCTTGTATTCACTTTTAATTTTCTTCTTTTGCACACCCTACCAAATTCATCCGCCAATCTCTGCAACTTCTCTTCAGAATCTCCCAAGAGCACAGTGTCATCAGCAAAGAGCAACTGTGACAACTCCACTATGTGTGATTCTTTTTCTTTATATATATATATATATTATATATATATATATATATATATATATATATATTATATATATATATAATTATATATATTTTATATATATATATATATATATATATAATCAATAACAGCACTGCACTAGCCAAGGACTCGAACCCATGCTGCTCTGGCCTGCCTCATGGTGGGCGAAAACACATGACGCCCTTATCCATTGAACCATACGATCCTTAAGAGTAGGGCATCCAGCCGAATTGGATGTGGTACTCCCTACCCAAGGACACAATAATATAAAATACTGATCGTTGAACTAGTACACCAAACAGGGACTAGAATGAAATTAGCCTAGAGTCATCCACACCATCGTGTGTCCTTGGGTAGGGAGTACCACATCCAGTTCCGCTGGATGCCCTACTCTTAAGGATCGTCAGGTTCAGTGGACAAAGGCGTCATGTGTTTTCACCCACCATGAGGCAGGCCAAAGCAGCATGGGTTCGAATCCTTGGCTAGTGCAGTGCTGTTGTTGATCAATACCACTCGTTCGTGGTCACAATAATATTATATATATATATATATATATATATATATATATACATATATATATATATATATATATATATATATATATATATATAATATATTATATATATATATATGTCTGTCGTGCCGAATATGTAAAACTGGTCAATTAGCAAGAACTCATTTAAAATTAAGTCCTTTCCAAAATTTTCTCTTATACGTTTAAAGATATATTTTTTTCATTAATGTTAATGCAAAAAAATTTAATTTTGCACCAAAAGAATCTTAGAAAACTTACCTAACCTTATTATAGCAAGAGCAATTTATTTTAGCCTAACCCAACTAATATTTTAAATACGTTTACATTAATTTAGTACTAAACAAACACAAATATATTTTTTTCGTTAGGTTCGGAATGATTTTGGCGAAATTATTGCATACACAAATTTTCACTTGTCCTATATGGCAAGATGAGCGTTGCTATTTAAGCGAAGATCGCAAGTTCTGCCTATTCGGCACGACATATATATATATATATATATATATATAATATATATATATATATATATATATATATATATATATATATATTATATATATCCCTCCCTTTGAGTTTTCTTTATTTTTTTGCTAGTTCTTGTTCTTGTTTACTTCCTATCTCCATGAGGAAGTGGAACAGAATTCTTCCTCCTTAAGCCATGCGTGTCGTAAGAGGCAACTAAAATGCTGGGAGCAAGGAGTTAGTAACCCTTTCTCCTGTATACATTAATAAAGTTAAAAAGAGAGACTTTTGATTTTCTTATAGGCCCACATTGCCTCGGTGGGAAACGGACGGTTTGTTAGCACCTATATCCATCACAGTGTCGAGCGACAGGGAGGAGCTGCTGACCACAGGGAGGAGTACAAGATCGGCAGGTACAGGGACATAAGCCAACAGTATCAATTTGTCCCAGTGGGATCAGACACCCTGGGATCATGGGGAAAACATGCCACACGTTTCCTTAAAGAATTGGGTTCCAGACTCAGACACCACCAGGGACCCAAGGGCAGCCACTTTCATGTTCCAGCGCCTCAGCGTGGCCATCCAGAGGGGAAATGCATGCTGCATATTGGGCTGCATATTGTACCAATGTATTCATGTTTGTATTTCCTATCAATGTATTCTATTAATAAAGTATATATATAATATATAAATTATAGGGGGGTGGTAGGAGAAGAAAATATTCAAACAGCTCCGGTGAGAACCTCGAGTTTTCCCTGAGATACGTTTGATATATATATATATATTTTATATATATATATATATATATATATATATATATATATATATATATATATATATATATATATATATATATATAATGCAAGAAAAGCCACGGGGGGTGGAAATCCTTAGCTCAAGTACTTTCACACTTCTCAGCGCGTCATCAGGAGCTATGCGAAGTTGCAAGGCAGGAACTGAAGGAGTGAGGGGAAGTGTTTTCTCAGAGTAGTGCAGTGCGGGGTTGACATCTGTCACAGCCTCTCTCTGAATGTGAGCCAACAGTCTGTGTGCCACCCGCACCATCACCATCCCCCCATATAGGGTAGGAGAGGGCCTCTGGATTTTGATAAGTCATGGAATATGAAATCAGAAAATTTAATAACCAGCGCCAAGATTTTTCTATCTTAGAAAAGGTCATGTGACTTGAGAAAATACGTTTCACGGTGGATAATATACATATGGATTGCTATTATTCCGGGTAACTTTTTTAATTAATGAAAGAAAAGAAATGAATGTGCTGTTTTGTCCGTTTAAGTGTCCTGATCTGGGGTACTTGAATGTTCCAAGGGGCACTTCTCAGTATCGATTAATATGCCTTATTTGGGAATTTTCTATACCATTCCGATATTTCTCTGATTCAGATTTCCTCTTCGAATATCCTTTAACTCCACTACCTATGCTATCAATTGTCAATGTATGGTACAGTAACAGCAAAACGCGTTATATAACCATTCACGACAGACTTAGAATGATGTTTTGATACGTAGATACTGACCTAGCGCCACTAATCCATCATGAAACCACCTGGCATAATGAGTAATCTTGTGATTCTGTATAGCACTGTTGTTTAAGATGGTGGACAATAGACTATTAAATTTGTAATAAGGAAGTCACTGGTTCACGATGCAATATGTAAACATATTCCACAAAAGGTGGAATTGATTGCAATTTGAACACAAATCTACGACTGAATAAACTAGATTTATTCATAATAAATATTTTTTGTGAGGATTATAAGCAATTCTGGCAAATTCACCTTTACTTAACATGTCGGTCTTAACTTTTACTAAAAAGCTGAGAACAATGTAAATATACTGCAGCAGAAGGAATAATGATACCTACTTCATGGGTGACTAAAGTTCATCCAGTAACCAAGTCCACTTGCGTTCTTTCATCCGTACTGTGTGTACCAACTTGTTCACACACTATGGTGACTGATGACCTACTGACTGTACATATGAGCTGATTTTTCTTATACAAGACTTTTGTTTATGTCGCGCATTATAAAACTGGCAATTACTTGCAAGAATGGTTACATCGATTGTTCGAAATGTATCCCACCAGTTCCCTATTATGTGCGTCTTCTGTGGACTCATTACTACCTGGAGTATACCTGGAGGGTGTTCCGGGGGGTCAACGCCCCCACGGCCCTGTCCTTGACTATACCTCTCGGTGGTTCAGGGGCTATCAACCAGGCAGTTACTGCTGGGTGCACGTAGTCCAACGTATGAACCACAGCCTGGCTGATTGGGTACTGACTTTAGGTATCTGTCCAGCTGCCTCCTGAAGGCAGCTGGACAATTCCTCTTATGCATCTAGTGCATCTTGGAAAATACAAGATTCTAGTGGAACCTAATTACAAAATCAACTAGTACCACATACTAGTGACATTATCAGCGGAGCCTAGCTGTACAGTGGAGCCTACATAGCAGAACTAACCTTATGGGACTACCTAGCAGAGCTAACCTTACGGGACTACCTAGCAGAGCTAACCTTATGGGACTACCTAGCAGAGCTAACCTTATGGGACTACCTAGCAGAGCTAACCTTATGGGACTACCTAGCAGAGCTAACCTTATGGGACTACCTAGCAGAGCTAACCTTATGGGACTACCTAACAGAGCTAACCTTATGGGACTACCTAGCAGAACTAACCTTATGGGACTACCTAGCAGAGCTAACCTTATGGGACTACCTAGTAGAGCTAACCTTATGGGACTACCTAGCAGAACTAACCTTATGGGACTACCTAGCAGAGCTAACCTTATGGGACTACCTAGCAGAACTAACCTTATGGGACTACCTAGCAGAGCTAACCTTATGGGACTACCTAGCAGAGCTAACCTTATGGGACTACCTAGCAGAGCTAACCTTATGGGACTACCTAGCAGAGCTACTTATGGAACCTAGACAGAAGCACAGTTATATTTTCTTTTACATTTGGATGAGAGAAATTTCTAGGGGTCTGGGGACTGAAAAGTTGGCAAGTTTAGTCAGAGAAAGAAAAGTGTAGGAAAAATTCCTTGAATTAAATGACCTTGTTCGGGTGCAGTTTGGGGACACATCCCCTTTAGGCCTACCTGGTAAGCCTTCTTAATAGAGCCTACCTTGGACACGGGCGTGTCGTTTAGAGTCCAGGAGAGGACAGGCAGGTACTGGGTGTTGGTACTCGAACAGTTGAGCAACACTGAGTCCTCAGCTCTGTAGGATTCCTTAGCTCCTAGGATCCTAGGCTCCCTCAGCGCCTCCGCTGGGAAGGGAGGAAAGCAAGGACGGAAGGGAGGGAGGGGAAGGAGAGAGGAACGAATGAAGGTGATATATGGAAGAGATGGAGGAATGGAGGGACGGAGTAGTGTGTGGACGGAAGAAGTACGAAAGGAATGAAGGAAAAAAAAAAAGAGGACATGGAAGGTGAGAACAATAGCATTATTATTATTATTGGTATACCTTATATTATTATTATTATATTATTATTATTATTAGTAGTAGTAGTAGTAGTAATCAATATTCACACAGGATATTTCAAATATTTTTTAGTAATCTGTATGGCTCGCTCAAGAAGGGGGAGAGAGAGAGAGAGAGAGAGAGAGAGAGAGAGAGAGAGAGAGAGAGAGAGAGAGAGAGAGAGAGAGAGAGAGAGAGCATCTCAGCTACTTACTAAACACAGTGAGTCTCGCGCTGCGGACCTCCTTTCTAAACTTGGGGTGTTCACCGATCACCTCACACTGGTACTCTCCTGACGTGGTAGTGGTCACCTCCCGCAGTACCACCTCCCTCTCGCTCGATACCCAACACTGGGGAACATCACACGTGTTAACTGCAGGCATACGCAGACAGGCAGACACAGACAGGAATAAAAAGGAAGAGATGAAAAATGGGATAATTTGACATGGAGAAAGAGAAAGAGCGAGAGAGAGAGAGAGAGAGAGAGAGAGAGAGAGAGAGAGAGAGAGAGAGAGAGAGAGAGAGAGAGAGAAGATGAGAAAATACTCTATCAAACACTTACGTAAATTTAAAATAGGGTAAACAGAGTTAGAAAATTACAGACCCGACAAAACAAAAGGAAAAACTGTTCATATTTTATTAAAAATTAGTTAAATAATGACACCTCTAGAAAAACACTAGAAAACTTGTTTTTATTGATAATTTCGACCATTAAAAGAATGAAATAAATGAATCCAGCTTTAATTTTGCTTATTACTTTTCCACGTTTAAGGTGACAGAAAAGACGAGCGAGAAATGTCCACAGACACATGGAGTTAAATTGACAAGGATAATCACATTTCAGGTTCACTTACAGACTGTCCCTATGTCAGAGGTGTGTGTGTGTGTGTGTGTGTGTGTGTGTGTATGTATTCACCTAGTTGTACTGGTTGCAGGGGTCTAGCCATAGCTCCTGGCCCCACCTCTTCACTGGTCGCTGCTAGGTCACTCTTTCTGCTCCATGAGCTTTATCATACCTCTTATTAAAGCTATGTATGGATCCTGCCTCCACTACATCACTTCCCAGACTATTCCTCTTTCTGACAACTCTGCGGCTGAAGAAATACTTCCTAATATCCCTGTAATTCACCTGAGTCTTCAACTTCCAACTGTGACTCCTTGTTGCTGTGTCCCATATGTGTGTGTGTGTGTGTGTGTGTGTGTGTGTGTACACTCACCTATTTGTGGTTTCAGGGGTCGAGCCATAGCAACTGGCCCGACCTCTTCACTGATTGCTACTTGATCCTCTCTTACCCTGCTCCATGAGCTTTGTCAAACCTCGTCTTAAAACTACTGTATGTACGGTTCCTGCCTCTACTACGTCACTTTGTAAGCTATTCCACTTCCTGACAACTTATGACTGAAGAAATACTTCCTAACGTCCCTTTGACTCATCTGAGTCTTCAACTTCCAATTGTGACCCCTTGTTTTTGTGTCCCATCTCTGGAACATCCTGTCTTTGTCCACCTTGTCTAGTCCTCGCAGTATTATGTCGTTATCATGTCTCCCCTGACCCTCCTGTCCTCCAGTGTCGTCAGGCCAATTTCCCTTAACCTTTCTAAGTAGGACAAATCCCTTAGCTCTGGAACTAGTCTTCCTGCAATCCTTTGCACTTTCTTTAATTTCTTGACGCGCTTGACCAGTTGTGGATTCCAAACTGGTGCTGCATACTCCAGTATGGTCCTGACGTACAGAGTCATAAATGATTCCTTACTGAGGTATCGGAACGCTATTCATAGGTTTGCCAGGCGCCCATATGCTGCAGTAGTTATCTGATTGATGTGCGCCTCAGGAGATGTGCTCGGTATTATACTCACCCCAAGATCTTTTTTCTCGAGTAAGGTTTGCAGTTTTTGGCCACCTAGACTATACTCTGTCTGCGGTGTTCTTTGCTCTTCCCCGATTTTCATGACTTTTCATTTGGCGGGGTTAAATTCAGGGAGCCCGTTGCTGGACCAGGCTTGTAGCTTGTCCAAGTCTCTCTGTAGTTCTGCCTGATCCTCGACCGATTTAATTCTCATTAACTTCACATCATCTGCAAACAGGGACACTTCTGAGTCTATCCCTTCCCTTACATCATTCACATATACCAAAAACAGCAAAGATCCTAGGACTAACCCCTGTGGAACCCCGTTTGTCGCCGGCGCCCACTCTGACACCTCGTCAAGTACCATGACTCGTTGCCTTCCTGTCAGATATTCTCTGATCCATTGCAGTGCCTTTCCTGTTATGCGTGCCTGATCCTCCAGCTCTTGCATTAACCTCTTGTGAGGAACTGTGTCGAAGGCCTTCTTGCAGTCCAAGAAAATGCAGTCTATCCACCCCTCTCTCTTGTGCCTTACTTCTTTTGCAAAGATTGTGTGTGTGTGTGTGTGTGTGTGTGTTGTGTGTGTGGTGTGTGTGTGTGTGTGTGTGTGTGTGTGTGTGTGTGTGTGTACTCACCTAGTTGAGGTTGCAGGGGTCGAGGCCTAGCTCCTGGCCCCGCCTCTTCACTGGTCGCTACTAGGTCACTCTCCCTGAATTTTGTGTGTGTGTGTGTGTGTGTGTGTGGTGTGTGTGTGTGTGTGTGTGTGTGTGTGTGTGTGTGTGTGTGTGTGTGTGTGTGTGTGCGTGCGTGCGTGCGTGCGCGTGCGCGCGCGAATACCTATTTGTGCTCACTTATGGTTGCAGCAGTCGAGTCATAGCTCCGGGCCCCGCCTCTTCGCTGGTCGCTTCTAGTTCCACTCTCTCCCTGCTCCTTCAGCTTTATCGTATCTCTTCTTAAAGCTATGTATGGATCCTGCCTCCAGTACATCACTCTCCAAATTGTTCCACTTCCTGACAACTCTGTGATTAAAGAAATACTTCCTAACATCCCTGGGACTCATCTTAGTTTTAAGCTTCAAGTTGTCACCCCTTGTTGCTATGTGTGTGTGGGGGGGGGGGGGATGAGGGGTATGTGGTATGTGTGCGCTTTGTTTATTCCCTTGTAGAAGTTGAATCTCAGTTCCTGACCCTGCTTCTTAAACTGCCTGTTAATGGTTTACTCTGTCCTTAGCCCTCTCGTAGTTTTTCCTAAATTTATCACGTAGTTTTTCAGATTATTCACTTTCCTGAACACTCTGAGGTTGAAAAAAAACGCTTCCTAACATCCCCGTGCTATCAACATCCTACTATACTCTAGTAAACCAATTTCTCGCCACCAGAACAGCCTTCTCCAGACCACTCTATCAATTCCTTTAAGTATTTCGTAGATCTTTCTTGGTCCTTCTGTCTTCGAAAATCATCAGCTTTAGTTCCATTAATCTCCACTCATAACTTGTGTACCTCTTGGACTAGTCTCGTTGCAAATTTATGCACTTTTTCAAATTTCTTGACGAACTAGTTCACTGGTTGGTTCCAAGCTGTTGTTTACTCTGAGTTCGACATATGTCGCATACTGTCGTGACTGATTCTTCGTTCCTATTTCTGAAAGCCAATCTTAGATTTACCAGACGAGCATTTGCTGCAGAGGTTATTCGGTTGATGTGCACTTCATGCGATATTCTCAGTATTATGCTCACTTCGAGATCCTTCTTGAGCGAGGATTCGCAGCCTTGACAGAAAGAAACCTGAAGTAAGTTTCTGTTCTTCTCGCTGCCCAGCTCTTGTAACCTTGCATTTTCTGAGTTTAAATCCAAATAACTCCATACCAAAATAATCCTACAACTTGTTCTTGCTTATTCATTGCATTTCGTTGTCTTCGCCCGTTATTCTCCACCTCAGTTCTGAGTCATCCAAGAGAAGACACGCATACAAGAGGGTTAACTCCAACCTCAAGGAGAATGAAGGCATATCCACAATATCCTTTGTAGTAGTTACAATTTCTTATAGTATATGGTTACAGAAGCTAGGAATTTGTTCCCAAGCATATATGAAAACAGATATACTCTCCCAATCAATAAAATAAAGCTTGAGGTTAGCATCGTAATAAGACTTGACACGAGATGGAGTGACCCAAGGTGAATATGGTTATAAGTAAAAAGAAAACCCAAAACAGAAGAATATGTCTAGGCTCTGATATCATTTATATCGTAGACATCATAACCCAGAACCAGGGAAGTTTCCAGTGGGTGTGAGGCTTCGCTGTTACTCTACACACATCACCTTCCTCATCCGATATCTAATAGATTCATACTCTATGTTCCTAGTCATTTGCTCTCCCGATATATATATATATATATATATATATATATAATATATATATATATATATATATATATAATATATATATATATATATATATATATATTATGCAAGGAATTCGCAAGAGCAGGCGAAATATACACAAACACTGATCTCTGGTTGAAGGAGACTCGAACCTACGAACCTTGGAACAAGGTACGCAGTCCTATACCATTCTCGCCACACTGGACCAGATCTAGCTTGCGCTAGACTTAAAGCTGGCTGCCTTGGATCAAAGTCTAGCGCAAGCTGGACTCCAAGGTATTGGTCCAGTGTGGTGAGAATGGTATAGCACTGCGTACCTTGTTCCAAGGTTCGTAGGTTCGAGTCTCCTTCAGCCAGAGATCAATGTTTATATATATATATATATATATATATATATAATATATATATATATATATATTATATATATATATATATATATATATATATATATATTATCGTGCCCACGAACGAGTGGTATTGATCAATAACAACGCTGCGACTAGCCAAGGACTCGAACCCATGCTGCTTTGGCTAAGTATGGATTGTATGGTCCAGTGGATGAAGGCGTCATGAGTTTTCGCCCACCATGAGGCAGGCCAAAGCAGCATGGGTTCGACTCCTTGGCTAGTCGCAGTGTTATATATATATATTATATATATATATATTTTAAATATATATATATTATATATATATATATATAATAATTACATATATATATATAATATATAATATATATTAAAATGTCGTGCCGAATATGTAAAACTGGTCAATTAGCAAGAACTCATTTAAAATTAAGTTCTTTCTAAAAATTTCTCTTGTACGTTTAAAGATAGTTTTTTCATTAATGTTGATGTAAAAAATTTTAATTTTGCACCGGAAGGAAATTAGAAAACTTACCTAACCTTATTATAACAAAAAACTATTTTAGCCTAACCCAACTAAATATATTTTAGATTTGTTTACAATAATTTAATACTAAACACAGTGAAATATATTTTTTTCGTTAGGTTCAGAATGATTTTGGCGAAATTATTGCATACACAAATTTTCACTTGTCCTATACGGCAAGATGAGCGTTGCTATTTAAGCCAAGATCGCAAGTTCTGCCTATTCGGCACGACATTATATATATATATATATATATATATATATATATATATATATATATATATATATATATATATATACTTACTATGTACTCTTAGAGACTCGATAAAGGAAACTTTACATCAAAGATTTCTATTCTGTTTGTGTTTATTTAAATTATGAAATAATCAAAGTCAAAAATTAAAAAAAAAGTACGAAAAATTAAAATTTATAAAAATAAAAATTAATAATCAAAATATATAAAAAGTCAAAAGTAAAAATGAAAAATAAAAATACACAATACTAATCATAACAATAATAATGATACTGACATCAACAGAGACACCATCAACATGGTAAGAGTATCGGTCGAGACAACGATGGTCCAGAGTGTGGGGTGAGATACCAGGCTGGTGACGGTAGAACTCCCTGCCATCCTTGTACCACTTGAGTGTGTATAGGCTCGAACCTCCCTCGTCCTCGTAGTCACAGCGCAGGCGCACCTCGTCCTTCTGCAGCGCCACCAGTGGTACCTCTAGCGCTCTGATGCGTACTCCCTCTGCACAACCTATGTGGGGAGGTGATTATATATAATGGATAATTTTTAAATGTTACGTATTTACGTGTGTGTGTGTGTGTGTGCGCGCGCGCGCGCGATAAATATATATATATATATATATATTATATATATATATATATATATATATATATATATATATTTTATATTATATGTATGTCGTGCAGAATATGTAAAACTGGTCAATTAGCAAGAACTCATTTAAAATTAAGTCCTTTCTAAAATTTTCTCTTATGCGTTTGAAGATATATTTTTTTCATTAATGTTAATGTAAAAAAATTTAATTTTGCACCAAAAGAATCTGAGAAAACTTACCTAACCTTATTATAACAAGAACAATTTATTTTAGCCTAACCCAACTAAATATATTTTAGATTTGTTTACAATAATTTAATACTAAACAAACACAGTGAAATGTATTTTTTTCGTTAGGTTAAGAATGATTTTGGCGAAATTATTGCATACACAAATTTTCGCTTGTCCTATATGGCAAGATGAACGTTGCTATTTAAGCCAAGATCGCAAGTTCTACCTATTCGACACTACATTTCATATATATATTATATATATATATATAATATATATATAATATATATATATATATATATATATATATATATAATATATATATAATGTAGTGTCGAATAGGTAGAACTTGCTATTTTGGCTTAAATAGCAACGCTCTTCTTGCTGAATAAGGCAAGCGAAAATTTTTGTATGCAGTAATTTCGCAAAAATCATTCTGAACCTTACGAAAAAAATATATTTCATTTATTATTAAATTATTGTAAACTTATCTAAAATATATTCGTTGGATTAGGCTAAATTAAACTGCGCTTGTTATAATTAGGTTAAATAAGTTTACTAAGGGTCTTTCGGTACAAAATTATTAATTTTTACATTAACATAAATGAAAAAAATTATCTTTAAATGTATAAGAGAAATTTTTTGAAAGGCCTTAATTTTAAATGAATTCTTGCTAATTGACCAATTTTACCTATTCGGCACGATATTATAAACATTCACGATAGGTCTTAATGAAAGACTGTCAATAAACAGATGAACATTCGAGGATTCGAACCGTGATCCATGTATTTTGCATGCCCAATACTGTACCCACTCGGCTACTTAGCTCACAAAAGGATGACATTACAATCAGCACTGCTGTGACATAATTATATCAGCACCATCACATGTGACCTTCCTGCCTAACCAATCAGACACTGAAACTTTCATTGTACACCTATTGTCATGCTTCTTAAAGCCTTGTAGTCAAACTCAAGATGTGTCAGAGTAACCGACGACTCTCAATGAATTAGAAGAATGAAAGAGTGCTCGAATCGTGAACCATACTAGTAATAGGCTGTAACTTACTCAACCAAAGAGCTTACAATAGGAGTTTACAACCAGCATTTCAATGACATGGCTGTAGCAGCGGTAGTAACTGTGACTACTGATCCTACTGATCCAGCAAACTGGCAATACGACATTTTAACAAATAATGTACAAGCTGCCCCAAGATATTCCCAATAGAGAAATAAAATCTAAAAATAATTCCAGATAGATGAATATGTATTAACATGGTCCTGGGAAAGAAGAGGGAAAAACATACATGTTTTTCAGAAGATAAACGGATCGCCGTAAGAACCAATATATTTATATTAGAAATAAAAAATGAAGGAAAGGAAAGCTCAACGATTTTGTGAAATTAAAGTTGCAAATTAAATCCAAGATAAATTGGAAATGTTAGTTACAAGTGTGCAGGAGAAAGATCATGGAAAAGATATGTCTATTTACAACTCGATCTGGACAGTTTGTTGACAGTGAGCAGCAATGTGCTCTCATTTTTAGCAGCGATTTCCTCTGTCTTCACACAAGACTAATGATATTTTAGCAATTAAGAGTTATAGAGGACCTGAAGGCAACGAGTGGAGCAGTTTCACAGTTGCTGGGGGAATGTTCATCATATTTGTAGACCAGTTAAAAGCGTATGTAAGTCCATTGATATTAAGAAAAAACCATACCAAGGGTGGGGTTAGAACCCGTGATCAGAGAGTCACAAAACTCCAGACTGACGCGTTAGCAATCGTGTCATTACGATTTCGTGAACCATTGACATTAAATATTTAGTAATGACCTAGTGACCACGACATTAGTGACATGACAAATATCACACACATGCTGTCAAAGTTCATATCGTATCATTATAAAAGACTTTAATATTCTGATCTCAAAAGCATCTGGTATCTATCAGTAGAAAAATTCCATCGCAACTCCAAACTTTCCATTACGTGGGCCACATCGCATATTTTACACACTTCCGCGAGCCAAAGAGAAAATCAGTCATAAATATAAATGAAATGAATAAAACTTTTGAATCTTTTTTGTAATCAGCAGGATATGAATCAAAACAAAAGAGAAACGTGACAATCAAGAAAAAACAATACTGTGTTTACACTGAGAAATGATATATAATAAGTGAAATTGTCAAACATAATGAATTATTGAGCTGCAGATGAGAAGAGTTGACACAAGATTAATTTTCACAAAATTGTTGAGAATGATGCAACTGGTTTTTTTTAACTTCAAAATAGTGCTGAACTGAGGTTTCAAGAGTGAAAAACATTTATTAGAATGGACTTCAAATGCTCATTAGATATATTTGTGCGATATTTGGACTTGACATTCTTCATTTTTGAAAATGTTTGTTCACAAAGGTACTTTATACCAAAAGCTGATACGAATCCACAAGCAAATCTCTTCAGATTTGGAAACTGGTCATGCTATAATGATTTATAAAACTGGATCAGATTTCCTTCTTTATACTTTTTTTCAGCATGTCCTTTGATCGAAAATCAGTAATTTCCATTTGAAATTGACTTGGCAGCGTTGAAACACTGCCAAGTCAATTGGATTTTGAATCATCTTTATTTCATCTGTTTTTCCATAAAGATCAGAAAATCACTTCTGAAATTGTTTGCGTAAATTAGTAATGATTTCTATTGCAAAAGAAGGAAATTATGCTTAACTTTTTTCATGAATTTTTTCACATTGTAAATGAAGAAAGTTAGAAAATTTCACCTGTCCTTCAAACGGCATCAATTTACTACTGAATGAATTGACATGCGTGAATAGATCACGAATCACATTTCTTTCACCCTGCAATTTCAGATTCAATTGATTTATATACCTTGTCACTTCTGCAAAAAATACCAATTTCCAAAGCCAGTCATCGTTTGATAAAACTGGTTCTGGTCGATTCTTTTCTGTGAGAAATGAATCAATTTCCTTTCTGAGCTGAACCGTTATAGAACCATCCCACAACTAAGCCATCGAACTGCTGTATAATAAGGCAAGTCAACTAACTCAATCAGTTTCTTGAAGAAAATCACTAAACGAGATAATGATGCCCGTGAGATCGAATGAAATTCACTGGTGAAACAACAGGTTTCAGAACGCAAGACATGCACGTATTTTCCGCACAATGCTTGCTAATGTACATCGTAATGCAGAAATATGGGCTCTGAGAATTCATCATCCTCACAAGCTTTAGTGATGTGTCCAAACAAACCTTTCTTCACCCCAGACATGTCCTTTCTTCCATCAATTGTCACGCATTGCTGTTTATTCCACTTCAGGTTATACAGTTTTTGCAATTCTTTGAAGATGTCTTCTCTGGCTCCTGTGCTGTACTTGATAATTCTTCTGTGACATTAAATTCACTGTCGACGCCACGGATGAATACTATGAGTTGTGATGTGTCACATTCGATTCATCAAGTGCGAGAGAATAAACATAAAAGTTTCATACTTTGTCTGCAATTTAATGAAATATATTGCTTCCTATATTCTCAGTTCTACGAGCAATAGTATATGGCGCAAGACTGGGGATTTTGAACAGATTTTCTTTTACTGGGCGTAACTCCCACTGCTTCCATCATACACTATTAGATCAGATTTCTTTTAGCTTACGTATAAGCTGCTGTGTAACTGTTCCTGGTTAAGGCTTCATTTTCGGCTCTCTTCTGCGTAATAAATCCTGGTTTGGATAGCAACCAGCGCTGTACTGATTCAAATTTTTCCGAACGTTGTGTTCCTGTAAATTTGGAATAACCTGGTTTATGTTTGGACTCATAGTACCGACGTACATTGTACTCCTTCAGAACTTCAACAGTTTCGTGACACGACACAAGACTTTCACCTGTACTCGCTATGCACTATTCTTTTCCTTTTTCCTTCCATGACTGAAGAGTATATCTGAAAAATGAAAAGATTAGAAACAAAAATGAAAAAAAATTGACATTGTTACAAGCAGCAAAATCTTTACTACAAGTGACCGAAAATTTTAATATTTATAAATATTTCAAGTTGATGCTATCCGCAAATGGCTCGCGGGCCGTGGTCTAGACTCCCCCTGGTCAAGGGGGTCTTGTGAAGAGGGTCTGAATCCAGACTCCACACGAAGACCACACAAAAATTTCGTACATGAATTTTCTTTGTGTAGGGGAAGGAGAGAGTGGCTGGGCGGAAGAGGTGTTGCATCACCAATTAAAAAAAAAAGTTTTAATCGACACTTAAACTCTGGGGGAAGGGGGTGAATACGGAAGCCTCCATTTCAAAGTGAAGAGACAAGAGTACTAGCAGAAATAATGAAGTAACCAGTGTTGTGGACGACAGCTTAGGTGGTTGCGTTCATTCCAGACATCGTTGTTGCGGACGACAGCTTAGGTGGTTGCGTTCATTCCAGACATCGTTGTTGCGGACGACAGCTTAGGTGGTTGCATTCATTCCAGACATCATTGTTGCGGACGACAGCTTAGGTGGTTGCGTTCATTCCAGACATCGTTGTTGCGGACGACAGCTTAGGTGGTTGCGTTCATTCCAGACATCATTGTTGTGGACGACAGCTTAGGTGGTTGCGTTCATTCCAGACATCGTTGCTGAGGCTGTAGAACTAATAATGTGAAAGTTAAAAGTGGACGACTAGGGCATTATTCTGGTCAACCTTACTACATGCGTTCTGGTATTCTCTCTCACGTTTTTTCAGGCTTCATGATTATTTTAATCCTGGGGAAGCGCTAAATCAGTAGGATTATACAGCGCCTTTGGGAAATGATGGAAGGTGTTCAGGCTTAATTCAGGGAACTGGACACAGATCCAATTCCCCAGATCAAGAGCCCCTCACCAGCGTCAAGGAACCTCCCTTCAGGGGTCAGGCTTCAAGAGGTTTCTCCTACATATAGCTTTTTGCATCCTCCACATGGGATCATTTGTGGAGGATTCTGGCCGTTTTCTTATTAATAAAGTCTTCAGTTATGGTGACACCTATGGTAGCTACGTTAATGTTGATCTTAGTGGAATTATTGACAATGTTGTTAGTCCCTTCAACTGGCAGAACAGTTGAACATCTCCCATGCGAGCGTTCCTGCCTAGCTGCGTTGCATACCAGGCCGTACTTCCCTTCTACAATCATCACCGCGACGATCACTGATCTCTCAATCACTTGTCATTTCTCGGCGCTAATTTAAACTTGTTAAGGATGATACCATCAAAGCCAGTTCACTAGGAGGGAAAAGGGAATTTAATCTCTCTCAATGAGGAACAACGCTGCAGCTTACGAAAGAAAGAAAACTTACTCTCTCGCAGTTAAGATCGTCACTTGAGCTCACTGACATTATTCCTTAATCCAGCCATACATGGAAAATTGGTAGCAGAGAATCCTTTTAATACAACGTTTTGCCCAAGGCTGGACTTTGTAAAGTATACGGGGAGGAATTATACAGCTTTATGCTTGGTAAAGCCCAACACTGCGAGAACCATTGTATTATAAAGACTTTCTGCTACCTGGGTTTATTTCCACGTGCCAGCTTTTCCCATTATTTACCATTGCTGCATTTAAAAACCTTGACAATCGGAAACCTTGGCTCATTCAGAAACCTTGGCACATTCAGAAACCTTGGCACATTCAGAAACCTTGGCACATTCAGAAACCTTGGCACATTCAGAAACCTTGGCACATTCAGAAACCTTGGCCATTCAAAACTTGCTCATTCAGAAACCTTGGCACATTCAGAAACCTTGGCTCATTCAGAAACCTTGGCACATTCAGAAACCTTGGCACATTCAGAAACCTTGGCACATTCAGAAACCTTGGCACATTCAGAAACCTTGGCACATTCAGAAACCTTGGCACATTCAGAAACCATGGCACATTCAGAAACCATGACATTCAGAAACCATGACATTCAGAAACCATGACATTCAGAAACCATGACATTCAGAAACCATGACATATTCAGAAACCGTGACACATTCAGAAACCATGACATTCAGAAACCATGACATTCAGAAACCATGACATTCAGAAATCATGACAAACTCTTAACGTTAAATGTCTTATGTGCAACTCATTCAGGAATATGCAGCGCCTTTGTAGAACCCTCACCTAGTGAGAGTAGAATAACAATAGTGAAGAATTGCAAGACCATGGGTATCTATACCTGAGATTTTTTTTATATTAACACATCGGCCGTCTCCCACCAAGGTAGCGAGACCCAAAAAGAAGAAGCACTTTCGTCATCACTCACTCCATTACTATCTTGCCAGAGGTGTGCCCACACTACTGTTCAAAAACTGCAACTTATCTCCACCCCTCCTTCGGAGCGCAGTTACTGTTTTTCCACCTCCGGGACTTTAGTCCAGTTAACCGGTTTCCCTGAATCCTTTCGTAAGTGCTACTTTGCTCGCATTCCAACAGCCTCCACTCTATCCTAACATGCTCACGCACACAAAACCTCTACCCCCTCCCTCCAGCCTTCCCTAGGACGATTCCTACCCCGCCTTCCTTCAACTACTGATCTGTACGCCCTCCAAGTCATTCTGTTTCGTCCCTTCCTCTCAATGTCCGATCCACCTCAATAACCTTTCCTCAGTCCTCTGGATAATACTTTTAGAAACTCCTCACCTCCTTCTAATCTCAAAGCTACGGATTCTCTGCATTATAGTCACACCACACATTGCCCTCAGACACATCTCCACTGCCTTCAGCCTTCTCCTAGTTGCATCATTCACCACCCATGTTTCACACCAGTGAAAGAGCGCTGTTATAGCTATACTCTCACACATTTCCCTTTTTGCTTTCGAGGATAACGTTCTTTGTCTCCACAGACTTCTCAATGCAGCGATCACCTTTTTTTTTCCTCGTCAGTTCTATGGTTCACTTCGGCTTTCATAGACCCATCTGCTAAGTCCACTCTCAAATATATGAATAAATTCACTTACTACATACTCCCTCCCTCCAATGTGATATCCAATCTTCCATTTCCTGAACTTTTTATCCTCATCACCTCACTTTTTCCTACATTCACTTTTAATTTCCTTTTACATACTCTCCAAACTCGTCCACCAACTCTTCAGAATCTCCCAAAATCACAGCGTCATCAGCAAAAAGCAACTGTAATAACTACCATTTTGTTTTAGATTCTTTCTCTCTAAATCCTGCGCTTCTTGCCAACATCCGAGGATTCACTTTTCTTACAACCTCATCTATAAATATATTGAACAGCCATGGTTATATAACGGATAATAATAATAATAATAATAATATATTATTAATCGCTGAATCTACATTGCAATTCCGCGTCTGGGTAATGTTACACTGGGTTTGATCCAATGAATGGAAGGATATTATTACATTCATGGGGAACACTAAACCCGTAGGGTTCATACATAGCCCTGGAGAGGAGGGATGGAGGTGGATGAAAGGAACTCGACTCTCGATTCAAGGAACTGAAGCACAGGTCAAATCCATTAGATCAAGAGCTCCTCAACAGCCTCAAGGAACCTCTCTGTACAGGGGAAAGGACGGATAGCTCCGAGTCCCTGGGATCAAGAGTCGAACACCTCCCCCCTTGGTGGAGATTATGATAAGCCCCAATGATATATTTTTACGATGATAAAAGCTTGTAGGACATTCAAATAGCGATACTAATGACTTCCACGACATTACAACGCTAATTACCTGTAATGTAGAAAAATATTCGCAGATGGACAAAAGTATTGTGTCCCGGACACAATTCATGCAGCTTTCACTTAGAATTTTACGTTTTTTATAAATCTGCAGTAATTAGCAATTAGTTAAAATATGAATGAAACAGAAACGAACGTAAATCCACTAAGTAGTGTGTATATCTTCATATATTCTCTGAGAGACTTGTCTATATACATCGAGGTGTGTGTGTGTGTGTGTGTGTGTGTTTGTGTGTGTGTGCTGTGTGTGTGTGTGTGTGTGTGTGTGTGTGTGTGTGTGTGTGTGTGTGTGTGTGTGTGTGTGTGTGTAGTCGCCTATTTGTTGCTGCAGGAGTCGAGCCACAGTTCCTGGCCCCGCCTTATCGCTGGTCGCTACTAGATTCATTCTTTCCCTGTTCTAAGAGCTTTGCCGTACCTCTTCTTGAAGCTATGAATGGATCCTGCCTCTACTACATCAGTCTCCAGACTATTCCACCTCCTGACAACTTTATGGCTAAAGAAATACTTCCTAACATTCCTGTGACTCATCCGAGTTTCCATCTTTCAGTTGTGACCCCTTGTTGCTGTGCGTCATCTCTGAAACATTTTGTCCATATTCACCTTGTCATTTCCTCTCAGTATCTCGTACGTTATCATGTCATCCCTATCACTCCTGTCCTCCAGTGTCGTCAGGTTGACTTTCCTTCACCCTCTCCTTCTAGGACATGCACCTCAGCTCCGGGACTTGTCTTGTTGCAAACCTTTGCACTTTCTCTAATTTTTTAGACATGTTTGACCAGGTGTTCGTTCCGTACTGGTGCTGCATAGTCTAATATGGCCTGACGTACACGGTGTACAGTGACGTCAATGACTCCTTGCTTAGATGTCAAAACACTATTCTTAGGTTTGCCAGGCGCCCGTATGATGCAGCAGTTATTCTCCACTATAGCTTCTCATCGTCTGAAAACAGGGACATCTCTGAATCTAACCCTTCCGTTATGTCATTCACATATACCAGAAATAGCACCGGCTCTAGGACTGATCCTTGTGAAACCCCGCTCGTCATAGGTGCCCACTCTGACACTTCAAGTACCATGTGTAATTATTATTTTATTAGCACACTGGCCGATTCCCACGAAGGCAGGGTGGCCGGAAAAGAAAAACTTTCACCATCATTCACTCCATCACTCTCTTGCCAGAAAGGGTGCTTTACACTACAGTTTTTAAACTGCAACATTAACACCATTAATATATATATATATATATATTAATATATATATATATATATATATATATATATATATATATATATATATATATATATATATATATTAAATATATATATAATATTATACACGCGCTTAGAATTCACAAGAACAGGCGAAATATTCACAAACACTGATCTCTGGCCGAAGGAGACTCGAACCTACGAAATTTGAAACAAGGTACCATACAGGACAATACCTTGACATCCAGCTCACGCTAGACGTTGTGATCCAAGGCAGCCAGCTAATAGGCAGGTGGCTTACAGCTTTTCATCTCATCCCCTGCATGCATCGAGCTACTACAGATTTTTACAGTGCTTAGAATTCGCAAGAATTCTAAGCACTGGCCGAAGGAGACTCGAACCTAGAACAAAGTATGCAGTGCTTTACCGACCGTGCCACACCGGGCATGAACAATTGTCAGTGCTCAATCTCCAACACGAGTTTGAAAACATACTCAAAGAAATAGGCGAGCAGAACATGAGTTAATTTTCATAGTATGGGGGGGGGCTGTACTTGAAGGGAAGAAATCGGCCGGTCAGAATGATTTTCAATACAGAAACGGTGCAGAACAGGATCCTGCAAGAGAAACCACGGCGACAAATTGATATCGAAATACACATTCTGCTCTTGACTCTCGCCCAGGCAGGTCATAGCAGCTCTCCTTACTTACTCTGTCTCCCTACGATCCCCGTTGGGGAGGGGAACCTTTACCAGCGTTGTCATCGCCTTGACTTACACGATGAGCTACGCAAATCGTGTAAAGATCAAACCAAGAAATGGTACCGTTGATGATTCAACGAATATTGCTCTTGCAACTGTTGTTCAGGGAGCACTGGAAGTAAAATTCAACACCATATTGTCACTGAAAGAAGCATTCATTGTTGTGTGTCACGATGATGCTGAAGCAGAGAAGCTACTCACTACAGAAGCCATCACTACTCTTACTACTCAAGGTTTACTGTTACGTCATCTCCTGCCCTCAGGGCAAGGAAATCAGTATTCCTAAAAAAACTGGACAAGATTCCCGACGTCTCAAACACCTGCTGAACTCAAGTCATCCATCGAGACGCAAAATACTTGGGCTAATGTTGACAGCATTACAAAAATCCCAAATGCAACGTCCATGATCAAGGTCACCTTCACCGACGTGAACATGGCTGCCACTGCTCTGAACAAGTCTTAGCTGTCTACTACTAGCTACATCAGCCCTACCCTACTTTGAGCAGAGAGATATCATACATCCAACATTGCTGGTACTGTATTTCATACCATCACACCACCAAAGCATGACCAGTAAAAGAAAGAAGTTCTGCACTACATGTGGTAGTGAGGGACAAAAAACGCCTTCATTTCCTGCAACGATGCTGCTCCAACACAACAGCGTGCTTAAAACTGCACAGAGTAATGATCACCATCACCTGCAGCAAAATGGCATCCCCTACAAAAAGGATATATGAAGAAACACAAGATGCAGCAAAGAAAAAACCTACTAGCAACACTCCAACGTATGCCAGTCAATTGCAAAAATACAAAGCAAACACTCTACAAAACTACTTCAAGCATCTACTCAGCCGCCTCCCACCACCACCACTACCATCACTCCTCCAACATGTGACGTAACGAATAAGTCACTACTGTCCAACTATACGCTCATATGCAAAACATGGCTGTACCTGTAACTTTTAAACTCTACCATCACGAAGTTATTGCATTAAATAACATGCCTTCATTTACATTTCCCAGATCTCCACCTCTGAAAAGATTCCTCAAATTCCCCAAAAACATAATTCGCCATTCTTCTGCAGAAGTTCTTCAACACCACTAACTAGTGACGTCAATCCAACAACGACCAATGAAGAAGCCTCCACCGGCCAACCACCTCTCACTGAATCCAACCAATCAGAAGCCTTACCACCAGAAACATCTTCTAATTCGTCTACTGAAGTTGAAAACGGAGCAACACGGAACCTCCTCTACTCTCCAACCACCGCCTTCTCTACTTAGCCTCACGTCGATTACCTGGAACACCATGGGTTTTAAACACAAAGGACTCATATTCTACACGCACGAGGCTGTAACCCTGCATGCATGACTCGCCTAGAACTCATCCAACATCTCCCAAGACAACATGTATCGTTACTATCTACAAAGCGAAGAAAGACCATTCCTTACCTACAACCAGAACTCCACCAAATTCCCAAACCAACGAATACTACTATCTGCACTCCCTAATTGATACCAACTCTCAACAAAACAATTTACCGCCTGAAAAACGTTTAAGACCATAACCATCTCATCCTGCCTGCTGCCTTCTGACACTCCCAGCTCCTAAACCCTGCCTTCGCCATCCTCCCTCCCTAGTGAGCCAAGCAATGACACAGTCAAGCCTCTCTAACGTCTCCAGTCACTTTTGTACCACAGTCCCCAAAGGTGGTTGGGCACTTGCCTTGATTCCTTCTCTTCTCCCTCTTCCCCATCATTTTCCAGTTATTTCCGTCTTCAAAGATGTCCTTCTTACCTTCCCATCTTACGACAACTCTCGTCGTCCTCGATTCGATTCGATTCGAAACCACGGCTGAAGGAATCATCAACATAAGAGGGTGATCCTAGACCACAAAGAACAAGAACAGAATGACAGCAGCTGAGGGAGAGGACACAGAAGCGAAAGGGGTTTTGGAAGAGAGACAAGGATCGAGTCAGCACAGGACACCCAGAGCAGGGCAAGCAACAAGTGCAAGCACACCAGAACCACCCCTAGAACCCCCAACAGGCCAAACACGCTTCCCAACGCAAATCCACAATTCCACATTACAGCAGCCACCACCCCACACTATGCTGTGGAATCGCACAGAAACAAATTCCAAGACCCCACCCCCACGGACCCCCCCCCCCTCCCAGAACACAGTGTTGGAGAGGAAACTGAAGTTTGGTACACCAACACTGATGGAATAACGAATAAGTGGCATGACGAAAGATTCAATGAAAAATCACCTGACATTACCGCTTTTACAGAGACCACGCTCACAGGATTGGTAACAAATGCCATCTTTCCAATGGGATATCAGATCCTGAGGAAAGACAGAAAGAACAGAGGGGTTGAAGGAGTGGCACTGCTCATCAAAAACCAATGGGATTTTGATGAACTGGAGAGGAGACAGAGGAGAAGCAAGAGACTACGTAATAGGAACACTCAGTCTGGAGGTCCCACGGTGGTAATTGCGCTGATGTATAACCCATCACATTACATCAGGAGGCCAAGGCAAGAGCGATGGTTGACACATTGGCTGAAGTGGCCAGAAGGGATCATGCGAGCAGGGTAAAGCTGATGATTGTGGGTGACTTCAACCACAAGGATATCCACTGCGTGAACCTGGAGCCACATGGGGGCCCAAGAAACGAGGAGGGCTAAGATGATGGAGGTGGTACTGGAAAACCTCATGTACAAACACATAAGGGATACTACCAGAGAGAGAGAGAGAGGGAGAGAGGATGAACCAGCAAGACTGGACCTAGTATTCACCTTGAGTAGTGCAGATATTGAGGACATCACATATGAAAGACTCCTCGGGGCCAGTGATCATATAGTTTCGAGCTTCGAATACTTAGAGCTATAGGTGGAGACAGGGAAGCAGGAAGGGGCAGGACCGAATGAAGCCAAACCACAAAGAGGTGAACTACACAGCCCATGAAGACTTCCTGCACCGGGTTTCAGTGGGAGAGAGAGCTGTTGCAGGAATCAGTAAACGAAATAGATAACAAAAAAATGGCACAATACAGTGACTGGAACGATACAACAAATAACCCGCACCTAACATAAAAGAGAGGAGCTTACGACGACATTAGGTCTACTTGGACCATTTACAAAGCCCACACTGTAAATGGTCCAAGTTGTAACCGAGAAACGTCGTCGTAAGTTCCTCTCTTTTATGTGGCGGGTTTTATTTGTGGAACGAGATGATAGAATATGTGACAACATGCAAGGAAGCTGAGGAAAAGTTTGTACCCAAGGGTAACAGAAATTGTCAGCATAGTTGCTGATCCCTGTATTCCCTGTATTATATAGCATAGCATATTAGAATCCCCCATGTGCTTTAGACACGAATCCCTCGTAGGCCTTTGTGTTGGCTTGGAGTGACGTCATGGCATAGAACATGGGCAGTGATCACCATTGTCCCGCCCTCACCGCGGCAGACCTACAAAACGTGAAACAGGCTTGGCACCTGGGCTCCATCTCTCCATCTCAGTCTGACAATATATCTACCTTCCTACAAGTGTGTCTACTTTTCAACCGTGATATCTCCATTTAAAGAAACCCTTACGATAAATGTACAGCGGTGAGCCCTGTAATTCTGACTGAATACAGCGATTTCGGAGATAAAGTTGTCGACCAGCAAGACGCCATTCGTTGACCAGTAGGCCTACCGACTACCAAATTCACCCCCATTGGATCCAGCTCACCACCTCAAAGCCACTACTCACCAGCTTCTACATTAATCACTGGTCAGTCTCTTTGTATTAGTGTTACCTGCTTTTTGCATTACTATCCCGAGGGGTTGACCCGAGTTTGCAAAATAAGCCAGCTTCCATCTTGTGGGGGAGTCAGAACACCCGAGTCCAGTCCAGTCACTAGCCTACTCCATCCAATTAATTTGCCTGCCAAGCCGCTTCCCCCCCTGCTGTGCACATCGTGTGAAGTTACAAGCTATTCTGTGTGAAGGGTTAAGATAACCAGCTAGCAACTAACCCAGGAGTCTTACCCCAGTACTCTCAAGCAATCACATGAGTAATAACTTCATCGCTTGTGATTCAAGTTCCAAAGCATTCTGAGTGCTACCTTGTCATCCTTGTGGTGTTGTAGTATTTCGTGGGTTTTCTCCTAAGCCCCCGGCTTGAGAATTAATCTTCGCGGCCAGTGTGGGTTTTTCACAGTGAGGCTTACGACGTTCAACCCATAACCCATCCACTCACGATCACGTGTGTCGCACATTGTTGGGCCGGTCTCAGACGCCACGCTCAGCCATTACCCACAAACCCAACACAGTCGCCATTTTACAACTCACCTACCTCATCAGTGTTTTGGTGCACTGCTAAGGGTTTGTAGCACCATATTTTAAGGACCACATAGGGGGTCAAGAGCTTAGCAGAGTGGCGCGCCATCTTTAAAGCCTCCTGTGTGTTGTCTCTCGCCGTTTTAAGCGAATTCTACGAACATCTGTGCATGAGGACAGCAGCAAGACGAATAAACAATCCATCAAACTCATTTTTCAAGTGTTACAGCTATAATATTTTTTTTAGAGACATTTGGCGAGTGTTGAAGACATTTCTTTTGTGTTCCCAGTGAATTTTTTCTCTAGTGACATTTCAGTGACTCTGATCAGACTCATGTTAATCATGTACTGTTTGCATAAATTTCATTTAATCTCCTAATTCAGTTTAATTTTTCGTGCATTATTTTATATCTGTTGTGTTTGTGTTTCTTTTTATACACACTTGAAGTAAGTACTAGTGTTTCCTTGTTGTTGTGCAACATATGAGCAAGTATAGAACTTGTGTGTTTTAAAACTTCAGAATTCCAGTGAATTAACTCAGTAAATTTTTTTCACCTCATATTCTGCATCACACAACTCAGTTTTGTCTGTTATTTTTTTTTCTTCCTAGCAATTGTGTATTTTTTGATTGTTCCCTGTGTGTTGAACATTCTTGTGTTCATAATTTTTCCCATTCAGCCAGTGTTTAATTTGTCTTAAATTCCACATACAATAGTGCCATTTTTAAAGCACCATCAAGAAATTCTTTTACAGCTTTTTTTTAAAACATCAAGTTTCATTTGCAAGAAAATTCTAGTACTGAGTTTTATAATTGATGTTTTGTGCTCGCATCACTGTAAGTGTTGTATTCTTCTTTTTGTTGTGTGTTTTAGCACCTATTATTTTTTCATATTTTAATGAACAAATTCACTCTTAGTTGCCAATTTTAAGTCTCCTTCTAAAGTACATTGTTCTTTTTTTTTTTTTTTTTTTTTTTATTTTCTTTGCTTGTTTGTTTAAGTGCAGTTAAGAGTTAAAGTGTTTCATCTCCTTGATAATTTCTTTTCTTGTGTGTTATAATTTTAATTTATTGCCACAGACTCATTTTGCAATAATTCTTGTGCAAATATTTGTGTTGCTATTAAAGTTTTCTTGCAGAAATTTAGCAGTGTTGTGCAATACAGTTTCTTACAGTGCATTTTCTTATGCTCTGTTCTGTGCATAGTATTTTATTCTGTCTGTCATTTTAAATTTTTATTTCAGTGAATTGTGTGTTTGTTTTAATTTTTGCAACAAGTTTATTGAGTCCCATTTTATTATTTAATTGTGTATTTCCTATTGTTGCATTGAAAGTAAAGACACTCACATGTGCCATTTATTCAATTTAAAGTAAAGTTGAGATATTAGATTTGAGCAAAGTACAAGCTCTCTTGATTTTCAGTGTTTGCAAGTTTGCATATTCTTCTTGTGTGAGTTCTTTTCTTACTGTGTAACTTGTATTTTACTACTTATGCAGAATATTAAGCATTTCACCCTTCCATATTAAGCTTATTGTGTCATTCTCTCCACTTTCTTGAATCTATGCCCTTCAGCATTTTCACTGAGAATATGTACCAGTCATTTTGAATGTTCACTAGTGTATCATTCCAGTCAAAGTCAATATGAATCAGTCCACAGTACCACATCCTTACTGACTGAAAGACAATACTAGCCCTTGAGCAATGTGTTTGTTTCCACAGCTTGACTGAGATTTGTTAAAAAGTGCTGCGAAATTGTTGAAGTTCAGATAAGTTCCTATAGATCCGTGAATTACTTATTAACGTTAGCCGAGTCGGTCAGGCACAAGTATTCTGTCACCTCCCCTCTGTTTTCCACTAAACCCTCAGAATTGCAGGATAGTGTTCCGTTGCCTCAGTGTCCTGGGACACTTCAGACCTGCCTAGAGTGCACAGCCTATCCCTGCAAAGTACGCTAGTTCGATAATAGTTACTCCACAGGATGCCTTGTCAGAAAACGATTACTTGCAACAGTAATGCCATCTCTTGTTGATGTGACATGCTGTCTGCAAAAGACGTCCTCTGTTACAGCTAGTGTTCTCATAGAGTTCTGTTGTTGTTCCTAATGTGCCAGATGGTGATCCCATCCTAGTTGACAGTAATCAAGTGCATTGTAAGAAGTTATTTCTCGAGCTAACTTTCACATGTTAACGTTTGTAAGTGTAGTTTCTTTATAGGCATACCTCGTGCACTGGTGTGCGACTCAGATTGAATATCAGCATTGTTCAACGTGATCATTTCCTTTTCTCCTGTGCTTGCAGTTGAGATAGTAGATTCGATTTTACTCCCCCCCTTGCTCATATGCGTGTTATAGCGTAAAATTTTTTTCAACCGGGGGAGTCCCGAGTTTGTTCATTCCTCCAGTAAAGGAGAACTGTTACCTTTATTCCAGAACAAACAGCCTACTGGAAGGTTAGCCGATGGACCTTGACTAACAAGAGTTCAATCCCACTTTTGAAAATTTACCTGGCAAGTCAATGGTAGTCGCAGATGCTTTATCGCGACACGTTAGTTGTAGTTACTGCAGATTCCTCCATTTTGCTGTTAGAGAGTCAAAAATGCCCAAAGAACCGATCCCTTGTTTCTGGTGTTGATTCGATACCAGCTCCAGGAAGAATCTTATTCTTACTGTGAAAGCCACCAGCATCCATTAGTGACTTTTGTAAGGCCTAGAATTACTGTATCGAATAGTCGAGTTGAGTACTCCTATCAACGAGTTTAGTAATTCCACAGTCACTAGTGATTGTAGTTGTATCTTTTGTAGTTACTCGTTCAGATCTCTCTCAGTCAAGGCAGTGATAGCCATTGCAGAGGAATTCAAATCCTCACACCAGAGATTGATAACCATTCTGCATACGTAAATCCTTACCCTCGCAGAATTGGGTTTAATTAAACATCCGCATAATAAGATGTCCGAGATGAATGAATGGTCAACTGATGTTTTTATTATTAGCTGGATCAAGTTTGTCAGAAATTTTCGTGTTCACCGTTCCATCCGTATTCTGAGAATTAACAGTCTAGATTTGTGTGCACCGAATCTGCCTTTCTTTAAACACTTCTTTGTATATAATTTATTCTTCCTCAGAATCCGTTGATGCATGAATCAGAATCCGATCCGACCAATTTCCATCAATAATAGTAATAATGAATTGTTCTTATAGTTGTAATGCATTATGTTAACACCCTCTATGTAAGTTCCATTATGATACCATCCTGTAGTTTCCTAAGATATATATGATTTGTTATTGTATAGATCAGCCCCAGATCCCGCCTGCCTTGTTCAGCCTATAGATAGTAGTGTATGTCGACGACATACGAACATGACCGAGCTGTCAAATAGTTGCTGATCCCTGTAATCCCTGTATATATAGCATAGCATATTAGTATCCTCCATGTGCTTTAGACACGAGATCCCCGTAGGCCTTTGGCTTGGAGTGACCGTCATGGGCATAGAGACATGGGCAGTGATCCCTTTGTCCCGCCCTCACATCGGCCGGCAGACCTACAAAACGTGAACAGGCATGGCACCGGGCTCCATCTCTCATCCTCAGTCTGACAATATATCTACCATCCTACAATTGTGTACTACTTTCAACCTGTGATATCTCCATTTAAGAAACTTACTATAAAATAACGAGAAAGCCAGGATGAGCCCTTGGTTAACCCAAAGGTGTATAGAGGCCAAAACCAACTGTGCTAAATAATGGAAAAAGTATAGCAGCCAATGGGCCCAGGAGAATAAGGAGAGCAGTCGTAGAGCCAGAAATGAATATGCACAGGTAAGAAGGGAAGCCCAGCAACAATACGAAAATGACATAGCAGTGAAAGCCAAATCTGACTTGAAGCTGTTGTACAGCTACATCACAGGAAAACAACAGTCAAGGACCAGGTAATCAGGCTGACGAAGGAAGGAGGGAAGATCACATGAAACGACCGCAAAGTATGTGAGGAGCTCAACATGAGATTCAAAATGCTCAAAGAGGAGACAGAAGGGACTCCAGAAAGAGAGGTGGGGTAAACCAATTGTTGAACACAATACATACAATTGAGGAAGAAGGGATGAGGCTGCTAAGCGAGCTAGATACCTCAAAGGCAATGGGGCCGGATAACATCTCTCCATGGGTCCTGAGAGAAGGGGCAAAGGCGCTATGTGTATTACTAACAACAGTCTTCAACACCTCTATCGAAACAGGGCGACTACCTGTGGTATGGAAGACAGCAGACGTAGTCCCAATTTTTAAAAAAGGAGACAGACACGAAGCATTAAACTACAGACCAGTGTCACTGACATAGTATGCAAAGTCAAGGAGAAGATTATCAGGAGAAAAGTGGTGGAACACCCAGAGAGAAATGAGCTTATCAGAAACAACCAGCACGGTTTCAGGGACGGGAAATCCTGAGTCACAAACCTATTTGAGTTCTACGACAGGGTGACAGCAGTAAGGCAAGAGAGAGCGAGGGGTGGGTAGAATGCATTTTCTTGGACTGTAAGAAGGCGTTTGACACAGTTCCATACAAGAGATTAGTGCAACAGCTGGAGGACCAGGCAGGAATAACAGGGAAGGCACTGCAATGGATCAGGGAATACCTGTTGGGAAGACAACAGCGAGTCGTTGTTCTTGGCGAGGTGTCAGAGTAGGAGCCTGTGACGAGCAGGGTTCCTCAGGGGTCAGTCCTAGGACCGGTGCTGTTTCTGGTATATGTGAACATGACGGAAGAAATAGACTCAGAAGTGTTCCTGTTTGCAGATGATGTGAAGTTTATGAGACGAATTCAATCGGACGAGGACCAGGCAGAACCTCAAAGGGATCTGGACAGGCAGCAGGCCTGATCCAGAAACTGGCTTCTGGAGTTCAACCCTACCAAGTGCAAAGTCATGTAGATTTGGGAAGGGCAAAGATGACCGCAGACGGAGTACAGTCTTGGGGGCCAGAGACTACAAACCTCACTCATGGAAAGGATCTTGGCGTGAGTATATCACCGGACACATCTCCTGAGGCACACATCAACCAAATAACAGCTGCACCATACGGGAGCCTAGCAAACTTAAGAATAGCATTCCGATATCTCAATAAGGAATCGTTCAGGACCCTGTACACTGTGTACGTTATGCTCGTATTGGAGTATGCAGCACCAGTTTGGAACCGACACCTAGCCAAGCACGTAAGGGAATTAGAGAAAGTGCAAAGGTTTGCAACAAGCCTAGTCCCGGAGCTAAGGCAGATGTCCTACGAGGAAAGGTTAAGGGAACCCGCGACGGTCTGAAGTTTTGAGATCGCGAGTTCTAACCCCGCCCGTGTTATGGTAAGTCAGTAATATTTACTTAAACGCGGATTCTATTATAATCTGTTCCAGGGGACAGTCCTGTTTCCTGACGAGAAAACCACAGCACCACCAACGTTATCAAAAATATTGAAGTGATTAACATTTTATATACATATATATATAATATATATATATAAATGCAAAACAACCACTCTGAAAGAATAGAGAAATTCCAAGCGCTTGATAATGTGAGTAGTCACGAAAGCGCCTGGAATTTCTCTATTCTTTCAGAGTGGTTGTTTTACATATTTGAAATCACCTGTTTACGTGATCTTATTGCATATATATATATATTATATTATATTTTATATATATATATATATTTTTTTTTTTTTTTTTTTTTTTAATGGGGTCCACCTCTGGTGTAAATTGTGGGACCCATAGCCTCGGAGAAGTGGATAAAAAGGCTTCAAGGAAGAATATTTGGATTTCTTCCTGAAGCCATTTGAATATTCCACTTCCCCTACCACCCCATCTTTTAAACTATATATATATTAATATATATAATATATATAATATATATATATATATATATATATATATATTATATATATATATATAATATATATATATATATATAGGTAGTAGGTTGGTAGACAGCAACCATCCGGGGAGGTACTACCGTCCTGCCAAGTGAATGTAAAACAAAAGCCTGTAATTGTTTTACGTGATGGTAGGATTGCTGGTGTCTTTTGTCTGTCTCATAAATATGCAAGATTACAGGCATGTCTTGCTACTTCTACTTACACTTAGGTCACACTACACATACATGTACACGTTTATTTATACACACTCATCTGAGTTTTCTTTGATTTTATCTTAATAGTTCTTGGTCTTATTACTTTTCCTTTTATATCCATGGGGAAGTGGGAATAAGAATCTTTCCTCCGTAAGCCATGCGTGTTGTAAAAGTCAACTAAAATGCCGGGAACAATGGGCTAGTAACCCCTTTTCCTGTAAAGATTACTAAAAAGAAGAAGAAGAAAATTGTCAAAGTGGGAAGTCTGAATGTGCGTGGATGTTGTGCAAATGATAAGAAAGAGATGATTGTGGATGTTATGATGAAAAGAAGCTGGATGTCCTGGCTTTAAGTGAAACAAAGCTGAAGGGGGTGGGAGAGTTCAATGGAGAGGAATAAATGGGATTAGGTCGGGGGTTTCAAATAGATTAGAGCTAAAGAAGGAGTACAATAATGTTGAAGGATAAGCTATGGCTGGAAAAGGGGACTGTAAATGTATTAATTCAAGGATTATGTGGAGTAAATAAAGATAGGATGTGAAAAGTGGGTTATAGTAAGTGTGTATGCACCTGGAGAAGAAAGAAGTGTAGAGGAGAGAGATTTTGCGAAATGTTGAGTGAAATGCGTGGGGAGTTTTTAATCAAGTGTGAGAGTAATGGTGGTGGGATTTCAATGCTAAAGTGGGTAAAAATGTTATGGAGGGAGTAGAAAGTAAATTTGGGTGCCAGGGTAAATGTAAATGGGGACCTTTTAAATTTGAGCTATGTGTAGAAAGAGATTTGGTAATACATAATACATATTTTATAAAAAGAGGTTTAAATAAATATACAAGGTATGATGTAGCACGTAATGAAAAGTAGTTTGTTAGATTATGTATTGGTGGAAAAAAGTTGATGGGTAGGTCCAGGATGTACATGTTTATAGAGGGGCAACTGATATATCGGATCATTTTTTAGTTGTAGCTACAATTAGAGTAAGGGTAGACGGGAAAGGAGGAAGGTGGCAACAACAAGTAAGAGGGAGGTGAAAGTGTATAAACTAAGGGAAGAGGAAGTTCGGGGGAGATATAAGCGACTGTTGGCAGAAAGGTGGGCTAGTGCAAAGATGAGTAGTGGGGGGGGGTTGAAGAGGTTGGAATAGTTTTAAAAATGCAGTATTAAATGTGGGGCAGAAGTTTGGGTTATAGGAGGGTGGGGGCAGGTGGAAAGAGGAGTGATTTGTGGAATGATGAAGTAAAGGGTGTGATAAAAAGAAAAAGTTAGCTTATGAGAGGTTTTTACAAAGCAGGGAAATTTTTATAAGAAAAGCAGATTTTATGGACAGTAAAAGAAAGGTGAAGAGAGTGGTGAGAGTGCAAAAGGAGAGCAGATGATAGAGTGGGAGAGGCCCCTGTCAAGAAATTTTAATGAAAATAAGAAAAATTTTGGAGTTAAACAATTAATTAAAAGCCTAGGGAAAGTATGGATTGATCAGTTAAAAACAGAGTAGGGGAGCTAGTAGATGGGGAGAGGGAGGGATTAGGTAGATGGCGAGAATATTTTGAGGAACTTTTAAATGTTGAGGAAGAAAGGGAGGTGGTAATTTTCATGCACTGGTCAGGAGGTATACCATCTTTTAGGAGTGAAGAAGAGCAGAATGTAAGTGTGGGGGAGGTACGTGAGGCATTACGTAGAATGAAAGGGGGTAAAAGCAGCTGGAACTGATGGGGTCATGAAAAGAAATGTTAAAAGCAGGGGAGGATATAGTGTTGGGGGTGGTTGGTACTTTTGTTTAATAAATGTATGAAAGAGGGGAAGGTACTAGGGATTGGCGGAAAAGCATGTATAGTCCCTTTATATAAAGGGAAAGGGGACAAAAGAGATTGTAAAAATTATAGAGGAATAAGTTTACTGAGTATACCAGGAAAAGTATAAAGGTAGGGGTTTTAATTGAAAGAATTAGAGGTAAAAACAGAATGTGAATTGCGGACGAGCAAGGGGTTTCAGAGTGGGTAGGGGATGTTAGATCAAGTGTTTACATTGAAGCATATATGTGAACAGATTTAGATAAAGGTAGGGGAAATTTTTATTGCATTTAGGATTTTTGAAAAGGCATATGATAGAGTGGATAGAGGAGCAATGTGGCAAGATGTTTCAAGTATATGGAATAGGTGGTAAGTTACTAAATGCTGTAAAGAGCTTTTATGAGGATAGTGAAGCTCAGGTTAGGGTTGTGTAGAAGAAAAGGGAGAATACTCCCTGTAAAAGTAGGTCTTAGACAGGGATGTGAATGTCACCATGGTTGTTTAATATATTTATAGATGGGGTTGTAAAAAGAAGTAAATGCTAGGGTGTTCGGGAGAGGGGGGGGATTAAATTAGGGGGAAAATCAAATTTAAAATGGAATTGAACAGTTACTTTTTGCTGATGATACTGTGCTTATGGGAGATTCTAAAGAAAAATTGCAAAGGTTAGGGATGAGTTTGAGAAGTGTGTAAAGGAAGAAAGTTGAAAGTGAAAAATAGAAAAGAGTAAGGTGATGAGGGTATCAAATGATTTAGATAAAGAAAAATTGGATATCAAATTGGGGAGGAGGAGTATGGAGAAGTGAATGTTTTCAGATACTTGGAGTTGACGTGTCGGCGGATGGATTTATAAAGGGATGAGGTTAATCATAGAATTGATGAGGGAAAAAAGGTGAGTGGTGCGTTGGGTATATTGGAGTAAAAAAACGTTATCTATGGAGGCAAAGAAGGGAATGAAAGAAGATAGAAAGTACCAACACTCTTATATGGATGTGAAGCTTGGGTGGGGAAATGCAGCAGCGAGGAGACGGTTGGAGGCAGTGGAGATGTCCTGTCTAAGGGCAATGTTGGTGTAAATATTATGCAGAAAATTCGGAGTGTGGAAATTAGGAGAAGGTGTGGAGTTAATAAAAGCATTTGTCAGATGGCAGAAGAGGGGTTGTTGAGGTGGTTTGGTCATTTAGAGAGAATGGATCAAAGTAGAATGACAGGAAAGCATATAAATCTATAGGGAAGGAAAGAGGGGTAGGGGTTTGTCCTCGAAAAAGGGTTGGAAAGAGGGGGTAAAGGAGGGTTTTGTGGGTGAGGGGCTTGGAATTCCAGCAAGCGTGCATGAGCGTGTTAGATTGGAGTGAATGGAGACGAATGATACTTGGGACCTGACGATCTGTTGGAGTGGGGAGCAGGGTAAATTTTTTTAGTGAAGGGATTCAGGGAAACCGGGTTTTCATATAGTCGGACTTTAGTCCTGGAAATGGAAGTACAATGCCTGCACTTTTAAAGGAGGGGTTTGGGATATTGGCAGTTTGGAGGGATATGTTGTGTATCCCCTATACGTATATGCTTTTAAACTGTTATAATTTTGAGCACCTCTGCAAAAACAGTGATAATGTGTGGTGTGGTGAAGGTGTTGAAATGATGATTTAAGTATTTTCTTTTTGGGGATTTTCTTTCTTTTTTTTGGGTCAAAACCCGCCTCGGGGGGAGACGACCGACTTGTTGAAAAAAAAAAAAAATAATATTATATATATATATATATTTATAAAATTTTATATATATATATATATATATAAAATATAATATATATATATATATATATATATATTTTATATATATATATATATATTATATATATATATAAAGGTGATAAAAGAATTTAAATTTAAAAGATCTTTTACTAGAGGTCCGAGACTTGTTTTATTAAATTTGAAGTCTACAATTAGAAGACAAAGTCGTATATCAGGTTTTTTC
>NC_069487.1:15217046-15285874 GCF_026875155.1 Cherax quadricarinatus | reverse complement strand
CTGCAACTTGCTGCTCCAACACAACCAGCGTGCTTAAACGAAAGGTATAAATCACCATACATGGCAGCAAATTCCCTCAAGAAAAAAATATTATGAAGAAAACACAAAGCGCAAAGAAAAAACCTACTAGCAACACTCCAACGTATGCAGCAATTGCAAAAAATACAACAAACACTACAAAATTATTTTCAAGCTCTACTCACCCCCGCCCCCCCCACCACTACCCACACCCTCCAACAGGACGTAACGAAGATTCACACTGTCTACTAACGCTTTCATATGCAAAACAGGGGGCGTACCGGGATCATTTAACTCTACCATCAACGAGTTTTTTTTTTGCATTAAATAAAAAGCCTTCATTACTTTTTCCAGCATTTTCCACCTTCTGAAGAAATTCCCCCTCAAATTCACAAAAAAACTTAATCGCCAACTTCTCAAAAATTCCTTAAAAACACCCCTAACAGTGACGTAATCCAAAACGACAAGAGAACCCCCCCCCCGCCACCACCCTCCGAACCAACCAATCAGAACCCTTTTTTACCACCAGAAACACTTCTAAAATTTGTCCTGAATTGAAAACGGAGCAACACCACCTTCCTCTACTTCCAAACCCCCGCCTTCTCACTTTGCCCGTCGATTACCTGGAACAACCCATGGGGAAAACAAAGGGCTCATATTCTTCACCACAGGCGTACCTGCACGCATGACTCCCCCTGAACTCATCCCAAAACCCCCAAGAAAAAACACTGTACGTACCAAACGGAAGACCATTCCCCACCTACAACCAGAACCCCCAATCCAAACCAACGAAAATACAACAGCTCTCCCATAAGTGTGATACAACTCTCTCAAAACAATTTACCGCACTGATAAAGGGTTTTAAGACCATAACCATCTCACCGCTTGCTGCCTTCTGACATTTTTCCCAGCTCCTACCTTTTGCCTTTGGGCCATCCCTCCTAGTGAGCCAAGCAATGACATCAGTCAGCCCTCTTTACGTCCCAGTATTTTTTGTACCAATGCCCCCAAAGTGGGGGGGCCACTTGCCTTGATTCCTCCTCTTCCCCCCTTCCTCCCCATCTTTTTTCCAGTTTTTCCGTCCTTCCCCCCCTTATCCTTCTTCCTTCCCCCATTTAAAACACAACTCTGGGTCCCCCCCTCGAATTCGATTCGAAACCAGGGCCCCTGAAGGAATCATCAACATAAAGGGTGACCTAGACCACAAAAGAACAAGAACAGAATGACAGCACTGAGGGAGGGGACACAGAAGCGAAAGGGGGGGTTTGGGGGGGAAGAGAGACAAGGATCGAGTCAGCACAGACACCCAGAGCGGGGCAGAGCAACAAGTCAAGCCACACAAAACCCACCCCCCTAGAACCCCACAGCCAAACACGCACCCCAACGAAAATCCCAAATTTCCCACACTTACAGCCCCCACCCCAAAACTATGCTGTGGAATCTCACAGAACAATCCCAAGCCCCCCAACCCCCAGGGGAACCCCCCCCTCCCAGAACACAGTGTTGGAGAGGAAACTAAAGGGTTTTTGGAAAAACCAACACTGAGGGAAAATAACAATAAGTGGGGGGGAAAGATTAAATGACAATAAACCTGCCCTTCCAGTTTTTAAAACAGAGCCCAAAACGCTAAAACAGGATTGGTAACAGATCCAAATCTTTCCAAGGGGATATAAATCCTGAGGAAAGACAGAAAAAACAGGGGGGTTGGGAAGGAGTGGAAACTGCCATCAAAAACCTTTGGGGGAATTTTGATGAACGGGAAAGAGGAAAACAGGGGAAAAGCAAGAGACTACGAAATGGGAAAAACTCAGTCTGGAGGTCCCACGGTGGAAATTTTGCGCTGATGTTAACCCATCACATTACATCAGGAGGCCAAGGCAAAGTATATGAGGTAATAGAGCGAGGGTTTTGAAAACTTTTGCTAAATTTGGCCCCAAAAGGGGATCATGCGAGCAGGGAAAAGCTGATGATAGGGGGGGTGATTTCAACCACAAGGTATTCCACTGGGAGAACCTGGACCCCACAGGGGGGCCCCAAAAAAAGGAAGGAGGGCAAAGTTTGAGGAGGTGGTACAAAAAAACCCTCTGTACAAACACAAAAAGGGATACTACCAGAGAGGAGAGGGAAAAGAGAGAAAGAGAGAGAGGGGAAAAGGGGGGGGGGGGGAGAGAGAGAGGGAGAGAGGATGAACCAGCAAAAAGGGACCTAGTATTCACCTTGGTATTGCAGATATTGAGGACATCACATTTTAAAAAGCCCTCCTGGGGGGGCCCCATTTGTTTCATATTTTTTTGGGAAGTTTCCCGAATATTTAGAGCAAATAGGTGGAGGGGGAAGCGGAAGGGCAGGCGAATGAACCCAAAACCCACAAGAGAGGGAATACACAGCATAAAGACCCCCCCTGCACCGGGTTCAGTGGGAGAGAGAGCTGGCAGGGAAATAAAGTAAACGAGAAAATTTAGAAACAAAAAAACCCAAAAAATTACATTTACGGGAACATACAAAATAACCCCACATAAAAAGAGAGGACTTACAACGACATTTCGGTCCTATTTGGGAAACCCCTTTTTACAAAGCCACACTGTAAATGGCCAAGTTGTCCCGAAACGTCGTCGAAGTTTCCTCTCTTTTATGTGGGGGTTTATTTGTGTAACGAGAGGGTTTAAAAATGTGAAAACATGAAAGGGAAAGCTGAGGAAAATTTTGTACCCAAGGGTAACAGAAATAACGAGAAAGCCGGATGACCCCTTTTTAACCCAAAGGTGAAATAGGGGCCCAAAAAACCAACTGTGCTTTTTTAATGGAAAAAGTATGCGGGCAATGGGCCCGGGAGAATAAGGAAAAAGTCGTAGAGCCAGAAATGAATATGCACAGGTAAGAAGGGGGGCCCGAAAACAAAAACAAAAAAATGACATAGCAGTGAAACCAAATCTGATTTTGAAGCTTTTTGAAACAGCTACATCCCCGGGAAAACAACAGTCAAGGACCAGGAATCAGCTGACGAAAAGGGAAAGGGGGGAAGATCAACATGAAACGACCGGAAAAAATGGAGGAGCCCCAACATGAGATTCAAAAAAGCTCAAAGAGGAGACAAAAAGGGGACTTTCCCGAAAGACAAGGTGGGTAAAACCAATTTTTTGAACAAAATACAAACAATTGAAAGGGAAAAAGGGATGAGGCTGCTAAAAACGAGCTAGATACCTAAAGGGAATGGGGCCCCGGGAAAAAATCTCTCCATGGGGCCTGAGAGAAGGGGCAAAGGCCCCTATGGGGTATTACTAACAAAAAGTCTTTAACACCTCTATCGAAACAGGGGGCTACCTGTGGGGATGGAAGACAAAACAGACGTTCCCCCAAATTTTTAAAAAAAGGGGAAAAAGACACGAAGCAAAAAAAAATTTCAGACCAAAGGGCCCTGACATATAGCAAATTTAAGGAGAAGATTTTTCAGGGGGAAAAGTGGTGGAAACAAACCCCGACAGAAATGAGCTTATCAGAAAAAAAACCACAAAAGGTTTTCAGGGACGGGAAAAACCCGAGTCACAAACCCCATTTGAGTTCTACGACAAAGGGGGACAGCAGTAAGGCAAGAGGAAAAGCGGGGGGGGGTAAATGCATTTTTTTTTGGGCTGTAAGAAGGCGGTTTGAAAACGGGGGGCCCCTACAAGAGGATTAGTGCAAAAAGCTGGGGACCAGGAAAGGGAAAAACAGGGAAGGCACTGCAATGGATCCCGGGGAAAACCCGTTGGGAAGGGCAACACGAGTCGTTTTTTCTTGGGGGGGGTTCAAATAGGAGCCCCGTGACAGCAGGGTTTCCCCAGGGCAGTCCCCAGGAAAACCGGGGCTGTTTTTTTAAAGTAACAGCAGAAGAAATAGACTCAGAATTTTTCCTGTTTGCAGATGATGGAAGTTTTAAACGAATTCAATCGGGCCCAGGACCATGAGAAAAACCTCAAAGGGATCTGGACAGGCAGCAGGCCTGATCCAGAAACTGGCTTTTTGGGTTCAACCCTACCAAGTGCAAAGTCATGTAGATTTGGGAAGGGCAAAGATGACCGCAGACGGAGTACAGTCTTGGGGGCCAGAGACTACAACCTCACTCATGGAAAGGATCTTGGCGTGAGTATATCACCGGACACATCTCCTGAGGCACACATCAACCAAATAACAGCTGCACCATACGGGAGCCTAGCAAACTTAAGAATAGCATTCCGATATCTCAATAAGGAATCGTTCAGGACCCTGTACACTGTGTACGTTATGCTCGTATTGGAGTATGCAGCACCAGTTTGGAACCGACACCTAGCCAAGCACGTAAGGGAATTAGAGAAAGTGCAAAGGTTTGCAACAAGCCTAGTCCCGGAGCTAAGGCAGATGTCCTACGAGGAAAGGTTAAGGGAACCCGCGACGGTCTGGAGTTTTGAGAGACTGTGATCGCGGGTTCTAACCCCGCCCGTGTTATGGTAAGTCAGTAATATTTACTTAAACGCGGATTCTATTATAATCTGTTCCAGGGGACAGTCCTGTTTCCTGACGAGAAAACCACAGCACCACCAAACGTTATCAAAAATATTGAAGTGATTAACATTTTATATACATATATATATATATAAATGCAAAACAACCATCTGAAAGAACAGAGAAATTCCAAAACGCTTGATAATGTGAGTAGTCACGAAAGCGCTTGGAATTTCTCTATTCTTTCAGAGTGGTTGTTTTTACATATTTTTAAATCACCTGTCCCACTGTGATCTTATTGCATATATATTTATATATATATAATATATTTTAATATATATATATATATATATATATTTATAAAATATATATATAAAAATATATATATATATATATATTTTAATGGGGTCCACCTCTGGTGTAAATTGTGGGGCCCATAGCCTCGGAGAAAGTGGATAAAAAGGCTTCAAGGAAGAATATTTGGATTTCTTCCTGAAGCCATTTGAATATTCCACTTCCCCCACCACCCCATCTTTTTAAACTAATATATATATATATATATATATATATATATATATATATATATATAAAATATATATATATATATATATATAGGTAGTAGGTTGGTAGACAGCAACCATCCGGGAGGTACTACCGTCCTGTCAAGTGAATGTAAAACAAAAGCCTGTAATTGTTTTACGTGATGGTAGGATTGCTGGGGTCTTTTGTCTGTCTCATAAATATGCAAGATTTTCAGGCATGTCTTGCTACTTCTACTTACACTTAGGTCACACTACACATACATGTACAGTTTTTTATACACACTCAACTGAGTTTTCTTTTTGATTTTATCTTAATAGTTCTTTTGGGCTTATTACTTTTCCTTTTATATCCATGGGGAAGTGGAATAAGAATCTTTCCTCCGTAAGCCATGCGTGTTGTAAAAGTCAACTAAAAAGCCGGGAACAATGGGCTAGTAACCCTTTTCCTGTAAAGATTACTAAAAAGAAGAAGAAGAAAAAATTTTCAAAGTGGGAAGTCTGAATGTGCGTGGATGTTGTGCAAAATGATAAAAAAGAGATGATTGTGGATGTTATGAATGAGAAGAAGCTGGATGTCCTGGCTTTAAGTGAAACAAAGCTGAAGGGGGTGGGAGAGTTTCAATGGAGAGGAATAAATGGGATTAGGTCAGGGGTTTCAAATAGAGTTAGAGCTAAAGAAGGAGTAGCAATAATGTTGAAGGATAAGCTATGGCAGGAAAAGAGGGACTGTAAATGTATTAATTCAAGGATTATGTGGAGTAAAATAAAGATAGGATGTGAAAAGTGGGTTATAGTAAGTGTGTATGCACCTGGAGAAGAAAGAAATGTAGAGGAGAGAGAGAGAGATTTTGCGAAATGTTGAGTGAATGCGTGGGGAGTTTTGAATCAAGTGTGAGAGTAATGGTGGTTGGGGATTTCAATGCTAAAGTGGGTAAAAATGTTATGGGGGGAGTAGTAGGTAAATTTGGGGTGCCAGGGGTAAATGTAAATGGGGAGCCTTTAATTGAGCTATGTGTAGAAAGAGATTTGGTAATACATAATACATATTTTATGAAAAAGAGGATAAATAAATATACAAGGTATGATGTAGCACGTAATGAAAGTAGTTTGTTAGATTATGTATTGGTGGATAAAAGGTTGATGGGTAGGCTCCAGGATGTACATGTTTATAGAGGGGCAACTGATATATCGGATCATTATTTAGTCGTAGCTACAATTAGAGTAAGAGGTAGACGGGAAAGGAGGAAGGTGGCAACAACAAGTAAGAGGGAGGTGAAAGTGTATAAACTAAGGGAAGAGGAAGTTCGGGGGAGATATAAGCGACTGTTGGCAGAAAGGTGGGCTAGTGCAAAGATGAGTAGTGGGGTGTGGGGGGGTTGAAGAGGGTTGGAATAGTTTTAAAAATGCAGTATTAGAATGTGGGGCAGAAGTTTGTGGTTATAGGAGGGTGGGGGCAGGTGGAAAGAGGAGTGATTAGTGGAATGATGAAGTAAAGGGTGTGATAAAAGAGAAAAAGTTAGCTTATGAGAGGTTTTTACAAAGCAGAAGTGTTATAAGAAAAGCAGAGTATATGGACAGTAAAAGAAAGGTGAAGAGAGTGGTGAGAGTGCAAAAGGAGAGCAGATGATAGAGTGGGAGAGGCACTGTCAAGAAATTTTAATGAAAATAAGAAAAAATTTTGGAGTTAAACAAGTTATTAAGAAAGCCTAGGGAAAGTATGGATTGATCAGTTAAAAACAGAGTAGGGGAGTTAGTAGATGGGGAGAGGGAGGTATTAGGTAGATGGCGAGAATATTTTGAGGAACTTTTAAATGTTGAGGAAGAAAGGGAGGTGGTAATTTCATGCACTGGTCAAGGAGGTATACCATCTTTTAGGAGTGAAGAAGAGCAGAATGTAAGTGTGGGGGAGGTACGTGAGGCATTACGTAGAATGAAAGGGGGTAAAGCAGCTGGAACTGATGGGATCATGACAGAAATGTTAAAAGCAGGGGAGGATATAGTGTTGGAGTGGTTGGTACTTTTGTTTAATAATGTATGAAAGAGGGGAAGGTACCTAGGGATTGGCGGAGAGCATGTCTAGTCCCTTTATATAAAGGGAAAAAGGGGACAAAAGATATTGTAAAAATTATAGAGGAATAAGTTTATTGAGTATACCGGGAAAAGTGTATGGTAGGTTATAATTGAAAGAATTAGAGGTAAGACAGAATGTAGGATTGCGGATGAGCTGGGAGGCTTCAGAGTGGGTAGGGGATGTGTAGATCAAGTGTTTACATTTGAAGCATATATGTGAACAGTATTTAGATAAAGGTAGGGAAGTTTTTATTGCATTTATGGATTTAGAAAAGGCATATGATAGAGTGGATAGGGGAGCAATGTGGCAGATGTTGCAAGTATATGGAATAGGTGGTAAGTTACTAAATGCTGTAAAGAGTTTTTATGAGGATAGTGAGGCTTTAGGTTAGGGTGTGTAGAAGAGAGGGAGACTACTTCCCGTAAAAGTAGGTCTTAGACAGGGATGTGTAATGTCACCATGGTTGCATAATATATTTATAGATGGGGTTGTAAAAGAAGTGCTAGGGTGTTTGGGTGAGGGGTGGGATTAAATTATGGGGAATCAAATTCAAAATGGGAATTAACACAGTTACTTTTTGCTGTGATACTGTGTTTATGGAGATTCTAAAGAAAAAATTGCAAAGGTTAGTGGATGAGTTTGGGAATGTGTGTAAAGTAGAAAGTTGAAAGTGAACATAGAAAAGAGTAAGGTAAGAGGGTATCAAATGATTTAGATAAAGAAAAATTGGATATCAAATTGGGGGAGGAGGAGTATGGAAGAAGTGAATGTTTTCAGATACTTGGGAGTTGACGTGTCGGCGGAGGGATTTATGAAGGATGAGGTTAATCATAGATTGATGAGGAAAAAAGGTGAGTGGTGCATTGAGGTAATGTGGAGTCAAAAAACGTTATCTAGGGAGGCAAAGAAGGGAATGTATGAAAGTATAAGTAGTACCAACACTCTTATAGGGGTGTGAAGCTTGGGTGGTAAATGCAGCAGCGAGGAGACGGTTGGAGGCAGTGGAGATGTCCTGTCTAAGGGCAATGTGTGGTGTAAATATTATGCAGAAAATTCGGAGTGGGGAAAAATTAGGAAAAGGTGGGGAGTTAATAAAAGATTTATCAGGGGCAAAGAGAGTTGTTGAGGTGGTTTGGTCATTTAGAGAGAATGGATCAAAGAAGAATGCATGGAAAGCATATAAATCTATGGGGGAAGGAAAGCCAGGTGGGGGTCGTCCTCGAAAGTTTGGAGAGAGGGGGTAAAGGAGTTTTGTGGGCAAGGGGCTTGGACTTCCAGCAAGCGTGCGTGAGCGGGGTTAGATAGGAGTGAATGGAGACGAATGGTACTTGGACCCGACGATCTGTTGGAGTGTGAGCAAGGTTTAAATTTAGTGAAGGGATTCAGGAAACCGGTTATTTTCATATAGTCGGACTTGAGTCCTGGGAAATGGGAAGTACAATGCCCGCACTTTAAAGGAGGGGTTTGGATATTGGCAGTTTGAAGGGATATGTTTTTGTATCTTTATACGTATATGCTTCTAAGCTGTTGTATTCTGAGCACCTCCCGCAAAAACAGTGATTATGTGTGAGTGTGGTGAAAGTGTTGAATGATATGAAAGCAAATTTTTTTTTTTGGGGATTTTCTTTCTTTTTTGGGTCACCCTGCCTCTGTGGGAGACGCCAACTTGAGAAAAAAAATTATATATATATATATATATATATATATATATATATATATAAAATATATATTATATAAAGGTATAGAGAATTTAACTTAAAAGATCTTCATACTAGAGGTCCGAGACTTGTTGATTAAAATTCTGAAGTCTACATATTAGAAGACAAAGTCGTATATCAGTGTCTCTTATGAACATACGAAAGAAGGAGCCCTGCAGCAGTCCTGTTGGCCCATGCTAGGCAGGTCCAACTCACACCCACAGCTACGAGGATTTCGTAAAGGCACATGAAACAACATTTCGTTAAAAGGAGAAGAATCATAATAATGAAGGCTATAAATTGTTATATCTTTCCATCTCTTCCGCCTCAATAATAATGAACAATAATTCTATCTACTCTAATCACAAAACTAATATTTATTATAACACTGGCCAGCAAAATAAAATTTTTAGCCAGTTCTCAAACCAAATTCGTTGTTTTAAGTTAATTTTAATTCGCTGATCACAAATCAGAGGTTCAGTTATCAATAATAATTCATATATTGGCTATTTAAGATCGAAGATCCACATAATTTATATAACCTAACAATCATGGGTATTGTACTATGCATAGATATTAAGTTTGTGGAATTCAATGACAGACTAATTCCTGACGTAAATTCATTATATGCATAGGTAATTATATATACATTATATATATTATATAATATAATATTATATATATATTTTATATATATATATATTTTTATATATATTATATATATATATATATATATATATATATAATGACGTGCCGAATAGGCAGAACTTGCGATCTTGGCTTAAATAGCAACGCTCATCTTGCCATATAGGACAAGCGAAAATTTGTGTATGCAATTATTTCGCCAAAATCATTCTGAACCTAACGAAAAAAAAATTGATTGTATTTGTTTAGTACTAAATTATTGTAAACGTATTTAAAATATATTTAGTTGGGTTAGGCTAAAATAAATTGCTCTTGTTATAATAAGTTTAGGTAAGTTTTCTAAGATTCGTTTGGTGCAAAATTAAAAAAAAATTACATTAACATTAATAAAAAAAATACATCTTTAAATGTATAAGAGAAAATTTTAGAAAGGACTTAATTTTAAATGAGTTCTTGCTAATTGACCAGTTTTACATATTCGGCACGACATGTATAATATATATATACCGGCGGATAAGGTGCAAGAGCATATAATAAGCTCTTGTAACATTAGTAAACAACTGCTCAAGCGTAATCCAAAGCCTACCCTTAACCCTGACCTTGAGCATATAAGGCGCAGGGTAATTTTTCAAGATTTTTTTGAGGGAAAAGTGCGCCTTACATGCCGAGAAATACAGTATAATAAAATTCCAGTCAAACATTTGCATCTCAGTTTTCAGATTATGTAATCTGAGTGTAGGTCTCCCGAACCAGTGTCCAGCAGTAGTCGATCCTCAAACTGGTCGTCAGGTGTCCCTTATATCTCTTCTCCATAATGGCTGCGCCTTTGTGAATCTGTTTACCGTGAGGCTCTACTTCACACAAACTATACGTGTTGGAGCAAATTCAAATCTGAACTTAGTTCAGATTTGAATTCAGCGTCCCCAAACAAGTTAGAAGCAAATTTTTGTGTGTGAATGGAGTTCTTTGCGGCCAAGTGTAGTAATTACAATTATATTCACTGGGAAACAACCTGTCTCCATCACAGAACTCCTGGAGAATGGGAGATTATCGTGTTCGTTCCGAGGATGACGCTGTTAACTCAATTTCCTTACATCAAGAGACCTTCATCGACCTCATGGCACTCCTTTCGACGGGAGCGAGACCAGTAAGCTGCTAAAAACCACAAATCGTATCATCACATGTTTTAACTAAAAACAAAGTTCCTGAGAGGATAACCAACTATGGATTTAATCAGATGTAATATTCAATATTAAATGGCTCTTAATCACTAACCATGAAAATAATGCCAAATAACCACTTTACTAATGATATCACATTAGTAAACTGTAGAACCTCCAGTCACTTTACTGTGTTGTAGAACCACTAATCATAATCACAAGATGTAAGATCCCCAATCGCAATACCAGATATAAGATCATCAATCACAATCCCAAGTTGTAGGAACACCAGTCACAGTACCAAGATACAAAACCACCAATTACAATACCAAGATGTATGACCACCAATCACAATACCAAAATGTAAGACCACCAATCACAATACTAAGATGTAAGACCCCCAATCACAATATCAAGATTTAAGACCAGACCACCGATCACAATACCAAGATGCGTGACCACCAGTCACAGTATCAAGATATATGACCACCAATCACAAAACCAAGATGTAAGACCACCGATCATAATACCAAGATGTATGACCACCAATCACAATACCAAATGTAAGACCACCAATCACGATACCAAGATGTATGACCACTAGTCGCAATGCTAATAAGATATGAGCCACCAGTCACAGCTCTGGCGAAGTTAAAAGATCACTAAACAATATTAGTGACCTATACGGCCTGACCTCTACTGAACAATACAATTGAATTTGATCATCAAGATATATTAATCATCTACGCGATAATAACTTTCTTGCCACGGTGACCGGTAGCCGATATAGCAAATTCATTCTCATATAATTAGGAACGGTAATAAGTATTTTTTTTCTATATAGTGTAAGTGAGACTATGGAGTCTAGAAGAGCCTGAAAAATGGGAGGGAAATCAGAGTTGATGGTGAGAAACAACGCTGATGAGGAACAAGCTCTTGTTTTGTAGTTGCTGTTATTGGCTCGTCTCGGAGCCAAACTTACACTGTAGAGCTTTATCAAAGTATGTTTCACTGTGTAGAGCTTTATCAAACTTTCACTGTGTAGAGCTTTATCAAAGCATATTTCACTGGGTAGAGCTTCATCAAACTTTCACTGTGTAGAGCTTTATCAAACTGTTTCACTGTGTAGAGCTTTATCAAACCATGTTTCACTGTGTAGAGCTTTATCAAACCATGTTTCACTGTGTAGACCTTTATCAAACCATGTTTCACTGTGTAGAGTTTTATCAAACTGTTTCACTGTGTAGAGCTTTATCAAACCATCTTTCACTGTGTTGAGCTTTATCAAACTATGTTTCACTGTGTAGAGCTTTATAAAACCATGTTTCACTATGTAGAGCTTTATCAAATTATGCTTCACTGTGTAGAGCTTTATAAAACCGTGTTTGTGTAGAGCTTTATCAAACTATGTTTCACTGTGTAGAGCTTTATCAAACCATGGCATAACAAAGCACTAGAAGGACAGTTGCCAACAAAAGCTTATTCGGCAACACATTTCAATTTTCCTAATATTGTCTACAGTACGCAAATCAAATACAGTCTGGTTTGATCAGAGGAAGTAAAGAGTAGCTCAATTCTCTTGGATCAAGAGCCTGTAACTAGAATCAAGGCACTCAATGATAGTAATAAGTCGAGATAACAACAGTAAAAAAAACGAAAACAGTGAAAAAAAAAGATTAAAGGGAGGATAATGAATATGAGGGATGCTAGAAAACAATAAATATAGAATTGAGGAATAACAATAAATATAGAATTGAGGAATAACAATAAATATAGAATTGAGGAATAACAGCATAGAAGGATAAATATAGAAGATAGATTGCAATCACGTAAGGGAGACTTAAAAATATTCTTTACCTGCCACTCGTAACAAAAGCATAACAGCGAGAGAGCATGTTACTGTTCTGTTTGTTCCCAAGCCAGCCTCCATCCTCAGGTGTTCAGCTGCATGTTCACTTGTTCACCTTCATGGCTACTTGCTCAGCATTATCTTCACTCGTTCACCAATCTATGTTTAAGGGGAGAGGGGCTTCACCCTCGTGTTCACTTGTTTAACAGTTCCCATCGTTCTCTTGTTCCATAGCAGTATTTACAGAGTTCTTAGTGTGTCCAAGACATTTCTCGTAAGCATGGATATTTCAGTCACATTATTATTATTATTATTATATTCACAAATTATTAAATTTGTCTGTGAGGAATGGGATGTACTATAATCCAGGTAAATTAATTATTTCAGCTATGCAGAGTCAAGTTGATTTAACCACAGTATGTGAGAAAAATAAATTAATTAGTCAGCTCTGAGTATGTAATAATTGCCTAGTAATCCATGTACTTGAGTGAGAAATCAGCAAGAATGTATACAAGAGTATGCATACACAGTGTGGTATGCACAGATGTATTAACAATGCGGTGTTCACGGGAGAGGAGTGCCACTGTTGAGTATCTATGCCAGGCCTCCTGCGCTGGCGACCTCCAGACCGGTACTGATGCCTCAGTCTGCCTGCTGGTGTTGCTGGCTCCCCGTGCCTCAGGGATGTGCTCCACCACCCACAACCCCCAAGGCTCTGTGACCTGGCTTGCCCACACCCACTCAAATCAGCACACACACCCAGGGTAGATCAAGGCCATGGTAAACCATACCCAGGGCAGATTACATCCTTGGTAAATCACACTCAAGGTAGATCACAGCCATGTTAAACCACACCCAGGGAAGATCACAGCCATGGTAAACCACACCAAGGGTAGATCACAGCCATGTAAATCCACACCCGGGGTAGATCACAGCCATGGTAAACCACACCCAGGGCAGATCACAGCCATGGTAAACTACACCAAGGGTAGATCACACCAAGGGTAGATCACACCCAGGGTAGATCACACCTAGGGTAGATCACACCTAGGGTAGATCACACCTAGGGTAGATCACACCTAGGGTAGACCACAATCAGAGTAGATCACAACCACAGTAGATCACAACCACAGTAGATCACAACCACAGTAGATCACAACCACAGTAGATCACCATCACAGTAGATCACAACCATGGTAAACCACATCCAAGGTAGATCACACCCAGGGTAGACCACACCTAGGGTAGACCACACCTAGGGTAGACCACACCTAGGGTAGATCACACCTAGGGTAGACCACAATCAGAGTAGATCACAACCACAGTAGATCACAACCACAGTAGATCACAACCACAGTAGATCACAACCACAGTAGATCACAACCACAGATCACAACCACAGTAGATCACAACCACAGTAGATCACAACCACAGTAGATCACAACCATGGTAAACCACACCCAGGCTAGATCACAGCCATGGTAAACCACACCAAAGGTAGGTCACACCCAGGGTAGATTACAGCCATGGTAAACCACACCCAGGGTAGATCATAACCATGGTAAACCACACCAAAGGTAGGTCACACCCAGGGTAGATCACAGCCATGGTAAACCACACTCAGGGTAGATCACAGCCATGTTAAACCACACCCAGGGTAGATCACAGCCATGTTAAACCACACCCAGGGTAGATCACAGCCATGGTAAACCACACCAAGGGTAGGTAACACCCAGCGTAGATCACACCCAGGGTAGATCGCACCTAGGGTAGATCACAACCAGGGTAGATCACACCTAGGGTAGATCAAAACCAGGATAGATCACAACCAGGGTAGATCACAACCAGGGTAGATCACAACCAGGGTAGATCACAACCAGGGTAAACCACAACCAGGGTAAACCACACCTAGGGTAGCTCACACCCAGGGTAGCTCACACCCAGGGTAGCTCACACCCAGGGTAGATCCACACCAGGGTAGATCACACCCAGGGTAGATCACACCCAGGGTAGATCACACCCAGGGTAGATCACACCCAAGGTAGATCACACCCAAGGTAGATCACACCCAGGGTAGATCACACCCAGGGTAGATCACAACAAGGGTAGATCACAACAAGGGTAGATCACACCCAGGGTATATTACAGCCATGGTAAACCATACCCAGGGTAGATCACAACAAGGGTAGATCACACCCAGGGTATATTACAGCCATGGTAAACCACACCCAGGGTAGATCACAATGCACTATGACCGTACTAGCTAACCATAAATGTAATCAAGGCTCTAGATTCCTTTTCCTCTTTCACCCATCACAAAAGAAAAATATTTTAACATTTCTAGATAAATATTCTCATCAGTATTTGTTAAAATGGCTTCAGAATAAATATACATAACCAATCTACGCACATTTATATGTTAGATATGTATTGTAGATGTTTATCTTAGATGTCAGTATATTAGATATGTTAATGTGTGTTTTAGATATAGATAATGAGTTAATGTTTATGTTAGAAATGTTTGCAGTGTTAAACGATTCTTTTGATAATGCTGGGGGAAGCGCTTAACCCGTAGGGGTCATATAGCGAGTGGGAAACAGGTGATCAAGTTTTAAACGGGTTCAAAATCATATCACTAGAATCAAGAAACCCCCATCTCTCCCATCCCCATAATCCCATCAAGGTCTCTACCTCTCCCAACCCCATCTCTCACCCCATCAAGGCACCTTACCCCATCGCTCTCTCACCCTTGGATCAAGAGCCTTTCGCAAGCATCGAGGAACTCTTACCCTGGTATTAAGAACCACTCACCAGCATCATGGAACTTTTTAGTTTCAAGAGCCCCTCAACAACATCAAGGTGTTATTACCACGGCATTAAGAGCCCCCCTCACCAGCATTAAGGCGTTCTTAACCTAATATCAAGAACCCCTCGTCAACATCAAGGCACTCTTACTCTCGCATGATCCCCTCATCTACATCAAGACACTCTTACCCTCACATCAAGAGCCCTCATCAACATCAAGGAACACTCTCCCTTCTCCACAAAGAACTATCATCTAAAAGGTTTTAAAAATAAAGAAAATAATTGTGCAACACGCTTGCAATGTAGGAATGTTGCAACATGTTGTGTAATATGTAGTATTACTGAGAAGTGAATATTACAGTGTCAGAGGAGTGTATTGTGTTAGAGGTTTGTATTGTAATATTACAGTGTTAGAAGCTTGTATTGTAATATTACAGTGTTAGAAGCTTGTATTGTAATATTACAGTGTTAGAAGTTTGTATTGTAATATTACAGTGTTAGAAATTTGTATTGTAATATTAGTGTTAGAAGTTTGTATTGTAATATTACAGTGTTAGAAGTTTGTATTGTAATATTACAGTGTTAGAAGTTTGTATTGTAATATTACAGTGTTAGAAGTTTGTATTGTAATATTACAGTGTTAGAAGTTTGTATTGTAATATTACAGTGTTAGAAGTTTGTATTGTAATATTCAGTGTTGGGAAGTTTGTATTGTAATTTTTACAGTGTTAGAAGTTTGTATTGTAATATTACAGTGTTAGAAGTGTGTATTGTAATATTACAGTGTTAGAAGTGTGTATTGTAATATTACAGTGTTAGAAGTTTGTATTGTAATATTACAGTGTTAGAAGTTGTGTATTTTTAATATTACGTGTTAGAAGTTTGATTGTAATATTCAGTGTTAGAAGTTTGTTTTTGTAATTATTACGTGTTAAAGTTTGTATTGTAATATTCAGTGTTAGAAGTGTGTACTGAAATATTACAGGTTAGAAGTGTGTTATTGTAATTATTACAGTGTTAGAAATGTGTATTGTAATATTACAGTGTTAGAAATGTGTATTGTAATATTACAGTATTAGAAATGTGTATTGTAATATTACAGTATTAGAAGTGTGTATTGTAATATTACAGTGTTAGAAGTGTGTATTGTAATATTACAGTGTTAGAAGTGAGTATTGTAATATTACAGTGTTAGAAGTTTGTATTGTAATATTACAGTGTCAGAAATTTGTTTTGTAATATTACAGTGCCACAGGAGTGTAATGTGCTAGAAGTTTGTATTGTAATATTACAGTGTTAGAAGTTTGTATTGTAATATTACAGTTTTAGAAGTTTGTATTGTAATATTACAGTTAGGAGTGCATTGTGTTAGAAGTTTGTATTGTAATATAACAGTGTCAGAGGAGAGTATTGTGTTAGTAGTTTGTATTGTAATATTACAGTTAGAAGTTTGTATTGTAATATTACAGTTAGAAGTTTGTATTGTAATATTACAGTGTTAGAAGTTTGTATTGTAATATTACAGTGTAAGAAGATTGTATTGTAATATTACAGTGTAAGAAGATTGTATTGTAATATTACAGTGTAAGAAGTTTGTATTGTAATATTACAGTGTCAGAGGAGAGTATTGTGTTAGAAGTTTGTATTGTAATATTACAGTGTTAGAAGTGTGTATTGTAATATTACAGTGTTAGAAGTTTGTATTGTAATATTACAGTGTAAGAAGATTGTATTGTAATATTACAGTGTAAGAAGATTATATTGTAATATTACAGTGTAAGAAGTTTGTATTGTAATATTACAGTGTAAGAAGTTTGTATTGTAATATTAGTGTTAGAGGAGTGTAGTGTGTTAGAAGTTTGTATTGTAATATTACAGTGTCAGAGGAGAGTATTGTGTTAGAAGTTTGTATTGTAATATTACAGTGTTAGAAGTTTGTATTGTAATATTACAGTGTTAGAAGTTTGTATTGTAATATTACAGTGTTAGAAGTTTGTATTGTAATATTACAGTGTTAGAAGTTTGTATTGTAATATTACAGTTTTTGATGTTTGTTATTGTAATATTACAGTGTTAGAAGTTTGTATTGTAATATTTACAGTGTTAGAAGTTTGTATTGTATATTACAGTGTTAGAAGTTTGTATTGTAATATTACAGTGTTAGAAATTTGTATTGTAATATTACAGTGTTAGAAATTTGTATTGTAATATTATAGTGTTAGAAATTTGTATTGTAATATTACAGTGTTATAAGTTTGTATTGTAATATTACAGTGATAGAAGTGTGTATTGTACTATTACAGTGTTAGAAGTGTGTTTTGGGAAATTTATTACAGTGTTAGAAGTGTGTATTGTAATATTACAGTGTTAGAAGTGTGTATTGTAATATTACAGTGTTAGAAGTGTGTATTGTAATATTACAGTGTCAGAGGAGTGTATTGTGCTAGAAGTTTGTATTGTAATATTACAGTGTTAGAAGTTTGTATTGTAATATTACAGTGTCAGAGGAGAGTATTGTGTTAGAAGTTTGTATTGTAATATTGCAGTGTCAGAGGAGAGTATTGTGTTAGAAGTTTGTATTGTAATATTACAGTGTCAGAGGAGAGTATTGTGTTAGAAGTTTGTATTGTAATATTAGAGTGTCAGAGGAGAGTAATGTGTTAGAAGCTTGTATTGTAATATTACAGTGTGAGAGGAGAGTATTGTGTTAGAAGTTTGGATTGTATATTACAGTTAAAAGTTTGTTATTGTAATATTACATTTTGAAAGAAGTTTGTATTGTAATATTACAGTGTTTAGAGGAGTGTATTGTGTTAGAAGTTTGTATTGTAATTATTACAGTTGTTAGAGGAGTGTATGTGTTAGAAGTTTGTATTGTAATATTTACAGTGTTAGAAGTGCATTGTGTTAGAAGTTTGTATTGTAATATTAGAGTGTCAGAGGAGAGTATTGTGTTAGAAGTTTGTATTGTAATATTACAGTGTTAGAAGTTTGTATTGTAATATTACAGTGTTAGAAGTTTGTATTGTAATATTACAGTGTTAGAGGAGTGTATTGTGTTAGAAGTTTGTATTGTAATATTACAGATAGAAGTTTGTATTGTAATATTACGTGTTAGAAGTTTGTATTGTAATATTACACTTAGAAGTTTGTATTGTAATATTACAGTGTTAAAAGTGTGTATTGTAATATTACAGTGTTAAAAGTGTGTATTGTAATATTACAGTGTTAGAAGTTTGTATTGTAATATTACAGTGTTTAGAAGTTTGTTTTGGGTAATATTACAGTGTTAGAAGTTTGTATTGTAATATTACAGTGTTAGAAGTTTGTATTGTATATTACAGTGTTAGAGTTTGTATTGTAATATTACAGTTTTAGAAGTTTGTCTTGTAATATTACAGTGTTAGAAGTTTGTATTGTAATATTACAGTGTTAGGAGTGCATTGTGTTAGAAGTTTGTATTGTAATATTAGAGTGTCAGAGGAGAATATTGTGTTAGAAGTTTGTATTATAATATTACAGTGTCAGAGGAGAATATTGTGTTAGGAATTTTGTATTGTAATATTACAGTGCAAGAAGTTTATATTGTAATATTACGTGTCAGAGGAGGGGCATTGTGTTAGAAGTTTGTATTTTTAATATACAGTGTCAGAGGAGAGTATTGTGTTAGAAGTTTGCATTGTAATATTACAGTGATAGAAGTGTGTATTGTAATATTACAGTGTCAGAAGTGTGTATTGTAATATTACAGTGTTAGAAGTGTGTAATATTACAGTGTTAGAAGTGTGTATTGTAATATTACAGTGTCAGAGGAGTGTATTGTGCTAGAAGTTTGTATTGTAATATTACAGTGTTAGAAGTTTGTATTGTAATATTACAGTGTTAGAAGTTTGTATTGTAATATTACAGTGTCAGAGGAGAGTATTGTGTTAGAAGTTTGTATTATAATATTACAGTGTCAGAGGAGAGTATTGTGTTAGAAGTTTGTATTGTAATATTACAGTTAGAAGTTTGTATTGTAATATTACAGTGTTAGAAGTTTGTATTGTAATATTACAGTGAAAGAAGTTTGTATTGTAATATTACAGTGTCAGAGGAGAGTACTGTGTTAGAAGTTTGTATTGTAATATTACAGTGTTAGAAGTTTGTATTGTAATATTACAGTGTTAGAGGAGTGTATTGTGTTAGAAGTTTGTATTGTAATATTACAGTGTTAGAAGTTTGTATTGTAATATTACAGTGTTAGAGGAGTGTATTGTGTTAGAAGTTTGTATTGTAATATTACAGTGTTAGAAGTTTGTAATGTAATATTACAGTCTTAGAAGTTTGTATTGTAATATTACAGTCTTAGAAGTTTGTATTGTAATATTACAGTCTTAAAAGTTAGTATTGTAATATTTCATTTGTGAGAAGTTTGTATTGTAATATTACAGTGTTAGGAGTGCATTGTGTTAGAAGTTTGTATTGTAATATTACAGTGTTAGAGGAGTGTATTGTGTTAGAAGTTTGTATTGTAATATTACAGTGTTAGAAGTTTGTATTGTAATATACGTGTTAGGGAGTGTATTGTGTTAGAAGTTTGTATTGAAATATTACAGTGTTAGAAGTTTGTATTGTAATATTACAGATGAAGTTTGTATTGGGAAATATTACAGTGTTAAAAGAGTGTATTGTAATTTACAGTTTTTAGAGTTTGTATTGTAATATTACAGTGTTAGAAGTTTGTATTGTAATATTACAGTCTTAGAAGTTTGTATTGTAATATTACAGTGTGAGAAGTTTGTATTGTAATATTACAGTGTTAGAGGAGTGCATTGTGTTAGAAGTTTGTATTGTAATATTACAGTGTTAGAAGTTTGTATTGTAATATTACAGTGTTAGAAGTTTGTATTGTAATATTACAGTGTTAGAAGTTTGTATTGTAATATTACAGTGTCAGTAGTTTGTATTGTAATATTACAGTGTCAGTAGTTTGTATTGTAATATTACAGTGTTAAAAGTGTGTATTGTAATATTACAGTCTTAGAAGTTTGTATTGTAATATTAGAGTGTCAGAGGAGAGTATTGTGTTAGAAGTTTGTATTGTAATATTACAGTGTCAGAGGAGAGTATTGTGTTAGAAGTTTGTATTGTAATATTAGAGTGTCAGAGGAGAGTATTGTGTTAGAAGCTTGTATTGTAATATTACAGTGTGAGAGGAGAGTATTGTGTTAGAAGTTTGGATTGTAATATTACAGTTAGAAGTTTGTATTGTAATATTACAGTGTAAGAAGTTTGTATTGTAATATTACAGTGTTAGAGGAGTGTATTGTGTTAGAAGTTTGTATTGTAATATTACAGTGTTAGGAGTGCATTGTGTTAGAAGTTTGTATTGTAATATTAGAGTGTCAGAGGAGAGTATTGTGTTAGAAGTTTGTATTGTAATATTACAGTGTTAGAAGTTTGTATTGTAATATTACAGTGTTAGAAGTTTGTATTGTAATATTACAGTGTTAGAGGAGTGTGTTGTGTTAGAAGTTTGTATTGTAATATTACAGATAGAAGTTTGTATTGTAATATTACAGTGTTAGAAGTTTGTATTGTAATATTACACTTAGAAGTTTGTATTGTAATATTACAGTGTTAAAAGTGTGTATTGTAATATTACAGTGTTAAAAGTGTGTATTGTAATATTACAGTGTTAAAAGTTTGTATTGTAATATTACAGTGTTAGAAGTTTGTATTGTAATATTACAGTGTTAGAAGTTTGTATTGTAATATTACAGTGTTAGAAGTTTGTATTGTAATATTACAGTGTTAGAAGTTTGTATTGTAATATTACAGTGTTAGAAGTTTGTATTGTAATATTACAGTTTTAGAAGTTTGTATTGTAATATTACAGTGTTAGAAGTTTGTATTGTAATATTACAGTGTTAGGAGTGCATTGTGTTAGAAGTTTGTATTGTAATATTAGAGTGTCAGAGGAGAATATTGTGTTAGAAGTTTGTATTATAATATTACAGTGTCAGAGGAGAATATTGTGTTAGAAGTTTGTATTGTAATATTACAGTGCAAGAAGTTTGTATTGTAATATTACAGTGTCAGAGGAGAGCATTGTGTTAGAAGTTTGTATTGTAATATTACAGTGTCAGAGGAGAGTATTGTGTTAGAAGTTTGCATTGTAATATTACAGTGATAGAAGTGTGTATTGTAATATTACAGTGTCAGAAGTGTGTATTGTAATATTACAGTGTTAGAAGTGTGTAATATTACAGTGTTAGAAGTGTGTATTGTAATATTACAGTGTCAGAGGAGTGTATTGTGCTAGAAGTTTGTATTGTAATATTACAGTGTTAGAAGTTTGTATTGTAATATTACAGTGTTAGAAGTTTGTATTGTTTATTTTTACAGTGTCAGAGGAGAGTATTGTGTTAGAAGTTTGTGTTGTAATATTACAGTGTCAGAGGAGAGTATTGTGTTAGAAGTTTGTATTGTAATATTACAGTGTTAGAAGTTTGTATTGTAATATTACAGTGTCAGAGGAGAGTATTGTGTTAGAAGTTTGTATTGTAATATTACAGTGTCAGAGGAGAGTATTGTGTTAGAAGTTTGTATTGTAATATTACAGTTAGAAGTTTGTATTGTAATATTACAGTGTTAGAAGTTTGTATTGTAATATTACAGTCTTAGAAGTTTGTATTGTAATATTACAGTGTGAAGTTTGTATTGTAATATTACAGTGTTAGAGGAGTGTATTGTGTTAGAAGTTTGTATTGTAATATTACAGTCTTAGAAGTTTGTATTGTAATATTACAGTCTTAGAAGTTTGTATTGTAATATTACAGTCTTAGAAGTTTGTATTGTAATATTACAGTGTGAGAAGTTTGTATTGTAATATTACAGTGTTAGAGGAGTGTATTGTGTTAGAAGTTTGTATTGTAATATTACAGTGTTAGAGGAGTGTATTGTGTTAGAAGTTTGTATTGTATTTACAGTGTTGAAGTTTGTATTGTAATATTTACAGTGTAAGAATTTTTGTATTTTTAATATTTACAGTGTCAGAGGAGAGTATTGTGTTAGAGTTTGTATTGTAATATTACAGTGTTAGAAGTTTGTATTGTAATATTACAGTGTTAGAGGAGTGTATTGTGTTAGAAGTTTGTATTGTAATATTACAGTGTTAGAAGTTTGTATTGTAATATTACAGATAGAAGTTTGTATTGTAATATTACAGTGTTAAAAGAGTGTATTGTAATATTACGTCTTAGAAGTTTGTATTGTAATATTACAGTGTTAGAAGTTTGTATTGTATATTACAGTCTTAGAAGTTTGTATTGTAATATTACAGTGTGAGAAGTTTGTATTGTAATATTACAGTGTTAGAGGAGTGCATTGTGTTAGAAGTTTGTATTGTAATTTTACAGTGTTAGAAGTTGTATTGTAATTTTTACGTGTTAGAAGTTTGTATTGTAATATTACAGTGTCAGTAGTTTGTATTGTAATATTTACAGTGTCGTAGTTTGTATTTTTAATATTACAGTGTTAAAGTGTGTATTGTAATATTACAGTCTTAGAAGTTTGTATTGTAATATTAGGTGTCAGAGGAGAGTATTGTTTTTAAAAGTTTGTATTGTAATATTACAGTGTCAGAGGAGAGTATTGTGTTAGAAGTTTGTATTGTAATATTAGAGTGTCAGAGGAGAGTATTGTGTTAGAAGCTTGTATTGTAATTTTTACAGTGTGAGAGGAGAGTTTTGGTGTTAGAAGTTTGGATTGTTATATTACAGTTAGAAGTTTGTATTGTAATATTACAGTGTAAGAAGTTTGTATTGTAATATTACAGTGTTAGAGGAGTGTATTGTGTTAGAAGTTTGTATTGAAATTTATTACAGTGTTAGGAGTGCATTGTGTTAGAAGTTTGTATTGTAATATTAGAGTGTCAGAGGAGAGTATTGTGTTAGAAGTTTGTATTGTAATATTACAGTGTTAGAAGGGTTTGTATTGTAATATTACAGTCTTAGAAGTTTGTATTGTAATTTTGCAGTCTTAGAAGTTTGTATTGTAATTTACAGTCTTGAAGTTTGTATTGTAATTTACAGTGTGAGAAGTTTTGTATTGTAATATTACGTGTTAGAGGAGTGCATTGTGTTAGAGTTGTATTGTAATATTACAGTGTTAAAGTTCGTATTGTAATATTACATTTGTTAGAAGATTGTATTGTAATTTACAGGTTAAAAGATTGTATTGTAATATTACGTGTTAGAAGATTGTATTGTAATATTACAGTGTTAGAGTGTGTATTGTAGTATTACCGTGTCAGAGGAGTTTTATTGTGCTAAGTTTGTATTGAAATTTATTACGTGTTAGAAGTTTGTATTGTAATATTACAGTTTTAGAAGTTTGTTTTGTAATATTACATTTTTTAGAAGTTTGTATTGAAATTTATTACAGTTTTAGAAGTTTGTATTGTAATATTACAGTGTTAGGAGTGCATTGTGTTAGAAGTTTGTATTGTAATATTAGAGTGTCAGAGGAGAATATTGTGTTAGAAGTTTGTATTATAATATTACAGTGTCAGAGGAGAATATTGTGTTAGAAGTTTGTATTGTAATATTACAGTGCAAGAAGTTTGTATTGTAATATTACAGTGTTAGAGGAGTGTATTGTGTTAGAAGTTTGTATTGTAATATTACAGTGTCAGAGGAGAGTATTGTGTTAGAAGTTTGCATTGTAATATTACAGTGATAGAAGTGTGTATTGTAATATTACAGTGTCAGAAGTGTGTATTGTAATATTACAGTGTTAGAAGTGTGTAATATTACAGTGTTAGAAGTGTGTATTGTAATATTACAGTGTCAGAGGGGTATTGTGTAGAAGTTTGTATTGAAATTTATTACAGTGTTAGAAGTTTGTATTGTAATATTACAGTGTTAGAAGTTTGTATTGTAATATTACAGTGTCAGAGGAGAGTATTGTGTTAGAAGTTTGTGTTGTAATATTACAGTGTCAGAGGAGAGTATTGTGTTAGAAGTTTGTATTGTAATATTACAGTGTTAGAAGTTTGTATTGTAATATTACAGTGTCAGAGGAGAGTATTGTGTTAGAAGTTTGTATTATAATATTACAGTGTCAGAGGAGAGTATTGTGTTAGAAGTTTGTATTGTAATATTACAGTTAGAAGTTTGTATTGTAATATTACAGTGTTAGAAGTTTGTATTGTAATATTACAGTCTTAGAAGTTTGTATTGTAATATTACAGTGTGAGAAGTTTGTATTGTAATATTACAGTGTTAGAGGAGTGTATTGTGTTAGAAGTTTGTATTGTAATATTACAGTCTTAGAAGTTTGTATTGTAATATTACAGTTTTAGAAGTTTGTATTGTAATATTACAGTGTTAGAAGTTTGTATTGTAATTACAGTGTGAGAAGTTTGTATTGTAATATTACAGTGTTAGAGGAGTGTATTGTGTTAGAAGTTTGTATTGTAATATTACAGTGTTAGAGGAGTGTATTGTGTTAGAAGTTTGTATTGTAATATTACAGTGTTAGAAGTTTGTATTGTAATATTACAGTGTAAGAAGTTTGTATTGTAATATTACAGTGTCAGAGGAGAGTATTGTGTTAGAAGTTTGTATTGTAATATTACAGTGTTAGAAGTTTGTATTGTAATATTACAGTGTTAGAGGAGTGTATTGTGTTAGAAGTTTGTATTGTAATATTACAGTGTTAGAAGTTTGTATTGTAATATTACAGATAGAAGTTTGTATTGTAATATTACAGTGTTAAAAGAGTGTATTGTAATATTACAGTCTTAGAAGTTTGTATTGTAATATTACAGTGTTAGAAGTTTGTATTGTAATATTACAGTCTTAGAAGTTTGTATTGTAATATTGCAGTCTTAGAAGTTTGTATTGTAATATTACAGTCTTAGAAGTTTGTATTGTAATATTACAGTGTGAGAAGTTTGTATTGTAATATTACAGTGTTAGAGGAGTGCATTGTGTTAGAAGTTTGTATTGTAATATTACAGTGTTAGAAGTTTGTATTGTAATATTACAGTGTTAGAAGATTGTATTGTAATATTACAGTGTTAGAAGATTGTATTGTAATATTACAGTGTTAGAAGTGTGTATTGTAGTATCAGTGTCAGAGGAGTGTATTGTGCTAGAAGTTTGTATTGTAATATTACAGTGTTAGAAGTTTGTATTGTAATATTACAGTTTTAGAAGTTTGTATTGTAATATTACAGTTTTAGAAGTTTGTATTGTAATATTACAGTTTTAGAAGTTTGTATTGTAATATTACAGTGTTAGGAGTGCATTGTGTTAGAAGTTTGCATTGTAATATTACAGTGTCAGAGGAGAGTACTGTGTTAGAAGTTTGTTTTGCAATATTACAGTGTCAGAGGAGAGTATTGTGTTAGAAGTTTGTATTGTAATATTACAGTGTTAGAAGTTTGTATTGTAATATTACAGTGTTAGAGGAGTGTATTGTGTTAGAAGTTTGTATTGTAATATTACAGTGTTAGGAGTGCATTGTGTTAGAAGTTTGCATTGTAATATTACAGTGTTAGAAATTTGTCTTGTAATATTACAGTGTTAGAAGTTTGTATTGTAATACTACAGTTAGAAGTTTGTATTGTAATATTACAGTGTTGGAAGTTTGTATTGTAATATTACAGTGTTGGAAGTTTGTATTGTAATATTGCAGTGTCAGAGGAGAGTATTGTGTTAGAAGTTTGTATTGTAATATTAAACTGTTAGAAGTTTGTATTGTAATATTACAGTTAGAAGTTTGTATTGTAATATTACAGTGTAAGAAGTTTGTATTGTAATATTACAGTGTAAGAAGTTTGTATTGTAATATTACAGTGTTAGAGGAGTGTATTGTGTTAGAAGTTTGTATTGTAATATTACAGTTTTAGAGGAGTGTATTGTGTTAGAAGTTTGTATTGTAATATTACAGTGTTAGAAGTTTGTATTGTAATATTACAGTGCTAGAAGTTTGTTTTGTAATATTACAGTGTCAGAGGAGTGTATTGTGTTAGAAGTTTGTATTGTAATATTAGTGTTAGTAGTTTGTATTGTAATATTAGAGTGTTAGAAGTTTGTATTGTAATATTACAGTGTTAGAAGTTTGTAATGTAATATTACAGTGTTAGAAGTTTGTATTGTAATATTACAGTGTTAGAAGCTTGTATTGTAATATTACAGTGTTAGAAGCTTGTATTGTAATATTACAGTGTTAGAAGCTTGTATTGTAATATTACAGTGTTAGAAGTTTGTATTGAAATATTAGTGTTAGAAGTTTGTATTGTAATATTACAGTGTTAGGAGTTTGTATTGTAATATTACAGTGTTAGAAGTTTGTATTGTAATATTACAGTGTTAGAAGTTTGTATTGTAATATTACAGTGTTAGAAGTTTGTATTGTAATATTACAGTGTTAGAAGTTTGTATTGTAATATTACAGTGTTAGAAGTTTGTATTGTAATATTACAGTGTTAGAAGTTTGTATTGTAATATTACAGTGTTAGAAGTTTGTATTGTAATATTACAGTGTTAGAAGTTTGTTTTGTAATATTACAATGTTAGGTGTTTGTATTGTAATATTACAGTGTTATTAGTTTGTATTGTAATATTACAGTGTTAGAAGTTTGTTTTGTAATATTACAGTGTTAGAAGCTTGTATTGTAATATAGTTTTTTTTTCCTGTCTCCAGCACTGGCTCTTTTATCGGCCAGTTCATTAAGTTCTAAATACTAATACATTAATTAGGAAAGTAAAAACAAGAAATTTTTGTAACTTTTACATAAGTCCAGGACGAACTTTATAATTAAAAGAAAAAAAAATATTTCATGTTCTAAATGGCGGCCATTTTGATTACATGTCGACATTTTTGTAATAAATTTTAAAATATTTTTAAAAATACAGGGTGTTTCAAATATTTGGTCCCAATTTCAAATTAAATTGCTTTAAAATTGGGTCTATATTTTTTAAACACCCTGTACTGTATTATTTTATTGGGGAAGCGCTAAGCCCGTAGGTGTCATACAACGCTAAGAAAATGGGAGGTAATCAGGTCTGATGCAGAGAGGGAATAAAAGAAGAATGATTACTGCAATTTCCTGGATCAAGAGCCTCAAGTTGTAGTAAAATCGTGAATATCAGCGGCACAAGTTAACTTAGTTACCTACGAAAAACAAAGCGACTATTCTTTCTATCCCTATAAATGTGAAACAATTTTATATAAGAATGGTAAAGCATTCACAAAGAAGCGCTAAATCCGTACGGCCAAACAACGCCTAGGGAATGGAAGGTTTGAGAATTGACTGAAGCAGAAGGGGAGAACACCTCTATTTCTTAATATCAAAGAGTCCTTTAACATCATTAAAGCGATAAGTAGGTGACGGAGGATCGAGCCTTCACCGGGTTTAGTTCTTCGTGAAGTATAATCATTAAGGAGCACCGAGGCACCTACCGTAGAGTGCTCCTGTTAAGTAAATTATAGCAAGGTGAGTTTATAAGCTTAATTTTTGGTGTAATATTAAGTATTAGAAAAAATATTACATAATCTGTTTATCTTGTGGAAAGAAGAGAGAGAGAGGAGAGATACCAGGAGGGAGAGCAGGGAGACCATTAGGGAAGGAGGGATACCAGTAGGAGGGCAGGGAGACCAAGAAGGAAAGAGGGATACCTGTAGGAGGGCAGGGAGAAGAGAGAGCAAGGAGACCAAGAGAGAGGGAGAGATACCAGTAGGAAGACAGGGAGAAGAGAGGGCAGTGAGGGCAGGAAAGGGAATAACCTTGCAAACAGATCTTTAATAGTTTTAATATTAGAAGCCATAAAAAATACGAACTTCAGTAAGCCTCACAAACCTACGCTTGTTCACTGGACTTGCTTATCGACACAAAACCCTAAATAAACCAAAACTCTATGTTAAACCAAAGACTCGTCCTTTCATTTCTTTCTTAGCATACCCGGGATGGAAATGAATAAAATGTGAAAATTATGCAGTGTTACTTGATCAGCATTCTATTTCATCCGATACAGATTTACCGCGTCGTAAAACACTGAAATCTTCAAACTCGAGACTGTCCACGGAGCGAGATATATCAGTGAAATCACCGCTGTCGATGGGGTCCGGGTGCATAAGTTTAAAGGGAACTTCAGCCATCAGCTCCCCACTCAGGGAGCCACAGTTGAGCTTAACACGCAGGGAGTACGACACTACAATACCCAGAGCATCGCTGGCACTCATCCTGGCCGAGACCACTGTAGAAGCGGCCAGTCCGGCGTCCTTGTCCTGAAGCTGACCATCAAGGGCAACGCCGAAGGCTCTGAAGGCTAAGGGTGTTAGGCCAATAGTCCTGGAGAAGCTGGAGTCTGGGATAATAGGACATCCCTCGCGGGATTCTATGGATGCTACGATGCGGCTGAAATGTGTGTTGGTGACGGTGACCTCAACGTGCTGCACCACCTGGGCCACGATGTACTTCACAGTCTTCTTGGAGAAGTTGCTGATGTTGACTTGTGGCTCTAAGGATTCTCCGTAGAAGTACAGGTCACGGTCAAGACACACCTCCAAGTGCAGCTTGCCGGGGTTTAGCGTGAAGCCTCTGCTTACCAGAATCTGCGGATGACGGCCGCTGGATTTCTTGGGCGCGAGCTGAATCTTGCGGACAGCGAAGCTGACCGAGTTTCGCTTGTGGGGTTCTTCATCGACGTTCTCGGCAACGTACAACATCAGTTCGTAGATGACTCCGAGCTTCTTTTTCTAGGTAAATGGAGCAAATATTAGTGTCACTGGTGAAAATTTGTTTGGAAACAACGCTAAAACTACCCATTTTAACAAACAATTTACACAAAGTCGAGGTCATACTCATAGGGATGCACCTAGACTGCAACCTGAAATTCAACATTCACATCCAGCACATCTTAGAAAACGTCCGCAACTGTGGACATTCTATCAAATTTAGGCTACTGTATTCCACAAACATATTTACTCACTCTCCACTACTATTATCTATCCTTACCTCATGTTATTTGTGTTTGGAGATCTACAAAATATCACCTAAAACCAATTGGTATCCAAGAGACATCAACTCTTAAAGAAATCACCCAAACGGGTTCCGCACAATACACACACACCCACTATTCAAGCCTCTAAATTTCATCATTCAATTTATCCATTCTTACTGATGTTTATTATATATATATATATATTATATATATATATATATATATATATATATATATAATATTATTTTTAATGGAACAAGGAGCTAGTAACCACTTCTCCTTTATATATTACTAAATTAAAAGAGAAATACTTTCGTTTTTCTGTTTGGGTCACCGTGTACGTTTATTCTCTTCTCTGAGGATGAGGGTCCTCAGTAAAGTTCTAGAGGTGGTACCTCCCTATATTAATAACATAACGAGCTTTAAACCAGCGCTCATACTCTTCCCGGAGAGCGTCAACAGAGCAGTCACATTAAAAAAATTAAATATCACTTTAATACACCATGTTTATGATTTAACCTAAGTAAGAACTCCATGTAAATAATGGGCCTTAAAATTTTCAGCACCTTTCCAAAACATGCTAAAAACTTTCCCTTCTGCCACCTGCTTAAAAAAAAATTTGAAAAAAGGAAAAAAAAACCTCCTTAATTTTACTTACTCCTTGCCGAGCTAAATGATCTTAAAGCCTGATCTGTCAGTATGATTCCAATAATATTAACCCTCATACTGATGTTCTAGCTATTACCAGTGTTTCAACATGTGTATTAACCGAAAATACTTTTTACCTTAGTATTCACCACTGCAAATGTTATTCCAAACTGTTACACTAGAATGTTAAATCTTAAACCAAATTAATGTAGTATATAAGACGTCAGATATTGCAAACCGTTATATTCTAGTAAATTATCCTAATTGCATAACTGTTCAGCAGTTATAAGTTAGTTTTAAGTTTGCCTAGAATGCTCTGCCTAACAAGAGGTTGTCTATAAAGTAGCAGACGTATGTCAATTAATCCTATATCATTTGTTACTGCAATATACTTTTTTTTTTAGAAATAAAGTTAGTTTTGTCAATAAACTGTTCCGTGTCTGAGTTGGTAAGACGTATACTTTAGGTCTTAACAGCACAAGACACTAGACACCACACGACACCTACCTCCTCCTTCCATTTGTTTATCATTTATATAAATATCAGAGGTAATATTTTTAAATCTTCTAAAACTTCTTTCCAACTCCGTCCCCTTCTCTTCCCTTCTTTCTCTCCTTATCTCCTCCCTCTTGCCTTCCTGACACTGTCCTCCTTCCTTCTGCCTTAACAGGCAATATGAGAAATATAAAATTTGTTAATTCGAGAACATTAGGGTTGACTTTCTAAGTAATAGGCATAAGTTTCAGTATCTGCCTATTTTTCGGAATTTTACCACCTGTTTCTCTATGCTGTTTGGATTTCATAAATCAGTTCTTCCTTCATTAATTGCCTACTAAAGGGCTTTGAGGTGAAAAATTAGTTTGTCTTACCGTGCCCTCAGCTCCTGGTTCTAAGGTAACCGATGGTGGCGCATTTTCAGGAAGCAGGATGGCAAAAGGACACGCCTCCGCCCCTAACTTTTCCAGAAGCCGAGCTACAGTACCCCCTGCCTTCCTCTCCTCTACCCTCTTCAGCATCACCTCGCACTTGGTCAACACAAACTCCTTGCTGAAGTTGAGACCCATGACTTCATCCTCTTCGCGGCCATAACGGTAAGAGATGGAGACTCTGACGAAGACTTTCCTTCCTCGGAGGTACTCATGGTCCACCACTACCACGCCCTCCACGGGCCAAGTGCGAGTGAGGTCGTCTACGAAGTCCCGTCGGGTGAGATATGCCGTGATCTTTCCTGGATTGGAAAAAACTGGCTTCAACCTGAAAAGAAGCTCGCAGTTCTTTGGAATAGAAAAATCTGAGGATTCGCTGGAATGGAAATTGGCCATTCCCTGAAATGGAAAATTTTCGTCAATACCTGGAACAGAAGAATTTACTATTTCCTGAAACAGAAGAAACTTCTCGTTACCTAAGATGTAAGTTGCCACATATCCCTTATAATGGAAGATAGTTTATTCTATTTCAGGAAATGACTAAGTTTATGGAAGAAAATGTGCTTATCATTAATTTGGAATAAAAATACCCAGTTAGCCATTGGATTATAAGAGCAAGCTCAGTATAATGAATGGAAAACTAAGACCCAGGAATTAGAGAAACAGATCTATATTAATAACGTCAGTCTCTCAGGTGCCGTATTTAGCCTAACTGGTCAGAGTTCAGATTGCGATTAACTGATGGAAAATCGAACGTTCTCCACTCCTCATGCTGGATGTTCCCACACTGGTTTAGGGATTCGTAAAAATGTGTCTCTCAGTATCACAAGCAGTACAGTAGCTCCCTACCTATACAAAACACAAACACCATGTTCTTTGAGAAATTGACATAAGGCTTCAGGGAGCCGCTTATAAGTACAGCTCACGGTCGAGGAGCATTTCCAGGTGTTACTTGCCGCAGTTAAGCACGAAGCCTCTGCTATGCAGAATCTGCTGTTGATGTCTTCCTCTCTTTCAGTTATACCATATAATGTAAACCAGGTTGAGAGAACCCTGCAGTGACTACCCCGCGACGACTACTTTGCTTCACCGTCCCGTAGGCGAGGCTTAGCTTTATTTGGGTTCCGTACAGGCAGTGTGTTCTAGGCGGCGCTACCAGACCCCTGCCTGGTAGGAGAATGGGAGGGACATCTTGCTTGTAGGCTGTATTAGGTGAGTGATGAGTAGCTTAGTGTCTCACAGACAGAAATCTAGTAGGCCTAGCCTACAAGATGGCAGCACTTGCCTAACGAGATATATAAAACTCGACAGGCCATATAACAACGTCCACTTCACAAACAGTTAACAAGTGAATAAGGTTACCGCACTGTTGCACGTGTTTCACTCATATTTACATTGAGGTCACCTACAATTTCGTTGCTCATCTGCTGGTTATGAGTGAGACAACTGGGTTTTGGAGGCCTGTGTCGCATAAACCAGTAGGAGAGTTGCAGTTTCCCTTAATTCCATACTATTCCACTAGTGGTTCCGCCCTCTGTGACGCCACCCACACTTCCACACCTTATTTCTGGCAGTATAAAAAGCTGCCTTTTTATGAATTTGTTTCACATTCATCGAGGCTGTGGAGCTGAACATACACCAAGGCTGAGGGATTGATCACCTTGTGTCTGCATTTCCACCACTACTTCCGTCTCCTCTGTGTTTTGACTGAAGAAACTTGCTATGGAGGGGAAACAACTTGTAAGTCAACATGTCAAACTACCGTACATGCGTTTTACTTATCTTCCTCGGTGGCCCGTGGTCTGGTGGCGACAGCTCTCGCTTCACACAGCGAGACTCCAGGTTCGATTCCCGGGAGGGTAGAAACATTGGGCGTGTTTCCTTACACCGGTTGTCTATGTTCACCCATCAGTAACAATGGGTACCTGGGAGTTAGTTGACTGACATGGGTCGCATCCCGGGACAAAAACTGACCTAATTTGCCCGAAATGCTCTGCATAACAAGGGACTTTCTATACAGTAGTATATCATTGATGTCAGCTAAGATTGTATACCTTGTACATGCACTTGTAGAAATAATAATATTCTAAATTTATCATACAGTACCACATAAATCATTTTATCGCAGAATACAACGGTGAGAAGATTTTTTTAATGCTTGTGTATGAACGTGTAATTTTTGACTGATTGTATTAACTGATTGTATTTTGACTGATTGTAAAGTATTTAATGGAAAAAAAATATAACTAACTTCCTGGCTTGCGTTAAATTTCAATTGTTGAGTTACGACTCAGACTAAGGACAGTGGAACTGCATCGTGTTACCAAGTTACTGCCTCTATAAACACTGGAATGTCGTAGCTCGCGTAAAAGATTATTATAGCGAGGACGCCAGTCTTCAGAATGACCCGAGGTCTGGTCATGGACCAGGCCGCGGGGGCGTTGACCCCCTCGGAATACAAACTAGGTAATGTGTACTCACCTAGTTGTGGTTGCAAGGGTCGATTCACAGCTCCTGGCCCCGCCTCTTTACTGGTCGCTACTAGGTCACTCCCCATGCTCAATTAGCTTTATCATACCTCTACACACACTACATGTGTGTGTGTATACTCACCTAATTGTGGTTGCAGGAGTCGAGTCATAGCTAATGGCCCCGCCTCTTCAATGGTCGCCACTAGGTCCACTCTCTCTCTCTCCTCCATGATCTTTATCATACCTCTTCTTAAAGCTGTGTATGGTACCTGCCTCCACTACCTCACTTTCTAGACTATTCCATTTCCTGACGACTCCATTATTGAATATTTCCTAATATCCGTAACTCATTGACTTCCAATTGTGACCCCTTGTTGCTGTGTCCCATCTCTGGAACATCCTGTCTCTGTCCACCCTGCCGATTCCTCTCAGAGAGGGAGGGGGGAGAGAGGGGGAGAGAGAGGGGGAGAGGGGGGAGAGAGAGGGGGGGAGAGGAGAGAGGGGGAAGGAGAGAGGGGAAGAGAGAGAGGGGGAGAGAGAGAGGGGAAGAGAGAGAGGGGGAGAGGAGAGAGGGGGAGAGAGGGGGGAGAGGGGGGGAGAGAGAGGGGGGAAGAGAGAGAGGGGGGGAGAGAGGGGGAGAGAGAGAGGGGGGCGAGAGAAAGAGAGGGGGGGTAGAAGAGAGAGAGGGGGAGAGAGAGGGGGAGAGAGAAGGAGAGGGGTGAAGCAGGAGGGAAGAGAGAGAGAGGGGAGAGAGAAGAGAGAGGGGAGAGAAGAGGGCTAGTAGAGAGAGGGAGAGAGAAGAAGGGAAGAGATGAGAGGGGAGAGAGAGGGGAAAGAGAGAGAGGGGAAGAGAGGAGACGGAGAGAGAGAGGGGACGAGAGAAGGGGGAAGAGAAGGGAGAGAGAGGAGAGAGAGAGAGGGAGAGAGAGAGAGAGGAGGTGAGAGAGGGGAAGAGAGAGAGGAGGTGAGAGAGGAGAGAAGAGGGGAGAGGAAGAGAGAGAGGGGGGAGAGAGTAGAGAGAGAGGGGAGAGGAGAGAGGAAGAGAAGAGAGAGAGAGAGAGAGAGAGATAGAGAGAGAGAGAGAGGAGGGGAGAGAGAGAGAGAGAGAGAGAGAGAGAGGAGAGAGAGAGAGAGAGAGAGAGATTCAACTAGTTGCATAATAAAATAACAAGTAGTAACAGACTGGTAGCTACGTAAAAACAAACTAATAAAGATGAGCAGAAGGTCTGCAGTAAAAATAAATTTCTTACTAAGAAAGTCAATAAAACAGAACAGACAGGGGAAAAAAATATCAAATTTTTACACCTGCCTCATGAACGACCAATGGAATTTCTGGAATTCCAGAAATAAAAATATAGAGTTAAAATAAAATTTCTTCCTTATTTAGGCACTAACGAGGTTATCAACGAAAAAAAAATCCAAACTAGACGGGAAATAGGTGAACATGGACAGCCGAACCTAACGTGCAGGTGACCTGAAGCTCACCTGAGTCTTCAGGAACCTAATTAACTTCCTTCACTGTACCCCTTATTAAGGCTTCAGTTTGAGTGTAGATAAATATAGTTCAGGTGAGATTCGTCAGGAAACAGGACAGGTGTTCCCTGACGCGGGTCTTAGACATATGACGACCAGCCAATGAAGCTTTTGGTCATCTGACCGAGGCCTTCCACTGGCTTACCGAGAAGTTCATAAATTGCATATGTGAAGCATTTTGGATATACACAAATAACCCGCACATAGAAGAGAGGAGGTTACGACGACGTTTCAGTCCGACTTGGACCATTTACAAAGTCGGACCGAAACGTCGTCGTAAGCTTCTCTTTTCTACGTGCGGGTTATTTGTGTATCGTTCCAGTCACGGTATTGCGCTTTTTTTTTTTTTGTTACTTTGGATATCTTGGGATCTTAATATAGCTTAATAAACCCCGTAGGGGTTATACAGCACCTGTGGGGGAAGGGATGGAAGGTATTCAGGCTCAATTCAGGGAACTAGAGCACAGATCTAATTCCCTAGATCAAGAGTCCCCTCAGCTGCATCAAGGAACCTCCTATGAGGAGCCTAACCTATAGGCCCCTCAAGGGAGGAGCCTAACCTATAGGCCCCTCAAGGGAGGAGCCTAACCTATAGGCCCCTCAAGGGAGGAGCCTAACCTATAGGCCCCTCAAGGGAGGAGCCTAACCTATAGGCCCCTCAAGGGAGGAGCCTAACCTATAGGCCCCTCAAGGAAGAAGCCTACTTCTACCTGTGGATCTGTCCAAAGTGACGCCGCATACGAGTGCTTCACCTCGCCTGTCTGCATTATGCAAGCCTCTTCGCGCGCATTCTATGTTATCAACACTGATGGATTGATTACATTGGCTCCAGGTTGAGGGACTGATTACCTCAAACTACTTCTGATCTTCAACCATTCTTCTTTGTATTGAACTGATGAAGCCACTGTGTGGCGAACCTTTCCACAATGACGATACCCAAGTGTTGCACAAGTGTGTAATTTATCACCTCAGTTTGAGATAGAAATATAATCAACTTCTGCTTTCTTGTTTGTACCTGAATGTTGGTTCCTGCCTCAGGTGTGTACTGAGTATCCTGATTAGCAGACTGAGGTTCGAGTTTTTATTATTCATGATTTCAATGACTGGAGAGGCTCAGCGCATCGCTTTAGTACACAAAAAGCAAAAACAAATTTCAAACTTCACAACTTACCATTGGGAGAGGATTTCTTGAAAACTTTCGCTCCATCCGTCATGTCGGCGGCTACGTGCGGCGTGGTCCTGCTGGCTCACTAGCTGGCTCGCTAGCTGGACACACACTGTGCTGGCCCGCCACCTGGACACACTGCGCTGGCTCGCCACCTGGACACACACTGTGCTGGCCCGCCACCTGGACACACACTGCGCTGGCCCGCCACCTGGACACTTTCTGCGCTGGCCCGCCACCTGGACACTTTCTGCGCTGGCCCGCCACCTGGACACTTTCTGCGCTGGCTCGATAGCTGGACACTTTCTGCGCTGGCTCGATAGCTGGACACTTTCTGCGCTGGCTCGATAGCTGGACACTTTCTGCGCTGGCTCGATAGCTGGACACTTGCTGCTGGCTCGATTGGGACACGCACACTGGCTGGCTCGATGGGACCGACACTTTTGCGTGGCTCGATTGAGGACACTTCCTGTGCTGGCTTGCTAGAGGACACGCACTCTGCGCTGGCTCGCAGAGGGACACCGCACGACCGATACACACTGTGCTGGCTGCTCGAGTAGCTGGACACATTTACCGCCATGGCCACGAAGCTGGACACTTTCTGCACTGGCTCGATTGATGGACACTTCAGCGCTGGCTCGATTGCTGGACTCTTCTGCGTGGACCACGATTGCTGACGACACTCTGCGTGGCTCGATAGATGAGACACACTATCTGCACGGCACGATGCTGGCACTCTTCTGGTGGCACGCTAGCTGGACCACTTCTGCTGGCTCGCTAGATGGGACACTTTACATGCTGCTGGCTCGCTAGTGGGCACGCACACTGTGCTGGCTCGCTAGAGGGACACGCACACTGTGCTGGCTCGCTAGAGGGACACGCACACACACACACACACTGTGCTGGCTCGCTAGAGGGACACGCACACTGTGCTGGCTCGCTAGAGGGACACGCACACTGTGCTGGCTCACTAGAGGGACACGCACACTGTGCTGGCTCGCTAGAGGGACACACACACACACACACACACACACACACTGTGCTGGCTCGCTAGAGGGACACACACACACACACTGTGCTGGCTCGCTAGAGGGACACACACACACACACTCTGCTGGCTCGCTAGAGAGACCACACACACACACACACCTGGGCTCGCAGGGGACACACACACACACTTGCTGGCTCGCTAGAGGGACACACCACACCACTGCTGGACTCGCTAGAGGGACACACACACACACTCTGCTGGCTCGCTAGAGGGACACACACACACACACTGCTGGCTCGCTAGAGGGACACACACACACACACACACACTGCTGGCTCGCTAGAGGGACACACACACACACTCTGCTGGCTCGCTAGAGGGACACACACACACACTCTGCTGGCTCGCTAGAGGGACACACACACGCACACAAGACACACACTGCTGGCTCGCTAGAGGGACCACACCAGCACACTGCTGGCTCGCTAGAGGGACACACACACACTGTGCTGGCTCGCTAGAGGGCAACACACACACACACACTGCTGGCTCGCTAGAGGGACACACACTGTGCTGGCTCGCTAGAGGGACACACACTGTGCTGGCTCGCTAGAGGGACACACACTGTGCTGGCTCACTAGAGGGACACACACTGTGCTGGCTCACTAGAGGGACACACACTGTGCTGGCTCGCTAGAGGGACACACACTGTGCTGGCTCACTAGAGGGACACACACTGTGCTGACTCACTAGCTGGACACACACAGTGCTGACTCACTAGCTGGACACACACTGTGCTGACTCACTAGCTGGACACACACTGTGCTGGCTCGACAGCGTACACCCGCCTCACTAACATTGTAAAGAGTTGTAAGTGCACCGTCCCCTTCCTTTATACTCTTGTAAAGTCGACGTCATCTTGTTAACGAAGCCGTGGATGTGGCGGCACACTGCCCGAGGGAAGAGTGGCCAAAGGTAAGAAATATAGGTACGACATAGATACGTTGATTATTCTCTTGATAACAGTATTTCACTCTTACTAATTCAGTCAAATGGGAGATTGTTAAAAACGCTGTTAACAGTGTTTTATTTTCCGGAGTTGCGATGTGATATTAATTAGTTTTTATTGACAAACGACAATCTAAGATAGGTAAAACTAATCTAACCAAACGTAATTAATGAATTGGGTACTTACTGCAACCAAATGCGAGAAATTCGTAAGAAAACTTAGCGAGGGCGAGTTTTAGCGCAACAGCTCAATGGTACTCAGCTTACAAACGATAATATCCGGGTTAGATTATCGGACAGAGACGTATGAACAAGTTACCTTACACCAGTTGATCCTGTTCACCCCTCAAGGGAGGTTCCTTGACGCTGGTGAGGGCTCTTGATCTAGGGAATTGGATCTGTGCTCCAGTTCCCTGAATTAAGCCCGAATACCTTTCATCCGCCCCCACCCCCACCTCAACAGGCGCTGTGTAATCCGACGGGCTTAGCGCTCCCCATGATTATAATTAAATAAATACTGCTTTTTAATAATAATAATAATAATAAATATGTATTACTACAAGTACATGTACAAGGTATACAGTCCTAGCTGACATCAGTGACATACTACTATATAGAAAGCCCCTCGTTATGCAGAGCATTTCCAGCAAATTAGGTCAGTTTTGTCCCAGGATGCCACCCACACCAGTCGACTGACACCCAGGTACCCATTTTAATGATGGATGAACATATACAACCAGGACGGATCCATGGAAGGCAAATCCTGTGTCAAAAACCTACTGGAGTTTTATGACAAGGTAACGGAAGACACGAGAGAGAGAGAGAAGTGAGTAGATTGCATTTTCTTGGACTTCAAGAAGGCCTTCGACAGTTCCTCACAAGAGATTAGTACAAAAGCTAGAGGCTTAGGCACGCATAACAAAGAGCACTGCAATGGATAAGAGAATACCAGAGAGGGAGATAACGAGACATGGTACGTGACGAGGTATCAGAATGGGCGCCTTGGATGAGCGGGGTTCCACAGGGGTCGGTCCTAGGACCAGTTCTATTTTTGGTATATGTGAATGACATGACGGAAGGGAGAGCTTGATAAGTGTCCCTGTTCACAGATGATGTGAAGTTAATGAGGAGAATTCAGTGAGGATCAGGCAGGACTACAAGGTGACCTGGACAGGCGGGAAGCTTGGTCCAGCAACTGGCTTCTCGAATTTAACACCCCCTCCCCCCAAGTGCAAAGTCATGAAGATCGGGGAAGGGCAAAGAAAACCGCAGAGTATAGGCTAGGTGGCAAAAGACTGCAAACCTGAGAATAGCGTTCCGATACCTCAGTAAGGAATCGTTCAAGACTCTGTATACCTTGTACGTTAGGCCCATACTGGAGTATGAAGTACCATTTTGGAACCTACACTTTGTCAAGCACGTCAAGAAATTAGGGAAAGTGCGAGACTAGTTCCAGAGCTAAGGAGAATGTCCTACGAAGAAAGGTTAAGGGAAATCGGCCTGACGACACTGAAGGACAGGAGGATTGGGGAGACATGATAATGACATGCAAAATACTGCGAGGAATTGACAAGGTGGACAGACAGGATGCTCCAGAGATGGGACACAGAAACAAAGGGTCACAATTATAAGTTGAAGATTCAGAGAAGTCAAAGAGATGTTAGGAAGTATTTCTTTAGTCAGAGTTGTCAGGAAGTGGAATAGTTTGTCAAGTGACGTAGTGGAGGCAGGAACCAAACACAGTTTTAAGACGAGGTATGATAAAGCAGGGAGAAAGAGGAACTAATGGGGATCAGTGAAGAGGCGGGGCCAGAAGCTGTGAATCGACGCCCTACAACCACAACTAGGCGAGTACATACCCTGAAGCCATATAGAGATTACCAAATGAACCACTGACGCCAGAACAAAGTGAGGAAAAAACGGCTATCGTTCACTTCACTAACTATAGAACCTGCCAGGTAAACATTACCAGTGTTTATTAAAACAGTGACGAGATGGCTGATTCTATTTAAACAGCACAGGCAAGCACACAAATAAGCACATAAAGAAACCTCTTTTTATTGCAAGACAATGCGAAAGATATACACACACACACTATATATATATATATATATATATATATATATATATATATATATATATATATATATATATATTATATTTATTATATGTCGTGCCGAATAGGCAGAACTTGCGATCTTGGCTTAAATAGCAACGCTCATCTTGCCATATAGGACAAGTGAAAATTTGTGTATGCAATAATTTGGCCAAAATCATTCTGAACCTAACGAAAAAAATGTTTGATTGTGTTTGTTTAGTACTAAATTATTGTAAACGTATTTAAAACATATTTAGTTGGGTTAGGCTAAAATAAATTACGCTTGTTATAATAAGGTTAGGCAAGTTTTCTAAGATTCTTTTGCTGCAAAATTAAAAAATTTTACATTAACATTAATTTAAAAATATATCTTTAAACGTACAAGTGAATATTTCAGAAAGGACTTAATTTTAAATGAGTTCTTGCTAATTGACCAGTTTTACATATTCGGCACGACATATATATATATTTATATTATATTATGCAAAACAACCACTGTGAAAGAGTAGTGAAATTCCAAGGAACTATGAAAGTAATACATCAAAGGAAGACAATTAAAGGGTTTAGACCACACCTCACAGTCAACTCCCACAACAAAGAAACACCTGACGGCGACAATACCGGACTCATAAGAAAAGAGGAACACTGCAGTAGGTCCGCTGGTCCAACTAGACAGGTCCTCACGACAACCCAATAACAAATCATTCTACCCAAGAAATAAGGTTTATTATTTGTCCAATGTATTATTAAATTCTTCACAAATTTTGTTAATTATAAATGAATGTAATTTATATAAACCAAAGGAAATATTCATATTTTCAAAACTGCTTTTTATGATACAAGATTCAATTATATTTCTGTCAACCATGGACTTGTTTGATACAACTTTCTCAACTTTTTGAAAATCTATTGGATGGTTAAAATCTCTCACATGAATAAATAGAGCATTGGAATCTTGTCCAGTTGTTTTAATCTTAGTACGAGACTTACCAGTTTGACCGCAATAAGCTTTATCGCAAATTTTACAAGGAGTCTTACAGACATCCGTCAGTATTTTGGGGGGAACTCTTCAAAAGTTTTTTTTTTTACTTGTATCAAGATTTTTAAATACAACTTTAATATTAAAAGTCTTAAGAAGAGAAGGCATATCAACCAAGTTTTCATGGTAAGGGAGAACCAACATATTTTTAATGTTAGTAGAATTACCGACAATATGTAAAGTAAAAGGACACAAGTGCAACTAATGTGACATTTTATTGTGGCAACGTTTCGCTCTCCAGGAACTTTATCAAGCCGTTACAAACAGTACATGGACACAGAGGGTATATATAGGCTCAGAGTGAGGTGCAATACTAGTGTAGTAGTAGTAGTAGTAGTGATATTAGTTAAAGTATTAGTAGTAATACAATATGGTAGAACAATTAACTAGTACATGAGGTTATATATCCTTTTACTCATGTGCGAGTTTTTCTACCATATTGTATTACTATTACTACCTCAACTTACATCACTACTACAAGTTATGTCACTACTACTACTACTACCACTAGTATCGCACCTCACTCTGAGCCTATATATACCCTCTGTGTCCATATACTCTTTGTAACGGCTTGACAAAACTCCTGGAGAGCGAAACGTTTCCACAATAAAATGTCACATTAGTTGCACTTGTGTCTTTTACTTAACATATTTTTAGTTGAATAAGGTTGGTTGTCCCTTTTTGGGTTGTAAAAAGTATTTTTAGCAATTTTAAATGATTTGTCAATTACATTTCTTGGGTATTTCAGATCATTAGCTGTTTCATAAATTTTGGATATTTCTTCATATATGAACTCTGGACTACAAATACGCATGATGCATTACTTTCATAGTTTCCTTGACAATGTGAGTAGTCACGAAAGCGCTTGGAATTTCACTACTATTTCACAGTGGTTGTTTTGCATATTTTAAAACCATTATGTATATTATATGTATTATGTATATATATATATATATATATATATATATATATATATATATATATATATATAAGAGAGAGAGAGAGAGAGAGAGAGAGAGAGAGAGGTGTGAACGTGGTGTCAGGTGAGAAAGTGTGAGTGTGTGTGTGTGTGTGTGTGTGTGTGTGTGTGTGTGTGTGTGTGTGTGTGTGTGTGTGTGTGTGTGTGTGTGTGTGTGTGTGTGTGTGTGTGTGTGTGTACTCGCCTATTTTTGGTTGCAGGGGTGGAGACTTGGCTTCTTTCCCCGTCTCTTCACTGATCACTACTAGGTTCGCTCTCCCCTTGCTCATTGAGCTTAATCATACTTGTTCTTAAAGCTATGTATGGATATTTTCTCCACTACATCACCTTCCTGACTATTCCACTTCCTGACAACTCTGTGACTGAAGAAATGCTTCCTAACATCCCTGTGATTCATCCGAGTCTTCAACTTCCAAATGTGACCCCTTGTTGCTGTGTCCCATCTCTGGAACATCCTGTTTCTTTTCACCTTGTCAATTCTTCTCAGTATTTTATATGTCGTTATCATATTCCCCCTCTCTCTCTTGTCCTCCAGTGTCGTCAGGTCGATTCCTTTCCTCGTAGGACATGCCCCTTATCTACTAGTCTTGCTGCAAACCTTTGCACTTTCTCTAGTTCTCCTTACGTGCTTTGGATAGGTGTGGGTTCCAAATTGGTGCTACATACACGGTGTACAGGGTCCTGAACGATTCCTTATTGAAATGTCGGAATGCTGTTCTTTGGATTGCTAGGTGCCCGTATGCTGCAGCAGTACTTTTGGTTGATGTGTGCCTCAGGAGATGTGCCCGGTGCTATACTCACCCCAAGATCCTTTTCTTTGACTGAGGTTTATAGTCTCTGGCCCCCTAGACTGTACTCCATCTGCGGTCTTCTTTGTCCTTCCCCAATCTTCATGACTTTGCACTTGGTGGGGTTGAACCCCAGGAGCCAGTTGCTGAACCAGGTACGGCCTGTCAAGATCCTTATGTAGTTATGTCTGGTCCTCGTCCGATTGAATTCTTCTCATCAACCTCACATAATCTGCAAACTGGGACACTTCTGAGTCTATTCCTTCTGTCAAGTCGTTCACAAGCACCAGAATAGCACCAATTCCAGGACTGACCCCTGTGGAGCCCCGCTCGTCACAGGCGCCCACTCTGACACCTCACCACGTACCATGACCCGCTGTTGTCTTCCTGACAGGTATTCCCTAATCTATTGCAGTGCCTTCCTTGTTATCCCTGCCTGGTCCTCCAGCTTTTGCACTAATCTCTTGTGTGGTACTGTGACAAACGCCTTCTTACAGTCCAAGAAAACGCAATCTATCCACCCTTCTCTCTCTTTTGTCTTACTGCTGTTACCTGTGATGGAACTTCAGTAGGTTTGTGACACAGGATTTCCCGTCCTGAAACCGTCCTGGCTGTCGTTGATAAGCTCATTCCTTTCTAGGTGCTCCAACACTCTTCTGATAATCTTCCCCATGACTTTGCGTATTATACATGTTAGTGACACTGCTCTGTAGTTTAATGCTTCGTGTCTGTCTTTATTTTTAAACTGGACTATATTTGCTGTCCTCCATACTCCATACTTATTAGTGGTACACACAGCACCTCTGCTCCTTCTCTCAGTACCCATGGAGAGATGTTATCCGGCCTCATCTCCTTTGAGGTATCTACTCACTTAGCAGCCTCTTCAGTTCCTCGGTTATATGTATTGTGTTCATTTGAGCTCCTCACATACTTCACGGTCGTTTCTTGTGATCTCCCCTCCTTCGTTCCTCAGCCTGATTACCTGGCCCATGACTCTTGTTTTCCTCCTGATGTGGCTACAGAACAGCTTCAGGTCAGATTTCGCTTTCGTTGCTATGTCATTTTCGTATTGTCGTTGGGCCTCCCTTCTTACCTGTGCATATTCATTTCTGGCTCTATCAAACCTCTCCTTATTCTCCCGAGTCCTTTGCCTTCTATACTTCTTCCATTCTCTAGCTAACTTAGTTTTGGCCTCTCAACACCTCAGGGTGAACCAAGAGCTCATTCTTTATTCCTCGTTATTTCTGCTACCCTTGGATACAAACCTCTCAGCTTCCTTGCATATTGTTGTGACATATTCCATCATCTCGTTTACTGACTTCCTTGCCATTTCTCTCTCCCACTGAACTCCGTGCAGGAAATTATTCATGTCTGTGTAGTTCTCTCTTGTAGTCTGGCTTCATTCGTTCTGCCCTTCTGCTTCCCTCTCCACTTGTAACTCTAAGTATTCGAAGCTCAGAACTATATGATCACTGGCCCCGAGGAGTCTATCATATGTGATGTCCTCAATATATGCACTACTCAAGGTGAATACTAGATCCAGTCTTGCTGGTTCATCCTCTCCTCTCTCTCTGGTAGTGTCCTTTACGTGTTGGTACATGAGGTTTCCCAGTACCACCTCCATCATTTTAGCCCTCAACGTTTCTGGGCCTCCATGTGGCTCCAGGTTCTCCCATTGGATTTCTTTGTGATTGAGGTCACCCATAATCAGCAACTTTGCTCTACTCGCAGGAGCCCTTCTGGCCACTTCATGCCCGCGTGTCAACCATCCCTTTATTACCTGTGTGTGTGTGTGTGTGTGTGTGTGTGTGTGTGTGTGTGTGTGTGTGTGTGTGTGTGTGTGTGTGTGAGAGAGAGAGAGAGATAGATAGAGGTATTGAGGTCAGAGAGCCATGGAATACTTATAAGAAGGCAGTGTTAGAGTGAACAGAAATAGTTTGTCGATATAAAAGGGTGGGTTCGGGAAAGGAGAGAAGCTATTGTTATAATGCCATGGTTAACAAGTTGGTAAGGAGAAAATGTTAGCATACGAGATGATTTTGCCAAGTATAATGATATACGGTGGGTATTACATGGAGAGTATAACAGAGGTTAAAAGATTTGAGTGAAATAAACCATATGAAAGAGTGGGTAAGGTTTTATCAACAAATTTTGTTCAGAATACGAAAAAGTTTTTGAGTTCAATAAACCGAAATATTCCAGGGAACAGATGGATTTGACAGTGAAAAATAAAAGTAGGGAGTTATTTATAGGGAGGTGGATGAATATATTGGTAAGACTGAGGGAATATTTTAAGAAGCTGTGAAATGTTGGAGAGAGAGTAAGAGAGAGAGAGAGAGAGAGAGAGAGGAAAGAGAGAGAATGACTTCATACATGGGGCATGAAATCATTGCTTTTTTTCGGAGTGAGGAAGAGCCAGATGTGAGTGTGGGGGAGATGTGTGTATATCAGATGGTTGATGAAAGATGGTTAAAGCAGCTGGGATAGATCTTATCAAGATAAATATTAAAAGTCGGTTGAGATATAGCTTCGGATTGGTTGGTGCATTTGTACAATAAATGCATGAAGAGCGGGAAGGTACCTAGGGATTGGCAGACAGCAATAGTTCTTTTGTATACGGGAGGAAAATAGGGAATATAAGAATTATAGGGGAATAAGCTTATGAACGAATAAAGAGAAAGATGGACGAGGAATTTGAACTGTCGTGCTGGGATTAACAGGTCCAACACTTTACTACTTTCAATCCCAGGACTACGTTTCAATCCCTCTACCTTGAAGAGGTAGCCTGAATTTTTTTCTGCTGTTAACTCGAGAACGTCTCATCAGACTGGCTTCAACTTTTCAAAATTTGTGTATGATAACGAGGTACAATTTTTTTGGAACTGGCATGTCTATGTGCCTTATAACCAAACCTGAACCCATTCCTAGAATTATGGAATTTCTAAGATAACTTGCAAAATCCTCAACGGAGGAGTTTCAAAAAAAAAAAAAAACGCGGAGAATGAAATTCAGATATATAGGTGTAGACTTGACTATTTTAAGTGCCATATTGTCAGAATTTTTTACTCCCATTAAATCACGTTAAATAATTTTTCAGTTAACCTCTTGTGAACGGCATCAGTATTTAATGACTGCTGCAGCTTAGAGCCGGGATTGTACCCATTAAGTCTCTCCTGCGTGCAGGCAAATTTAGGCAAGATTACAAAAGGAATCATTGGAATCCATGACATAACTGGAGAATGACTCATCTGATCGGCTTTAAATTTTGATTACGATCTTAATTTTCCAAAACATATGATGCACGCTGACAGAGTGCCAATTTTAATGAATAAATAGTGAATAGTGAATAAATAGTAGTCTTTGTTCAAAAACTAATTAATGCTTTTTCTCACTGGCTTCAAAATACTGACGATGTATTCTATAAAATATGTGCAATAAATTTAGTCATACTAGGTACAAATTTGAAATTTTATTGTAATAGTTAAAAACTTGGAATCATTGAAATCAGATCAATCACTGAAGAATGCCTATTTTAATTTGCTTGATTGGAGGTTTTATTAAAACACAATTTGTGACTCTGAGATTTGTCAATTTCAAATTGCCAGTTTTATTATGCAAATTGCTTCAATCAAATAATTAAATATAATAAAATTAAATGCTAAACCCGGAAGAGTCGTACAATACTGAAGGGAGGGATGAGTTCAAGGAGGTTAGGAACGACTGAGGTTCATGAGTGTTCAAGGGTGAGGGGTTAGTGAGGTGAGGGGTTAGTGAGGTGAGGGGTTAGTGAGGTGAGGGTTAGTGGGTGAGGGGTAGTGAGGTGAGGGGTTAGTGAGGTGAGGGGTTAGTGAGGTGAGGGGTTAGTGAGGTGAGGGGTTAGTGAGGTGAGGGGTTAGTGAGGTGAGGGTTAGTGAGGTAAGGGTTAGTGAGGTAAGGGTTAGTGAGGTGAGGGGTTAGTGAGGTAAGGGTTAGTGAGGTAAGGGTTAGTGAGGTAAGGGTTAGTGAGGTAAGGGTTAGTGAGGTAAGGGTTAGTGAGGTAAGGGTTAGTGAGGTAAGGGTTAGTGAGGTAAGGGTTAGTGAGGTAAGGGTTAGTGAGGTAAGGGCTAGCGAGGTAAGGGTTATCGAGGGTAAGGGTTAGCGATGTAAGGGTTAGTGATGTAAGGGTTAGTGAGGTAAGGGTTAGTGAGGTGAGGGGTTAGTGAGGTAAGGGTTAGTGAGGTAAGGGTTAGTGAGGTAAGGGTTAGTGAGGTAAGGGTTAGTGAGGTAAGGGTTAGTGAGGTAAGGGCTAGCGAGGTAAGGGTTATCGAGGTAAGGGTTAGCGATGTAAGGGTTAGTGATGTAAGGGTTAGTGAGGTGAGGGGTTAGTGAGGTGAGGGGTTAGTGAGGTGAGGGGTTAGTGAGGCGAGGGGTTAGTGAAGTGAGGTGTTAGTGAAGTGAGGGGTTAGTGAGGCAAGGGTTAGCCAAGTGAGGAGTTAGTGAGGTGAGGGTTAGTGAGGTGAGGGTTAGTGAGGTGAGGGGTTAGTGAGGTAAAGGTTAGTGAGGTAAGGGTTAGTGAGGTAAGAGTTAGTGAGGTAAGGGTTAGTGAGGTAAGGGTTAGTGAGGTAAGGGTTAGTGAGGTGAGGGTTAGTGAGGTGAGGGTTAGTGAGGTGAGGGTTAGTGAGGTAAGGGTTAGTGAGGTAAGGGTTAGTGAGGTAAGGGTTAGTGAGGTAAGGGTTAGTGAGGTGAGGGTTAGTGAGGTGAGGGTTAGTGAGGTGAGGGTTAGTGAGGTGAGGGTTAGTGAGGTAAGGGTTAGTGAGGTAAGGGTTAGTGAGGTAAGGGTTAGTGAGGTAAGGGTTAGTGAGGTAAGGGTTAGTGAGGTAGGAGTTAGTGAGGTAGGAGTTAGTGAGGTGAAGGTTAGTGAGGTAAGGGTTAGTGAGGTAAGGGTTAGTGAGGTAAGAGTTAGTGAGGTAAGAGTTAGTGAGGTAAGGGTTAGTGAGGTAAGGGTTAGTGAGGTAAGGGTTAGTGAGGTAAGGGTTAGTGAGGTAAGGGTTAGTGAGGTAAGAGTTAGTGAGGTAAGGGTTAGTGAGGTAAGGGTTAGTGAGGTAAGGGTTAGTGAGGTAAGAGTTAGTGAGGTAAGGGTTAGTGAGGTAAGGGTTAGTGAGGTAAGGGTTAGTGAGGTAAGGGTTAGTGTAGGTAGGGTTAGTGAGGTAAGAGTTAGTGAGGTAAGGGTTAGGAGGTAAGGGTTAGTGAGAGTAAGGTTAGTGAGGTAAGGGTTAGTGAGGTAAGGGTTAGTGAGGTAAGAGTTAGTGAGGTAAGGGTTAGTGAGGTAAGGGTTAGTGAGGTAAGAGTTAGTGAGGTAAGGTTAGTGAGGTAAGGGTTAGTGAGGTAAGGGTTAGTGAGGTAAGGGTTAGTGAGTAAGAGTTAGTGAGGTAAGGGTTAGTGAGGTAAGGGTTAGTGAGGTAAGGGTTAGTGAGGTAAGGGTTAGTGAGGTAAGGGTTAGTGAGGTAAGAGTTAGTAGGTAGAGTTAGTGAGGTAGGGTTAGTGAGGTAAGGGTTAGTGAGGTAAGGGTTAGTGAGGTAAGGGGTTTGTGAGGTAAGGGTTAGTGAGGTAAGGGTTAGTGAGGTAAGAGTTATGAGGTAAGGGTTAGTGAGGTAAGGGTTAGTGAGGTAAGGGTTAGTGAGGTAAGAGTTAGTGAGGTAAAAGGGGTTTGTGTAGGTAAGGGTTAGTGAGGTAAGGGTTAGTGAGGTAAGGGTAGTGAGGTAAGGGTTAGTGAGGTAAGAGTTAGTGAGGTAAGGGTTAGTGAGGTAAGGGTTAGTGAGGTAAGAGTTAGTGAGGTAAGGGGTTTGTGAGGTAAGGGTTAGTGAGGTAAGGGTTAGTGAGGTAAAAGGGGTTTGTGAGGTAAGGGTTAGTGAGGTAAGGGTTAGTGAGGTAAGGGTTAGTGGAGTAAGAGTTAGTGAGGTAAGAGTTAGTGAGGTGAAGGTTAGTGAGGTAAGGGTTAGTGAGGTAAGAGTTAGTGAGGTAAGAGTTAGTGAGGTAAGGGTTAGTGAGTAAGGGTTAGTGAGGTGGGGGGTGGGGGGGGGGTTAGTGAGGCGAGGGGTTAAATGAAGTGAGGGGTTAGTGAGGTGAGGGTTAGTGAGGTGAGGGTTAGTGAGGTGAGGGTTAGTGAGGTGAGGGTTAGTGAGGTGAGGGTTAGTGGAGGTGAGGGTTAGTGAGGTGAGGGTTAGTGAGGTGAGGGTTAGTGAGGTAAGGGTTGTGAGGTAAGGGGTTTGTGAGGTTTAAGGGGTTTGTGAGGTAAGGGTTGTGAGGTAAGGGTTTTCTGAGGTGAAGGTTAGTGAGGTGAGGGTTAGTGAGGTAAGGGTTAGTGAGGTAAGGGTTAGTGAGGTAAGGGTTTGTGAGGTAAGGGGGTTAGTGAGGTAAGGGGTTAGTGAGGTAGGGTTAGTGAGGTAAGGGTTAGTGAGGTAAGGGTTAATGAGGTAAGGGTTAATGAGGTAAGGGTTAGTGAGGTAAGGGTTAGTGAGGTAAGGGTTAGTGAGGCGAGGGTTAGTGAGGCGAGGGTTGTGAGGCGAGGGTTAGTGAGGCGAGGGGTTTGTAAGGCGGGGTTAGTGAGGTAAGGGTTAGTGAGGTAAGGGTTAGTGAGGTAAGGGTTAGTGAGGTAAGGGTTAGTGAGGTAAGGGTTATGAGGTAAAAAGGGTTAGTGAGGTAAGGGTTAGTGAGGTAAGGGTTAGTGAGGTAAGGGTTAGTGAGGTAAGGGTTAGTGAGGCGAGGGTTAGTGAGGTAAGGGTTAGTGAGGCGAGGGTTAGTGAGGGGAGGGTTAGTGAGGTAAGGGTTAGTGAGGTTAAGTTTAGTAAAGTGAGGGTTAGTATGGGTCATGGCGAGGGCAAAAATAAAAATAAAATCAAGGTTGGTGCAACAATTTTGTTTATTCAAAGTTAAAGAAAGTCTCCATCAAAGGTGGGACTTTCAGTGAGGAGGCCAGTGTGTTGGGGTTGAGAAAATGGAAGTGAATTTTGCGTGCCCGCTGATAGACAAGGTAATCTGTTAAGGTTCTGTAAACTGCCAATGTAGCCCTCCAATCCTTGGGCCTAGAAAAACTAGTCCAATTTATTCTAGCAGTAGAAAATTTAAACCACTGAGAGGTGGCCCAGTGTGAAATTCGATCAGTGGTTTTTTGGAAAAGTTACCACAAGGTGACAGTCGACATCTGCAGAAGCCATAGCACAATCATTTACATAAAGAGACAACCAAATTTGTGAAGGGAGAGCAGAGGCAAGCAGGAAAAAGGTGGTGCTAAGAATAAAGTCCTGAGGGACACCAGCTTCGATGAAATCAGGGTAAAATCTTATTAACTCTGACACGGAAGTGCCTCTCTGACAAGAAATCATTAAGGAAAAGCAGCAAATTACCTTGAAGGAGCATAGAACAAACCTGGTAAATGTTTATAGGGGGATAAGCATTTACCAGGGGTCAGTAGTAGATCGGCCTATACGAGAGCGAAATTGACTAAGTGTTTGTTAACTAAGCGTTCTAACAAACTTAAAATTGGCCTAATAAGAACACTTGGTCTGTGATGAGAGGAGTAATGGTCTGAAATACTCGGCTTACAAGACAGGCCAACGGCGGTTTTCCATCGAAGAGGAAGAACCCTTTGAGATCAAAAAAGATCGGAGAGTCGTAAGAGGACAATGAACACCAGAGGATGTAGTTGTTGAAGTATACATTATGGATGCCATCAGGCCAAGCTGCAGACGAACGGCCAGTGGAAAGTGTTTAAGTTCACCGAATGTAGAGGGCGTGGTTAGGTTAGGTAAGGTTTGTCAGGACAAGACAAGTGTTTCCTGACGCGGGTCTTAGATGATGACCCACCTTTGGAGCGTTGGTCATCTGACCGAGGCCTTCCGCTGGCTTACTGCTCCACCCCTTTAAAAATTATGGCCATTTATAACCATTTTCCATTGTGTTGGATATATAGAGGGCTTGGTATAAGACTCTTCAGTGCAGGAAGTAAAATCTAAAAACACTGACTTTCGCAGAATTGGAGAAAAGAAAAAAGGGTGAGATGGAGCCCTTGAAATTTGCGGGCACGATGATATCTAATTGTTGTGGAAATCTCTCCAGCGACCATAAAAATGGAAGCAGGGGTCTGGAGAATACTCGGCACTAAACTCCCGTACCTAATTCCAAACTGGACTCGAAGTAGAAGTGACAGTAGACACACAAGCCCGCCAAGTACGATTCAAATCTCAAATTTCACGGTGAGCAAACATCCTCACCCATTTAAAATCTAGGACCCAACTCGTGATTCAGTTGTAACAGTAGCGGCCCCACGCGTCACCGGTCAATCGCACTGCATGAGACCAAGCAGGAGACTACTAGGGTACACATTTTTCGAGAATGTTTACCTTTAGGCATGGAGACTACACTCGAGGCTGTAGTCAGAATAGAGGCAAAAAGTTGTAGCAATTCGTCTGAAGACGACGAAGGAGAGATGAACCTCAAGGAAAGTGATATGGCGTGAATAAAGTATCCAATCCGTTCGATCAGACTGCCAATTGGAGCAGCAAGGAAAGGGGAGGGGGTCGAATGAATGAACGAAGAGAACAGGAAAATGATAAATTTCGCTTAGATCAGGTACAGTGACTAATTTAAGTGCTATAGAAGAAAAGCTAATGGAAAAAATCTAGTGTACATGAAAGAGCACGAGTGCGAGGGGAGAAATGTGTAGGGGTTGAGGTATTTAAAACATGGAGAGGAAGAAAATTGAAAAGTGTCTCAAACTGGTGTCCCCAAGAGTCACAGTGTGACCCTGTCCAAAGGAAATGATGAGCATTAAAATCACCCAGTAAAATGAGTGGTGGGGGTAAGGAAGAAATCAGAAAATTAAAATCATAGATAATGAGCGAGAAATATAGGAAAATCAGATCGTGCGCTACATGCTCAAATAGAGACGAGCTACAGTTTAATGATGTGGAGAACGAGAGTGCACAAAAAGCTCACTCTTGTTAAAGGCCTCATCGGGAAAAAGGATCAAGTGATTGCCAAAATGAAAAAATTATTAGCCGGAGATAAAAAAAGACAACAGTGGAGTGTAATTTTGGTTCTTGTAAACAGACACATACAACAGAAAACTGGGAGAGTAATAATTAGAGCTCTTCTCAGTTTTCCCTGTATCCATTGCAAAAAAGCCATTAACAGTGAGTAGGAACACAACGGCGACAGAAAGTAGTTGGGTCTATGGGCTAGAATGGTCTGTGGTGGCAGCGGTAAGTTGCAAACAAGTGATCTACAAGTGATCTACAAGTGAATCCGAGAAGAAAGATGATGGATAGGAGTAGGTGTAGGAGATTGCGGAAGGTGAGAATGTAGAGGTATGGGAGCTGGGTCACTGTCCATCACTGGTTTCGTCTCTTCGACAAAGTCCGACGTGGCTTCAGCAGTTTCCGCAGACAAGGAAACAATAGGAAGCATGATGTAAGAGGAGAAAGATGTGGGTGGTGTTGAGGAGACACATTGACAGTAACCAAAGGAGAAAACACAAAGGGGTGAAGGTATATTAGAAGAATGTAACCTGAGCGGGGATTGACAGACGAGGGGAGGATGGATGTCCACACCTGTCACCGAAGCAGGAGGCAATAAGCAAGACTCAGAGATAGGAAAAACTGAGCGTGGGGGAACAATACGCATATAGGGAGTTTTGGTGACTTAAAAGTGTTGAAGGAAAAGACGAAGGCTTAGCCAGCCAGGGTAGGCTGTGGGGGAGAGAGAAATATGTGGGATAGAGGAAGATGAAAGTGTAGGACGTCAGAGACAGGCACTGCGTAAGGGATGGAGACATGAGTGACTATGACAAAGGCTACAACAGGGCCCTGAGGGCGTCAAATAACTCTGGAGTAAGAAAGCTGTGTAAATCTTCCTTGAAGACGGAGGTGAGAAACACAGCACAAGAGAGTCCCTCTTTAAAACAACGGATTCCTCATTCCCGGAAGAAAACCAGGCAACGATTAGAATACGCAGAGGTGAGCCTCTTTACAATTAAAGCAAGTGGGGAGCTGGCTGTAGGATGGATTGTTATAGTCAGCCGCACCACAGATCTGGCATTTTGTGAGTGACCTACAAGACCTGACCGAGTGGCCAAAGCACCAGCAATTTCTGCACTGTTGAGGAATAGGGATTAAGCCCAGCACTACATATGTGTGTGGTGTGTGTGTGTGTGTGTGTGTGTGTGTGTGTGGTGTGTGTGTCCTCTCCTATTTGTACTCACCTATTTGTGGTTGCAGGGGTCGAGTCTTAGCTCCTGGCCCCGCCTCTTCACCGGTCGCTACTGGGCCCTCTCTCTCCCCGCTCCATGAGCTTTATCAAACCTCGTCTTAAAACTGTGTATGGTTCCTGCCTCCACTACGTCATTTTCTAGGCTATTCCACTGCCTTACAACTCTATGACTGAAGAAATACTTCCTACTATCTCTCTGACTCATTTGTGTCTTCAACTTCCAATTGTGGCCTCTTGTTTCTGTGTCCCCTCCCTGGAACATCCTGTCTTTGTCCACCTTGTCTATTCCACGCAGTATTTTATATGTCGTTATCATGTCTCCCCTGACCCTCCTGTCCTCCAGTGTCGTCAGGCCGATTTCCCTTAATCTTTCTTCATAGGACATTCCCCTTAGCTCTGGAACCTTGTCGCAAACCTTTGTACTTTCTCTAGTTTCTTGACGTGCTTTATCAAGTGCGGGTTCCAAACAGGTGCTGCATACTCCAGTATGGGCCTGACATACACGGTGCACAGTGTCTTGAATGATTCCTTACTAAGGTATCGGAATGCTGTTCTCAGGTTTGCCAGGCGCCCATATGCTGGACCAGGTGTCCAGTCTGTCCAGGTCTCTTTGAAGTCCTGCCTGGTCCTCATCAGATTTAATTCTCCTCATTAACTTCACATCATCTGCAAACAGTGACACTTCTGAGTCTAACCCTTCCATCATGTCGTTCACATATACCAAAAATAGCACTGGTCCTAGGACCGACCCCTGTGGGACCCCGCTCGTCACAGGTGCCCACTGTGATACATCATTGCGTACCATGACTCGTTGTTGCCTCCCTGTCAGGTATTCTCTGATCCATTGCAGTGCCCTTCCTGTTATATGCGCCTGATGCTCTAGCTTCTGCACTAATCTCTTGTGAGGAACTGTGTCAAAGGCCTTCTTGCAGTCCAAGAAGATGCAATCAACCCACCCCTCTCTCTCGTGTCTTCTGTTATTTTATCATAAAACTCCAGAAGCTTTGTGACACAAGATTTGCCTTCCGTGAATCCGTGCTGGTTGGCATTTATACTCTTGTTCCGTTCCAGGTGCTCCACCACTCTCCTCCTGATAATCTTCTCCATAATTTTGCATACTATACACGTCAATGACACAGGTCTATAGTTTAGTGCCTCTTTTCTGTCTCTTTTTTTAAAAATGGGAACTACATTTGCCGTCTTCCATACCTCAGGTAGTTGCCCAGTTTCCAGGGACGTGTTGAAGATTGTGGTAAGTGGCACGCACAACATATCTGCTCCCTCTCTAAGGGCCCACGGGGAGATGTCCGGTCCCAGTGTGTGTGTGTGTGTGTGTGTGTGTACTCACCTATTTGTGGTTGCAGGGGTCGAGTCACAGCTCCTGGCCCCGCCTCTTCGCTGATTGCTACTAGGTCCTCTCTCTCCCTGCCAAATGAGCTCTATCATACCTCGCCTTAAAAGTATGTATGGTTCCCGCCTGACTACTCTATGACTGAAGAAATACTTCCTAACATCCCTTTGATTCATCTGAGTCTTCAACTTCCAATTGTGACCTCTTGTGTCTGTGTCCCTTCTCTGGAACATCCCGTCTTTGTCCACCTTGTCTATTCCGTGCAGTATTTTGTATGTCGTTATCATGTCTCCCCTGACTCTCCTGTCCTCCAGTGTCGTCAGGCCGATTTCCCACAACCTTTCTTCGTAGGACAATCCCCGTAGCTCTGGGACTAGTCTTGTTACAAACCTTTGCACTTTCTCTAATTTCTTGACGTGCTTGACCAGGTGTGGGTTCCAAACTGGTGCTGCATACTCCAGTATGGGCCTGACGTAAATGGTGTACAGAGTCCTTACTGGTGTACGAATCCTTACTGAGGTATCGGAACGCTATCCGTAGGTTTGCCAGGCGCCCGTATGCTGCAGCAGTTATCTGATTTATGTGCGCCTCAGGAGATATGCTCGGTGTTATACTCACCCCCAGATCTTTTTCCTTGAGTGAGGTTTGCAGTCTTTGGCCACCTAAACTATATTGTGTCTGCGGTCTTCTTTGCCCTTCCCCAATCTTCATGACTTTCCATTTTGCAGGGTTAAATTCAAGGAGCCAGTTGCTGGACCAGGCTTGTAGCCTGTCCAGGTCTCTTTGTAGTCCTGCCTGATCCTCATCCGATTTGATTCTTCTCATTAACTTCGCATCATCTGCAAACAAGGACACTTCTGAGTCTATCCCTTCCGTTATGTCGTTCACATATACCAAGAACAGCACAGGCCCTAGGACTGACCCCTGTGGAACCCTGCTTGTCACAGGCGCCCACTCTGACACCTCGTCGCGTACCATGACTCGTTGTTGCCTCCCTGTCAGGTATTCTCTGATCCATTGCAGTGCCTTTCCTGTTGTGTGCCTGATCCTCTAGCTTTTGCAGTAACCTCTTGTGAGGAACTGTGTCGAAGGCCTTCTTGCAGTCCAAAAATATGCAGTCGATCCACCCCTCTCTCTCTCTTCTCTTACTTCTGTCACCTTGTCATAAAACTCTAGTAGGTTTGTGACACAGGATTTTCCTTCCCTGAAACCGTGCTGGTTGTCAATTATACACTTGTTTCTTTCCAGGTGCTCCACCACTCTCCTCCTGATGATGATCTCCATGACTTTGCATACTATACACGTTAGTGATACAGGTCTGTACTTTAGTGCCTCATGTCTGTCTCCCTTTTTAAAAATTGGGACTACATTTGCCATTTTCCATACCTCAGGGAGTTGCCAAGTTTCAAATGATGTGTTGAAGATCTTTGTTAATGGCTCACATAATATCTCTGCTCCCTCTTTAAGGACCCATGGAGAGATGTTGTCTGGTCCCACCGCCTTTGAGGTGTCAAGTTGGCATAGCAGCTTCTTCACCTCCTCCTTGGTTATATGTACCTCATCCAGCACTTGCTGGTGTGCCCCCCAGTTCTGATTTCCTGGAGTTCTACTGGTTTCCACTGTAAATACCTCTTTAAATCTTGTGTTGAGGTCCCGACATACCTCTCGGTCGTTTCTTGTGAATTCCCCATCACTCTTCCTCAGTCTGATTACCTGGTCCTTGACTGTTATTTTCCTCCTGGTGTGGCTGTACAACAGCTTTGGGTCAGTCTTTACTTTTGATGCTATATCATTTTCATATTGTCTCTGAGCCTCCCTTCTTATCTGTGCATATTCGTTTCTGGCTCTTCGGCTAATCTCTTTATTTTCCTGAGTTCTCTGTCTTCTGTACCTTTTCCATTCTCTAGTACACCTAGTTTTTGCCTCCCTACACCTTTGGGTGAACCAAGGACTCGTTCTGTTCTTCCCATTATTTCTGTTTCCCTTGGGAACAAACCTCTCCTCTGCCTCCTTGCATTTTGTTGCCACATAGTCCATCATTTCTTGTACTGGTTTTCCTGTCAGTTCCCTCTCCCACTGAATGTCTTGAAGGAAGTTCCTCATGCCTGAGTAGTTCCCTCTTTTGTAGTTTGGTTTTTCCCAGCCTATTCCTGTTACTCTCTACACTTGGAGCTCAACTATGTAGTCAAAGCACAGACCCACATCATCACTAGCTCCCAGGGGCCTTTCATACATGATACCCTCGATGTCCGAACTACTCAAGGTGAATACAAGGTCCAGTCTTGCTGGTTCATCCTCTCCTCTCTCTCTCTCTTTGGTAGTGTCTCTAACATGTTGATGCATGAGGTTTTCCAGTACCACATCCATCATCTTGACTCTCCATGTTTTGGGGCCCCCATGGGACTCCAGGTTTTCCCAGTCAATCTCCTTGTGATTGAAATCACCCATAACTAGTAACTTTGCTCCCCTTTCGCCCGTGCCATCCATTCCTTCCATTTTCTCAAAACCCCACTGGTTTTTAATGAGCAGTGCTACTCCTCCTCCCCCTCTCCTCCCTCTGTATTTCCTGAGGATTTGATATCTGGATGGAAAGATTAAATCTGTTACTATTCTGGTGAGTTTTGTTTCTGTGAGTGCTATTATGTCTGGGGATGTCTCCTTGATTCTTTCGTGCCACTCCTCATACTTGTTTGTTATTCCATCTGCATTTGTATACCACACCCTTCAACATCTTTTCTAAGACTGTTGTCTGGGAGGTGTATTGGGGTTGGGGAAGTGGGAGACCTGGTAAGGAACTATGGGTTGTTGCTGTGGGGTTGGAGTTTGTAATGTAGTGGGTGGGGGCATTGGATGTGGCATGGGTGTTTTGATTTAGAGTTTTTGGTTGCACTGGGTTGACCTGGTTGGGAGGCTTCAAATAGGAAGTTGTGAGGGAGGCTGTATTTGATCTTCTTCCTCGGTCTGGGATCTCCTGTCTGTCTTCTCCATCCCCTCTCTTTCCTCCTTTCGCCTTTGTACCATCTCTCTCAGTTTCTGCTTTTCTCCTTGTGTTCTGTCGCGGTCGAGATACTCCTTCCTGTATGCCGGCATGTCCCTTAATCGTGCTTTCTCCTGCAGGATCCTGTTCTGAGTTGCTTCTGCCTTGAAGGTCACTTTCACTGGCCGGGTTCTTTTTTTTTACAAACCCCCCTATTCTCCGAAAATTTTCCAGCTGGGTCATGTCGTCTTCTCCTATTGCTTTCATGATGCTTTCAATTTTTTTCCCCTTGTTTTCTTGCTTCATATGTTTCCCCTTCAACTTCCTGGAGCCCATACACAAAGACTGACCTCACCCCTTTCATTTTTCCCAAACTGCGTATCCCTGTGTATCCCTCATTTAATTTGGTTTCCCCTCCATGCAGCTTTCCTTTCTTCGTTTCACTGGCTAATGTACTTGGGCTCATGGCCTGCCATTTTCCCTTCTCGGTTTTCCCTTAGGCTCTGCTGTTGTCTGTTAGGGCCTTCACATAAAGCTTAGCTTTCTTTACTACAGTCTCCTCTGATAGAGCCTCTCCATGCAGTTGTGCTCCTTCTTTCCCTACTGTCCCTACTGTGTGTGTGTGTGTGTGTGTGTTTTGTGTGTGTGTGTGTGTGTGTTGTGTGTGTGTGTGTGTGTGTGTGTGTGTCTGTGTGTGTGTGTGTGTCTGTGTGTGCCTGTCCAGTGGTGTGTCTGTGTGTGTGTCTGTTGTGTGTTGTCTGTGTGTGTGTGGTGTGGTGTGTGTTGTGTGTGTGTGTCTGTGTCTGTGTGTGTGTGTGTGTGTGTGTGTGTGGTGTGTGTGTGTGTTGTGTGTGTGTCTGTGTGTGTCTGTGTGTGTCTGTGTGTGTCTGTGTCTGTGTGTGTCTGTGTGTGTCTGTGTGTGTCTGTTGTGTCTGTGGGGGTCTGTGTGCGTGTGTGCGCGCGTGTGTGTCTGTTCGTCTGTCTCGTGCCCAATAGGTAAAACTGGTTAATTGGCAAGAACTCGTTTAAAATTAAGTCCTTTCTAAAATTTTCTCTTATACGTTTGAAGATATATATTTTTTCAATTATGTTAATATAAAAATTAATAATTTTGTACCAAACGAACCTTAGAAAACTTACCTAACCTTATTATAACAAGCTCAATTTACTTTAGCCTAATCATGCTAAATATATTTTAGGTAAGTTTACAATAATTTAATTATAAACAATGAGTTTTTTTTTTCGTTAGATTCAGAATATTTTTTGCGAAATTATTGCATAGACAAATTTTCGCTTGCCTTATCTGAAAATATTCACTTCATACTTCTCTCCAGTCTAATATCCAATCTTTCATTACCTATTTTTTGGTTATAATCACCTTGTTCTTTCCTATGTCTACTTTCAACTTCCTTCTTTTCATACCCTCCCAAATTCGTCCACCAACTTCTGCAACTTCTCTTCAGTTTCTCCCAAAACCACAATATCATCAACAAAAAGCAACTCTGACATCTCCCATTTTGTGCTAATCTTTTAATCCAACACCTCATCCTAACACCCGAACATTCACTTCTCGTACAACTCCATCTATAAATATATTGAACAACCACGGTGACATCACACATCCTGGTCTAAAGCCTACCTTTACTTCGAAATAATCTCCATCTCTCCTACATACTCTAACCTGAGTCTCAGTATTCTCTCAAAAACTAGTAGCCTACCACCTATTCCATACACATGCAATATCTCCCACATTGCTTCCTTCTGCACTCTATCATAAGTATTTTCTAAATCCATAAATGCAACACAAACCTCTTTACCCTTCACTGTAAGCATTTGAATGGATAGTAAAGGGAAGGAAGAGAAAGGGAGAGGAGAGCTGAGAGTAATTAAATTCAATTTGAGGAAGGACACGAGAGGTCCAATGCCTCTGATCAAGAGCCCTCCACTACTTCATGGAAACTCCCCCCTCCTCCTCCTCCTTGAAGGCTGAAACAACTAGAGAATGCTTCTTGTGGTAAGCTTCAAACCTTAAATGCCGGTTTATCTTGATAGGAAGCATTTTCATATTAATTTTAGACTGCGAGAATAACAATTTGCATTTTTTCGCCAGTTTTACCAAAATTAATTTAAAAAAATGAAACCCAAATACTTTTTCTTACAAGATTGTGGAGAATTTTAAATAGAATGAAATGAGAAAAATCTTCTGGGAAAATAAAAAATCTACGGTACTATGGAGCTCAGTTTAACAACGGAAGATTTTCCTATTTTTCGAAACATTTCCAGTGAGCTTTCTCAGACTGTCGTAACTCGAGAACGCCTTATTCGATAGGGCAAGATCCATGGGACTATTGGTATACGTGGGTGACCTGTGCACAGTGCTACTCTGGTCATTCCCAAATTGTGTTACTATGTGACAGGTGGAGACACTGTACAAATAGGAAGTACAAACAGCGAGTACAAATAGGAAGTACAAACAGAGTACAAATAGGAAGTACTTCTGTCTGGTGCTCAGTAGACGGAGGATCAAGCCTCCACGTCTTGCGCTCAATAACCCACATGGGTTTGGCACTTACCATCAATTATATATTTAATGGGGTGTGTAGATGCCATTTTGTCAATTTTAATCTCAAAATAGTATAGCATTATTTTACATTAATGCTTTATTTGGTCTTTATTCTTGAGAGGGGCTCTTGATCAAAGGTACCGGATTAATCTTCCACTTGCTTGGATTAAATCTGAATGTCTCTCCATCCATGAGCACAAGAAGAAATATAAATGGCATCAATTATCAGTGGTTGATGCTTCGTATGGAGTGAATGGAACGTTTCACTGCTTTACGTTATGTAAGCACAAATTTTGTTGGATGCTTTGCAATGACTGGAAAATGAATCTTCTGATAGGCTTGAAACTTTTAATGCTGATGTTTTTCCTCAAGGGAAACAATCTTTTGAAGATAGGTTGTGTAAGTTTTTATGACAACTTTAGTAATCAAATTTGTTTCTGGTCAGAAATAAATCAGAGTTTACGACTACTTGGTTATCCTGGGTTAAATGAATTTTGTTTATGTTCCTTCAAAATCTGTGTGTCCTTCATACTATAGTTAAAAATAATATTATGTACAGTAAGCATGCATAAAACTTACAGTATTCACTATCTTAAAAGCTAGTCAGTCTTGGGAAAAGTTTGGATTTGATTTTGCTATTTTTGGGAATTCGAGTAATTGAAATATCTCTTCATGTAAGAATTTCGATGTGACATCTGATTAATTTCAACCCTTCCATAATGAAAATTTGACGATACAAGTGAGCGACTTCAAGCTTGGGATACTGGTCCCTTTGCATGGTGTGAGTTAGATTTAGACAGTGTATGTGTCCTAACTACTTAGTGAAGAAATTTGGATAGCAGTTTCAAGATGACTTACTGATGCCTGTTATGAGTTCCTTTAAATCTTCGAACACAAATATTTAACAGCATTATCAGCTTACGTTGCACTCTGCACAACCCCAGTCGCGAGCATTGAGGCACAAGAGGACTGGGATTATGGAATACTGGGATACATTTCTTGCGTCGCATTTATTGATTGGCTTGCAAAAGAAGCGAATGCTTTGGTGGATTAAAGATAACGAATCAAATACAAAGTAGGAGTTGTTTTTTGCTGATGACCCGATTCTTTTGAGAGATTCTGAAGAGAAGTTACAAAGGTTGGTAGACAAATTTAAGAGGGAAAGTAAAAGAAGGAAATTGAAAGTGAGCATTCGAAAGAGAAAGGTAATGAGAGTAACAAGAACTAGATAATGAAAGACAGTTGGAAGTATGGAAGAAGTGATTGTGCTCAGATATTTGGAAGTGGACTTGTCGACGGATGGGCATATGAAAGATAAGGTGAACCACAGAACTGGTGAAGGATAAATAGGTGGGTGGTACAATGAGGCACCTGTGGAGACAATGAACGTTATTCCATCAGGGAAACAAGAGAAATGCACCAGAGTGCGGTGGTACCAACATAATTATATGAGCTTAAAACATGGATTTTCATTGTTGAAGCGAGGAGGATATGACTGAGGGCAATGTATGGTGGGACTATTATGTAGTTAACTGGCAGTTTGAAAAGTAGACGGTGAGAGTTACCAAGAGTACTATTCAGAGCCCTACGTAATTTAGTCACGTGGAAGCGATAAACTCGTTGGGGTGTCACAGAGCCTGAGGAAGAAGTAATTAGGTACACTCCCAAAGGAAGGCAGTTTCAGTTCCTGGAATACAGAGCTCTCGATGGAATAAAGGAACTTGCCTAAAGGAACCTTGCATGTGGAAAAGGTGCAAACGAGACCCTGGCAATATTGTCTGTACCAGCTGTTGTACTGCTTCCAGTGTGTGTGTGTGTGGTGTGTGGTGTGTGTGGTGTGTGTTGTGTGTGTGTGTGTGTGTGTACACGTGCGTGCGTTCGACTTCTTTTATGTTTTTCTACTAAGCTGTGGCGTCGGCGGAGGATGTTTATGTCTGCCTTCTCCGAATTTTTACTAAATTTTCATTGGTTCTCTTTACCCTTTCACTAATACCCGACTACCGATGTTTCTTCTCTGCAGCAGACATAATACTGCGCCTTCATAACTCTGTTATACTGCCCATAATTTAACGTAATACCCTAGACATGGGAACACACACATCCTAACTCACTCTTCTCAATCAGTGCTAGTTATGTCACTCTATAATCACCCACTATTAGATAAACTACTTAAACACTTTTATAGTAAAGAATTGTTCTACCCTTTATGCTAGATATATTTTATATTTTTATATTTACAAGTTGCCACGTTCCTTTTAGCATAGAAAAGTTACTCACTATTTGGTTAAAGCTCGTTCAAAGTAACAGCAGAAGTAGATTTATTTTATGATGAGTAATTATTTGGAATGGTAGGGGAAAAGTTGTTGTTTGACACCTGGTTGGATGATTATCCTAACATATGATTTATGTTGGGTAAGAATGGGTTTTAGACAATTTTCTGTTGTAGAAGACTAAGTCCCATTAACAATCCAACCACTTGCTTTGAAATGGTTGACTCAGACAATTAGGCTACAAAACCATTACCGAGAGAATCGTAGTTCCTACCAATGACACTGAAGCTGTTATTGCAGCATGAAGAAAAGGGCTCTGAAGCAGCATCTCGACATGACAAAGCCAAATGAGATGATTCGTGTATCCTTCAGTACAGCAAAGCATAATTCAGGTGAGCCGATTTTTTTTCTTTATGATACTCTACAATGTAATGATTTTTTATTTGGGGTGTAAAACCTTGGTCTGGAAAGCCTGCGAAGTGACTCGAATATTCACCAAAATTAATTCCCTTCAAGAGAAGGGAATGAATGGGCCTTATGTCTGCTCAGGTATGCAATGAATTGAAGGTAACTTACCATTCTTCATATAAAACATGATAAGTTTATTTAGGATAAATTTTACACAATTTGGATAATTACAATATTTGTCTTATATAATAACATGTGTGTAAATTACCTTTGGAAATAGTCAAAGCTACTTAATTCCTCCCATTTCTCGGGCGACAAATTGTCTATGGTTATAATGCTTTTCTTTGCATTCTTAGAGTTTATCCTGAGTTAATATTCCTCTGGTGTTTAGTAATAGGAAGTATGACGCATATTCCATGCCTCGTATTTAATAATTTTTTAGCATTACTTGCTTCACTGAAACTGTTGAAACGAGCTTCGAGTCGTGGCTGAGGATAAATATATATGGACACGAGGATTAAAACTTTCTTTTAACCCGAAAGGGTTACTAGCTGAGGATAATTCAAGGATGCCAAGCCATGTGCATTTTGGTAGTTAAGACACATAGGCAACAGTTAGGCAAAGTAAAAGGACAAGTGCAACTAATGTGTCATTTTATTGTGGCAACGTTTCGCTCTCCAGGAGCTTTATCAAGCCGTTACAAACAATACATGGACACAGAGGGTATATATAGGCTCAGAGTGAGGTGCAATACTAGTAGTAGTAGTAGTAGTAGTGACAAGTTGTAGTAGTAGTAACACAACGTTGCCACAATAAAATGTCACATTAGTTGCACTTGTGTCCTTTTACTTTACATATTGTCGGTAATTCTACCAGCTTTATTACAACAGTTAGCCAACTTTATTCCGAAACGTTTCGCCTACAGAGTAGGCTTCTTCAGTCGAATACAGAAAATAGGCAGCAACAGTAGAGATGTGAAGATAATGTAATCAGTCCATCACCCTTGAAGTCGTAGATTTGAGGTTGTCAGTCCCTCAGCCTGGAGAAGTTATTCATCCTCTCAGACACTGCAACACAATGGCATCTTGGTACTGAAAACACCTTGGACAACTTTTTCAAGTTAGAATTGTTTGATCTGAGAGGGACCTGACCTCTCAGTGGCTGCATTCTCACTACTACTACTACTACTCTGCACCTCTCCTTCCGACAGTATTTAAGTCTTCGCACTGTCGCTTGATCTTCAGATAGTTCCTGACTATGGAACAGAACTTCTCCAGGCTGAGTGACTGACAACCTCAAATCTACGACTTCAAGGGTGATGGACTGATTACATTATCTTCACATCTCTACTGTTCCTGCCTATTTTCTGTATTCGACTGAAGAAGCCTACTGTGTAGGCGAAACGTTTCGGAATAAAGTTGCCTAACTGTTGCCTATGTGTCTTAACTACCAACCTGTCGGTATTTTATACCATTTTGATATTCATGTGTATTTTGGTGCCCCGGTGGCCTGGTGGCTTAAGCTCTCGCTTCACACACGCAGGGCCCGGGTTCGATTCCCGGCAGGGTGGAAACATTTCGACGTGCTTCCTTACACCTGTTGTCCTGTCATCTCTCACCCTAATCTTGCCACCCTCAACACCACTGTGAATGAGGAGCTGATCAAAATATCGACTTGGATGACAGCCAATAAACTTACGCTTAACACCGACAAAACCTACTATATTATGTTTGGTAGCAGAGCAGTAGATGCACAAATTAACATTAAGATTGACAACACTCTAATTACCAGAAATAATGGGGGCAAATTCCTAGGCTTATACCTTGACAACAACCTGAATTTCAGCACCCATATCCAGCATATAACCAAAAAAGTATCCAAAACGGTTGGGATCCTCTCCAAGATACGATACTACGTGCCGCAAAATGCCCTTCTCACACTATACCACTCACTTATTTATCCATACCTCACCTATGCCATTTGTGCTTGGGGATCAACTGCAGCAACACACCTAAAGCCAATAATAACCCAACAAAAAGCTGCAGTAAGAATACTAAATCTCATCCCTGGCAACACCCCTCCCCCACTCTTCATAGACCTAAACTTACTCCCTGTTCAGTACATCCACACTTACTACTGTGCAATCTACATCTACAGGGCCTTAAACTCTAATATCAACCTTGACCTAAAACGCTTTCTTGATAGTTGTGACAGAACCCACAGGCATAACACCAGACACAAACATCTCTACGACATTCCCCGTGTCCGACTAAACCTTTACAAAAATTCAATGTATGTCAAAGGCCCTAAAATCTGGAATACCCTACCTGAGAACTCTAGAACTGCAGACACATTCATCACCTTCAAAACTACCATTAGAAAACATCTTATCTCCCTGATACACCCTGTCAACTAACTACACGAATACCACCTGGTGGTTCACACTTACACTCACTGACTCATTTGACCATAAACAGAAATATTAATCTCAATCTTAAAATAATGAATCCTGTAATACTCCAATACTGAAACTATGTACTGTGCCAAAACAAAAGCATTTACATTGCTAAACTCACAAACTAGTATTTAGTCACTTAGCCATAATACCAACTAACCTCATAATTTGTAATATTTTACAATTAAGAATAAAACTAAGTCTGCCCGAAATGCCTAGCCATGCTAAGCGTTCTAGTGGTACACACTGTAATCACTATTTTACTACATGTAAACCACACAATAACCAAATTTCTGTAAACTCAGCATTGTAATCCTTATAGAGAATAAACTTTGAATTGAATTGAATTTTTCACCTAGCAGCAAATAGGTACCTGGGTGTTAGTCGACTGGTACTCACCTAGTTGAGGTTGCAGGGGTCGAGTTCTAGCTCCTGCCCCTGGGTAGCATCCCGAGGGACAAGATTGAGGACCCAGATGGAAATAAGTTAAACAGTCCTCGATGACGAACTGACTTTCTTGGGTTATCCTGAGTGGCTAACCCTCCGGGGTTAAAAATCCGAACGAAATCTTATCTTAAGGTAATTCTAGATTAAATTCTACATTATTTACTATACATAACTACTGTTACATTTAAAACTGTGTACGTGACTTTAATAAACAACTTATCCCAATGGAAGTAAGTCACTTACGTGATTTTGTGTTATCCTTGATAAATTGCACACAAGTTACAGTGTAAAACAATCGTGTCATCCAAAACTGTAAAACTGTACCTAAATAAACATACTAACACGTCAGTCAAGATAAGCGCACAGTTACCCTTCCACCAGTAAAGTTTGTCATCACGGAAACTAAGAAAACGAAGAACTCTCATATTCAAGGTAAACTTGAGACTAGTAAATTAATTCAGATATACACAAATACAGTTACATAGATTATCATACATACCAGCATATGTGTAGAGAACCTAGGCTAACCCAAAAAAGTCAAAGTGACTTATTTCAATTGGCGTCCTTTAAATTTAGATTTTAAACACTTGTACATGTCAATGTATCAGTACTAGCATTTACTAGTATAAATGCCGATATGCTTTTACCTGTGGATTTAATATATATATAATGTGTGTGTGTGTGTGTGTGTGTGTGTGTGTGTGTGTGTGTGTGTGTGTGTGTGTGTGTGTGTGTGTGTGTGTGTGTGTGTGTTGTGTGTGCGCGCGCGCGCGCTGCCACATTGGCAGACACCTACTTGCCATACTCCGTAGTGGAAAGGGGTGGAGCTGCCAGCCACAGGGAGGCCCAGAAGATCCGAAAATATGGAGACCTTCCCCCTTGCTATAACTTCATTCCAATAGGGTCGGAGACCCTTGGAGCTCTAAAGTTCCTCAAAGAGCTGGGTCAAAAGCTCATCATAGAAACCAAGGACCACAGGGCGACCAGCTTCCTCTTTCAGAGACTCCGTGTTGCTATCCAGAGAGGAAATGCCTGCAGCATTCTGGGCACGTGGCCCACCGCAGCGGAGCTGGACGAAGTATTCGAGATGTAGCTGTGAGTTACCCATGTTGTTTTATTCTGTTGTATTTTTGTGAATGTTTGGCCAATGTATTTTGTCTTTAAATAAAACATACTTGAAATATAGGGGGTGGTAGGAGAAAATTCTCAAACAGCTTCAGGGAGAACCTTGAGTTTTCCCTGAAGCAAGTTTATTCTTTTCTCTGAGGATGAGGGTCCCCAGGACAGTTCTAGAGGTGGTACCTCCCTATATATATATATATATATATATATATATATATATATATATATATATAATATATATATATATATATAATATATATATATATATATATATATATATATATATATATATATAGATAGATAGATAGATAGTGAAAATTTGTCTGGACTGCCTCCATGTGAGTTGTCTACCCTGGCAAGCTCTGTTGACACCGAGCTCAGAGGTCGGACCCTCAGCCTCACAAGTGGCTTATAAGACAGATTTCCAGAAATGACTGATGTTGCAAGAAATCTCGCCTGCATGCACGTATAAAGGACTAACTTACTTGGTATTGGAGAATGTGTCCTGATCTTCAACCTCCCTAAGCTTTAGCCCCTCTGAACCACGTGCAACCGGGAGCCTTTAATTCCTGCAATATTCAGTCGATATTAGTGACCTGCCTGCACCTCAGAAATTCCTGTTTCCATGGGGGTGTGTATCCCCTAGTATAACTATGCAGAAATGGACACTAGCTTCTAAGCCTGATGGAGTGACTCCGGTACGTACTGGTCATGGGCCGACTGCACAAAGGCCCACAGGTCAACTCACTCGCAGTTTTCCCCAAAAACTGGCCAGAATCCCGAAGAAAAGGGGAGGTCTCGTCTTACTGTATGGGCCTGACGGAGGAGGTCATCTATGGTTCGTCGAAGTGCCTCCACCAAATTTCCCCATGGCCTAGTATGTGAAGACACGAGGAGGCACCGCCTGCTGATCACGGCACTTGTTGTTCCGACGGTGTCTGGTCTTAGAAGAAAGGGCACTGCAGTCTCAAACCCGTGCCCCAGTATTCAAACTTGGGCTGCCAGTTCTCCCTCGCTAACATAACCTAGTGTTTGCCTACATTATCGACCTATTACTACCTATGTTAAGGTCTTAGGTCTACATTATCTACAGTTGCCTCAGTCCAAATATTAGTTCACTAACAGTATAAACTACCTACCTCTCCCTTGAAGGGTAAATGTATCAATTAAGAAGTACCTTCCAACCACCTTCGCCAACCGGGGTGTGTGTGTGTGTTTTGGGTGGGTGTAAGGGCCACCCAACCCAGCCGTTCCATACACGGACTGATGGGATCTTTGTACGACGTATCTGCCCTGTGGAACTTAAGGACCGAATAAATTTCCACATAATATATATATATATATATATATAACGTCGTGCTGAATAGGTAAGACTTGCTATTTTGATCTAAATAGCAACGCTCTTCTTGCCGAATAAGGGAAGTGAAAATTTGTGTATACATTAATTTCTCAAAAATCATTCTGAACCTAATGAAAACAATACATTTCTTTGTGTTTATTATTAGATTATTGAAAATTTATCTAAAATATACATAGCTGGATGAGGCTTAATTAAACTGGTCTTGGACCAACTCCAAGACCAATTTCCCCATCTTGCTACGGATAACTTCAATCTTTTATTTCAGTTTTATTTGTATATATAAAATAGTCATACAGCATTTACAAGCATATATAACCTAGGATAAAAATGCAGTGTGGGGGGCTTATTTTGGACTGAATCCGAAATATCAGTATAAATATCTGCTACATAAACTGGTACATGCAACAGTACCAGTTTATTTAGCAGAATCAGTACGTGTTAGTACTTAAAGTAGAAGGTATATCGGTACTTATGTCATTACGTTTGCTTGTCCCAGTAGCATCATTTTGTGTGTGTCATTATCACGACCTGCGTAGCTTCCGTTAACACTGTCCGTTTAGATACTTTTAACAGTACCCGTTTAGTTACCTGTACCAGTACCTGCGTAGATGCATGTACCGGTACCTGTGCAGATGCATGTACCGGTACCTGAGTAGATGCATGTACCGGTACCCGTGCAGATGCATGTACCGGTACCCGTGCAGATGCATGTACCGGTACCCGTGCAGATGCATGTACC
>NC_069487.1:15160847-15216546 GCF_026875155.1 Cherax quadricarinatus | reverse complement strand
TTCCCTTAGGTTCAGAATGATTTTTTGCGAAATTATTGCATACACAAATTTTTGCTTGCCTTATTCGGCAAGAAGAGCGTTGCTATTTAAGCCAAAATAATAGTTTTACCTATTCGGCTCGACATAAATATACATATAGACGAGAATACCAAGAAATCAACACCAAAAACAGTGGACGTAGTCTGCGCATGGGCTAATTCTCTGTTGAAAGCCTAAAGCAATGGCCTCCAAAGAGGTTTTTAGATGGAAAATGTTATAAAACAGACACGATGGAAAGTAATGTAGTATAATGCCATTAGTTTTTGGAACATTTCGCCCACACAGTGGGCGTCATCTGTTGGTGACTTGATAAAGGCCACCGTGTTGGGAAAACGTCGACACGAAAGGTTCCCATTACACTGCATTTGGGTGTCGTTCTTCACGGAGGTTAACAAAATTTAATGAAGGAACACTGTAGGTCTATGGACTAATACTTGGCAGCTCCTCTAATCCAACCCTTCTCACTTTTGTATTTATCTAACCTATATTTTTGAGGATGCTTAAGGGTTTAGTTTCAATGATCCTGGTAATATTAATCTCATTAATACACATACAACCGAACCTTAAGAGAGGAAAGTTTGACAACGTTTCGTACGTTTTGTACCCTTACCAGGACATACCTGACCATGACCAGAAGACAGGCCAGAAAGAAAGTGGTAGTGTTGGTAATGGTCGTAGTAGTATTAGTGGTGGAAGAAGCAGCATCAGCACCAGCTCCCTCTTCTCCTTTCTCCCTTTCCATGATCTCTTCTGGTCTTCTCTGTTTTCTCGCCAAGTTGTGACTTGACAACAAACGAAAACGAACCGAAATGTTTCAGTCACTGCAGAAGAACCTCATCACGTTATAATTATAAATTTATTTCCTGTTTACTGTATACATATAATGTAGTTTACAGGTAATAAAATACTGTTAAGCACAGAAGAAAACCACTAGCATACAGTGCTAGTGGCAGATAAAGATGTTAAGATGAAGGTTCCCTATTATTATAATCTAGGGGGAAGCGCTAAACCCGGAGAATTATACAGCGCCTGGAGGGAGGGGGGGGAGATGTGGAAGGCATTCAGGCTTAATTCGGGGAACTGGAGCACAGATCTGAAGGTTCCCTAGAGTGAACCATTACAAAGTCGTACGTTTTTCTGTGCATCGTCCAGTCCAACAAACGAAAAAACAGAAATCCTATAGACGTTTTTAATGGAGCTATTGTGCCCTGACAATGAACTACATAGATATTTAATGCAGTTCATCTATTTGACAGGAACAGACATGCCCGTAACTGCTCGCTCAGGGAACCGAGAAAACAATTCGAAGATTAAGTGTTAATAACAAATCATAAAAAGATAATGGAAGATCTCCAATTAAGAAACTGACAATAGACAATGATGGGGCTTCCAGTGTCATGCTTTTGTTTTTTCCATTTTTGCTGGAAACGTTTAGTGTGTTTTTAGCTGCAGAATTTTCTGGGAAATGAGCATTCTCACCTTTACGCACTCACACTGACACTCGGATTCACTCTCACTTTCACTTTCAGAAATTAATAGCAACAGCAAAAATATGCACCTTTATATACAACTTGGCAAATAACTCTCTTTTACACACACAAACACACACACAAACACACACACACACACACACACAAACACACACACAAACACAACACACACACACAAACCACACACAAACACACACACAAACACACACACAAACACACACACAAACACACACACAAACACACACACAAACACACACACACAAACACACACACAAACACACACACAAAACACACACAACAAACACACACACAAACACACACAAACACACACAAACACACACAAACACACACACAAACACACACAAACACACAAACACACACACAAACACACAAACACACACACAAACACACACACAAAACACACAAACACACACACAAACACACACACAAACACACACACAAAACACACACACAAAACACACACAAACACACACACAAACACACACACAAACACACACACAAACACACACAGCCTAACGACACTGGGGGACAGGAGAGTTAGAGGAGACATGATAACGACATACAAAATACTGCATGGAATAGATAAGTGGGCAGAGACAGGATGTTCCAGAGAAGGGACACTGAAACAAGGGATCGCACTTGGAAGTTGAAGACTCAGATGAGTCAAAGGGATGTTAGGAAGTATTTCTTCAGCCATATAGTAGTCAGTAAGTGGAATAGTGTAGCAAGTGATGTAGTGGAGGCAGGAACCATACATAGCTTTAAGACGAGGTATGATAAAGCTCATGGAGCATGGAGAGAGAGGACCTAGTAGCATTCAGTGAAGAGGCGGGGGCCAAGAGCAGTCTCTCGACCCATGCAACCACCACCACCTCAAGCTGACCACTTCATCATGAGGAGCCAGTCTATCAGCATCCTGTCGGTCAACATTAGAGGTTTCATTATTTATGTTGGAGAGCTCACACATAGCTTTGTGAACACTCGACGTCCCGACATGATAGCTGTTGTTGAAACATTTTTGGATGACAGGACTCCAGAAAATTTTGCAAGAATTGCTGGCTACACCTCATGGATGAGAAGAGACAGGCAAGGGCAAGGTGGTGGTGTTGCTGTGTGCTTCTCTAAAAGTGTTCATGCCCAGCACATTGATGTTGCCACCCCTACACATCTTGAAATGATGTTCTTCAAGCTCTGTATAAACACTAGTACCTCTGTACTAGCATGTGCAATGTACAGACCTCAGTGGCAACATGCAGACCCCATCAACTTCCTAATGGAAAATATTGACTCCCTTCTGCTACAACACAACTGTCAACATATTATAATTGTTGGTGACCTCAACCAGCACCTTATACAGAGGGACTTTGATGACCTTCTTGCAGTGTTTGACATGAGAAACTTTGTTGATTTCCCTACTCATATCTCTGGCTCCTCCCTTGACCCAGTAGTGAGTGATCTGGCAGAAGGCATAGTCACTTGTCAACCCCTCGGCTACGTTGGATCGCCTGACCACAAGGCTGTTTTTACGACACTTAAGATCCCAACAGAACGAGGTGAGGAGTCCACACGCACAACCTGGCTATGGGAAAGAGGTAATTGGCCAGCCCTTTGCTCTGAGCTCGCCACCACCGATTGGAATGCTCTTCTCCAAGGGGATGTTGACAACCAAGTGAAAGCCTTCACTGGACACATCCTTAATCTACAACAAGAACACATTCCTCACCGGCAATATGTGACGAAGCCTACAGATCAGCCTTGGTTTGGCTTTCGTTGTAGAGAGGCTGCTACTGCTAAGTACAAAGCATGGCGAAGGTATAAGAGACATCCTACCACCTATAACAGGAACTTGCACAGGTAAGCCTGTAGGCATATGGGTGATGTTCAAAAGTGGGCCATTGCTAAATGGGAGGTGGACACTAAAAGGAAGTTAGCATCAGGTAGGGTAGGCTCCAAAACCTGGTGGTCCCTGGTCAAGGACAGACAAGGTTATCTGCCTGATGAACTTATTCCACCTCTAAATCGACAGGATGGGACCACCTCTACTAGTAGTCAAGAGAAGGCGGACCTCTTTGCTGAACACTTTGCTACCAAAGTGCAAGTTCCTGATCCAGCAAGGGTCCCTCCTTGGCTAGCTGCAAGAACTGTGTCAAAACTGTCAGTGGTGACAATAAGGCAGGAGGAGGTGCATTTCCTTCTTAAATCGCTGGACCAAGAAAAGGCTGTGGGCCCAGACAAGTTGAGCCCAAGATTGAGAAGATGTGCAGACCAGCTAGCAAGTACCTCTAACTCGCATCTTTCAGCACTGCCTAGTACAGTGTAAATGGCCCTCTCTATGGAAAGAGGCAAATGTAGTCCCTGTTCACAAAAAGAAGAGCAGAGCAGAAATAAGCAACTACAGACCAGTGTCACTCCTGTCAATCACTGGTAAGATCCTTGAGACAATAATCTCAAGACAAATGACAGAGTTTTTTGACTACCACTCACTACTTTGTGATCGTCAATATGGCTTCAGGAAAGGTTACTCTGCTGCTGATCTGTTTGTTAAACCTCTCCACTAAGTGGCACCAGTCACTGGATGAATCCAAAGTCAGCTGTGTGGTAGCACTGGACATTGCTGGCGATTTCGACCGGGTGTGGCACCAGGGCCTCTTAGCAAAACTTCAAGCACTGGGAATTGCAGGCTCTACGCTATGTCTCCTCAGTGATTACCTTCATGGTAGATCTCTAAGTGTAGTTCTCAATGGAACGGAATCAGCAAGACATCCTATTGGGGCAAGTGTTCCACAAGGAAGCGTGCTGGGTCCATTGTTATGGAATGTCTACTTCAACGACCTTCTTCATCTCATCCCAGAATCACATGCATATGCAGACGACTGTACACTGACATTCACTTATCCAAGAGAAGAAATGCCAGCTGCTCTAAGCTACATCAATCACCAGCTGAGAGCTGTATCAGCTTTGGGAAATAGATGGCAAGTAACATTTGCACCTGAGAAAACGCAAATGATGATCGTCTCTAGGCACCATGATGGTAATGCTGGGGCAGTAGTAAGGATGAATGGGAGGGTGTTGGCACCTGGAGAAGAAGTTGATATCCTTGGGGTGAAATTTGACTCCTAACTAACCATGAAGAACCATGTTGTAAATCTTGCAAACAAGGCAGCCAGGAAGCTTACAGCACTTCGCCGTATCTCGCATCTGCTTGACAGTAGGGGTTGCAAGATCCTGTAGGAGGCACAAGTACGCTCACACCTTGAGTATGCTCCACTTTCTTGGTTTGCCTGCCCCCCCTCTCATCTGCGACTGCTTGACAGAGTAGAGAACAGAGCAAGACGTCTCATCTCTCGCCTGGACCCATCCTGGATAGATCTGTCATTTCAGCAGAGCCTTCAACATAGGAGGGATGTGGGTGGCCTTACTGTTATGTACAAGGCGAATATTGTCAAAATACCACACTTGGATCCACTTCGAGGACAGCGTGAAACAAGCTTTTATGCCACAAGACGGGCAGAAAGCAGCAACTTCACTCTGGCTGTACCCCTCTCCAGAACATCACTCCATCTGAGATCATACATACCCAGGATGACTCGAGTATGGAACACATTTGTACAGCATAATGATGTCAACGAGATAAAGTCAGTTGATCAAATGAAAATGCTGGCCCACAGATGGCTCCAACTTCATCCTGTTCCCTACTTGTATGTCTCATAACAATAAAAATGCTTTCAAATGAGCTGATGTAGGTAACAGCTCTTAGCTTGCCAATAAAGTTAGGAATCCTTAACCTGTAAATAGCTTGTCAATAAAGTTAGGGATCCTTAACCTTGTCAAACCCTGTGTAAAAAAAAAAAAAAAAAAAAAAAAAAAAAAAAAAAGAGACAGGGAGAGAGACAGGGAGAGAGACAGGGAGAGAGACAGGGAGAGAGACAGGGAGAGAGACAGGGAGACAGGGAGAGAGACAGGGAGAGAGACAGGGAGAGAGACAGGGAGAGAGACAGGGAGAGAGACAGGGAGAGAGACAGGGAGAGTCGAGTCTTCACAGAAAACCAGCACGGATTAATGGATAGAAATTCTTGTCTTACAAATCTGCTGGAGTTTTATGACATAGTTACAGAAATAAAACAAGACAGGGACTGCAAGAATGGCTGTGGTACAGTGCTACTCCAGAGATTAGACTAGGAATTAGGGAAAGAGACAGGCTTAACAGGCAGTCAGTTACAGTGGGTTAGGGAGTACTTAAATGATCAATGATCAAAGGCAGAGAGTAACAGTAACGGATAAGTTATCGTAATGGGAGAGAATAACAAGTAGGGATCCTCAGGTATCAGCACTAGGACCACAACTGCTCCTCATATATTGGAATGAGCTACCAGAAAGGACATAAAGAACAGATATGGTCAAAGACGTGGCCTCTGGACCTAAGCCTGAAGAAATGCGATGTCATGTAAACTGAAGCTGAGGAAAGATCGAACAGAGAAAACTGCAAGTATCAGAGTGAAAAAATCCTGGGGAAGAATACAACGTCAAGCACATCGCCAGAAGAAGCCATAAACCATTTAACGTCAGCGGCAAGTACAGGATTATCCAGCCTCTGAATATTATTCAAGAACTTGTATAAAGAATATTTCAGAGCCTTATATTCAACACGTGTTAGACCAGTCAGTAAGTACGCAGACTGCTCAATGAGCCCACACATCGTCAAGCACTTTAAGACGCTCAAAATGTTCAAAGGTTTGCATGCGGGATGGTACCAGAAGCGAGAGGAATGCACTACGAAGAGAGGTTGAAAGAACTGAACTTGACGAGCACGAACGAGAGAAGTACAAGTGGGAGACATGTTTTCTACAGACAACTTTAAGATTTCATGGCATATTTCGATGTTTCGTAGTTTGAAGCGATGTCAGAAAATACATCAAACACTCAAACGTCGAAATACACAATAAAATCCACGTTTTAGCTGATAGAAGAAATAAGAACAGATTGTTTTAGTTAAGAAGACCAGACTGAGGGACGACGGGACACATGGAAACGCAGATGACCCACACGGATTTTATGAAGTATTTATTTAGTCTCAAGATGATTGAAAAAGTGAAACGGCTTGGAATAGGCAGTGAAGGGAAACTCCATATACAGATTTGACAAGGAGCTAGAAGTCAAATATACCCATCCAAGTATTTTAGGGAAGAAGACCAGGAGCAAAAACTTCAAGCACAACTCAGAGCAGAACCCGGAAGGAGGATCGAGCCTCTATTCAGTTATTTTAGCTAGTAGAAGCTCTTCATAAAATAGCGTTATTATATTCACAAGTCAAATACAAGACTAATGTGATCTGCAATTTGCAATATTTAATTAACCCATAAGTTGGTCAACGTTGTTAATTACCATAAGCCGTGGACAAGAAGTTAATTTAAACACAGAACTTGGAAGTAGGCACTGAAAGTTTTAATTAGACCTAGATGTTGGTAGTTAATTGAACCTCGGTAGTTATGTGAGTGTATAAGTTAGGCAAAGTTAACATGTGTAAATTTAAACCCACCTTATCGCTATTAATACAGCAGTAGTAAATTAATTTAACCTTAAACAAACGTTACCCACAGAGGTGTTAAGTAGACTGATGTTAATTACCTTGAGCAGTTAGCAGGAGTTAAATTTACACTACAGCAGTTTCAATGCTGTTAGTTAACCACAGCAGTTGGCAACTGTGCCAGCCCACCTTCAGAAGTTGGCAACTGTGCCAGCCCACCTTCAGAAGTTGGCAACTGTGCCAGCTCACCTTCAGAAGTTGGCAACTGTGCCAGCTCACCTGCAGAAGTTGGCAACTGTGCCAGCTCACCTGCAGAAGTTGGCAACTGTGCCAGCTCACCTGCAGAAGTTGGCAACTGTGCCAGCTCACCTGCAGAAGTTGGCAACTGTGCCAGCTCACCTGCAGAAGTTGGCAACTGTGCCAGCTCACCTGCAGAAGTTGGCAACTGTGCCAGCTCACCTGCAGAAGTCGGCAACTGTGCCAGCTCACCTGCAGAAGTCTGGCAACTGTGCCAGCTCACTGCAGAAGTGGCAACTGTGCCAGCTCACCTGCAGAAGTTGGCAACTGTGCCAGCTCACCTGCAGAAGTTGGCAACTGTGCCAGCCTCACCTGCAGAAGTTGGCAACTGTGCCAGCCCACCTTCAGAAGTTGGCAACTGTGCCAGCTCACCTTCAGAAGTTGGCAACTGTGCCAGCTCACCTTCAGAAGTTGGCAACTGTGCCAGCTCACCTTCAGAAGTTGGCAACTGTGCCAGCTCACCTTCAGAAGTTGGCAACTGTGCCAGCTCACCTGCAGAAGTTGGCAACTGTGTGCAGCCCACCTGCAGAAGTTGGCAACTGTGCCAGCTCACCTGCAGAAGTTGGCAACTGTGCCAGCCACCTTCAGAAGTTGGCAACTGTGCCAGCTCCACCTCAGAAGTTGGCAACTGTGCCAGCTCACCTTCAGAAGTTGGCAACTGTGCCAGCCCACCTGCAGAAGTTGGCAACTGTGCCAGCCCACCTTCAGAAGTTGGCAACTGTGCCAGCTCACCTTCAGAAGTTGGCAACTGTGCCAGCTCACCTGCAGAAGTTGGCAACTGTGCAGCTCCACCTCAGAAGTTGGCAAACTGTGCCAGCCCCCTGCAGAAGTTGGCAACTGTGCCAGCCCACCTTCAGAAGTTGGCAACTGTGCCAGCTCACCTTCAGAAGTTGGCAACTGTGCCAGCTCACCTTGCAGAAGTCAGCAACCTTCATGTAACCACAACTATTGCCAGCATGAGTTAACGAGACTTTAATAAAGAAAGAACCGGGAAGATCAAGATATCTTTATTATGGTAAATGTAGCTCTCCAGGAAGCTGTGAGGGTAAAAGGCTAAACAGCGACTATGAACAAGGCGTACTTACAGCTCAAGGTTCAAACATTCGACCAACACCTCAAACTAGGCCATCAACTTCCAAAACATCCTAACACCACACTCACCATACCAACCTAACCCACACTCACCACTAACCTAACACCACACTCACCACTAACCACAACCTACCACCTAAACCACTACACCTAACACCACACTCACCAACACCTAACACACACTACATAACCACACTACACCACACACACAACACTACCCTAACACCACACTCACCACTACACCTAAACAACCACCACTCACCACTACACCTAACAACACTACACCTAAAACACACCAACACTCACACACCACTACACCTAACACCACCACATCCCTCACCACACACCAACCATACACCTAACACCACACCCTCCAACACCACTAAACTAACAAACTAACAAAACTAATCTACCATTTTTAAAATAACCATATAATCCCTTTTCTCTCTCCACATCCGAGAACGTAACAAAAACACGGGCAAAAAAGAAGATTAAGAAAACATACGAATAAAAGCATGCACCATAATAAAGAGTAAAAAGAAATAATTAAAAATTCAGGAAAAATGTCTGACACCCTAACAAGAAATTAATTCAGTTAACCCTCATATCCCTTAAAACAAGGATAATGGTTAATTGAAAGTGGGGAGGAAACCCTATTCCTCGATCAGAGCCCTCTTCCCCCGGCCTACAAGGCACCAACCCCCACCCTTAAATAATTCCTTATTATACTAAAATATCCCGGTGTGTCGCAGTCCTTTCAAAACAATACGATGATCGATGCAACAACTGCCAACGCGGATTGATAAACAAACCTGTTGGTAATGGGCCCTTAATTTTAAAAAAAAAACTTATGCTACAAGAGGGTCATTTAATAACCTCCTAACAGCCATCAACAAAGGGTAACCTTAATCCCCTAAATAATTTTAAAACTCAGCAAATACCTAATTGAGGAACGCCCCACCACTCGGCTTATACACAAAAATGTACAACTCACAAATAAACACAGGAGGGTGTGTAACTCACATTTAATAATAATGAGAGGCTGTTATATCGGGACTGAGAGAGAAAGGTGAGTAACAACAACACACAAAAACAACAAAACAAACAACATCAACACAACCACAAACCAAACCCCCCAAACAAACTACACCACACACCCATCCTCACTCAGGAAAAACTGGGTTGACCAAAGCCGAGGGGTCCACCGGAGGACACTCACACCATAAACCCTGCGAAACATACGGGCGCTGGCAAAACCTTTGGGAATAGTCTTCCAGAAACTTAATATAATGTTCAAGACACCGTATACAGACTGTGGTAATGTTTGGCCATATGAGTATGCAGCACCAGTCTGGAACCACTCGGTCAAGCAAGTAAGTTAGAGAAAGTACAAAGGTTACAACAAGCTAAGTCCAATCTGGGAAGTCACGAGGGAAAGGTTGAGGGAAACGGAACGCACCGGAGGAAAGAAGGGTGGGTGAGACATATAACGACATACAAGATACAGCGGAGAATAGACAAGGTGGACAGAGTATAGGATGTTCCAGACAGGGGACACAGAACAAGGGGTCAACAACTGGAAGCTGAAGACTCAGACGAGTCACAGAGACGTTAGGAAGTATTTCTTCAGTCATAGAGTCGTCAGGAAGTGGAATAGCCTAGCAAGTGAAGTAGTGGAGGCAGGAACCATACATAGTTTTAAGAAGAAGTATGACAAAGCTCAGGAAGCAGAGAGGGAGAGGACCTAGTAGCGATCAGTGAAGAGGCGGGGCTAGGAGCCGAGTATCGACCCCTGCAACCACAATTGGGTGAGTACAATTAGGTGAGTACACACACACACACACACACACACACACACACACACACACACACACACACACACACACACACACACACACACACACACACACACACACACAGGCCCGCATATACAACAAGCCTTGTGTCTAATCTACATGTACTTAGGACAAAATGGTTGCTAACACACAAACCCTCGAATATAAAACCTCATCAGCGATGAATGATGTCGTTAAGTGACGTAAATCCAGAACTAGTGATGCCGGGATTTAGTCAAAATGATATAGAAAATAAACCATATCACGGTGGGATTAGAACCTGCGGCGATCAGTCTCTAAAACTCCAGACCGTTAGCCACTGGGTCTGGAATTTGAGAGTCTCTGATCGCGGGTTCTAACCCCGGTCATGGTATGGTTTGTTTGCAATCATGTCATTACGATTTCCTGAGTCAAGTGATATAGAAGATTATGGGTACTTAGTCCTGAAATTTTTACAGTGCTTTGACATCAATTAACCACACAAATATCACACCAAGTTAAACTAACCAGTTTTAGATAAAAAAAAAAACATTAAAATGTTAATGTCAAAAGATTCTCCTAAAAGCTCCCCGAGGTTCCTGCAGATACCCCGGTAATTATAGAAACCACATTGAAAGTGAAAAGGCTCAAGCCTAGGTCAAATAGTTAAGATGCGTTCAGCAGTTAAATTCACGTCACATGCTACACAGAGGTGATAGAGGAAAACCTGCAAACAGGTGCCTTTGGGTGTAATGTGGGTATCCAATCCTCAATCGACAGATTCAACGAAAGGTGACGATTCGTGTTAAAGGCGGTGTCATGCACACACGTCCTACAACCTGTTTGTTAAGCCCACTAGACGCACCCCTTCCTAAAAGATATGTGTATCTCACCGACCCAGGACGTCCCTGTAGGGTTTAAGTCTGACACAGCAAGCGCGTTGTAGCAGCGTCCTTTGCATGGCATCTGCCCATCCATTTCTTCGGATACTAATATGGACCAGACACATTAGTACTTGTCACTCCTGGATCTTCTGAACCAGAGGGTAGACAGAAGCATGCTGGGCCAGGGCAGAGCACATTAGAAATCCAAGTATACAATGAAATGAGATCTAGTTAAGAATGCTATTAGGACGAGAGCAGCGAGGACTGGGTAGAGCTTAGCAGTGAACACATAGGACTTGTTTGATAACTGCATGCAATACGAGTCCTCACAGGTGATAATAGAACAAAGAACTCTATAGTCAAAGCATGAACAAAGTCATGTTCTGTGAAATTAGCTGAGAACATCACCGGGGCTCAACACTCGGGGATCCACCATCCACTACCCTCAAAGACGAACCTTAGTCTTGTCCACGGAGAGCAGGGAGAGGGGCCAGCATCAATGGCTACAGACGCATCGAAGTTATAATCGAGGAGAGCAACTCGCATTAGGACACAAAATAACAAGAGAAGCAAATAGCTTACACCCGCCCCCTTCCTCTCCGCGAAGACCACAGTACAAACCGGATTACCATTTGTACACTGTATCCGAAATAGGTAACGCAGGCCTAGCTCCTCACCCCGGAGATTCACATATTCACCAGACTGCACTGAGACTTTCAACAGAAGTACGGAAGACTGAGATTGTGATATAACTACAATCTTGCTGGAGTATAATGTAGGGTCTACAAATTCTTCCTTTAAGGGGGCCACCGTGATGCATGTGAAGAGCTCTTGATCCAATGAACTAGAGGTAGCCTCCCCCTCTGATAAAGCTGTCACTCATTCCTCAAAATTTATATGATCCCCTAAAGGTTTAGCGCTTCCCCGTAACTGAAACAATGTGTCGCAGAAATTCTTCACAAAGTATACCCAGAATTAAGTCATTTTTGTGTGTGGTTCTCCTGTAAAATTTTAATACGAGTCTATACCTGTCAGTGTAGAGAAAATACCTGGAAGAGACCTCCAAATCGCTTCCGATTCCACTACATCACAGATCGTAGAGCTACGATGACTCAACCGAAAGAGCATCGACAACGCAACACGTCTTCTAAATACATTGTTCTGCAAGTCAGCAGCGTGGTTTTTAATGCATCATTGGCAATGATATATGTTAAAAATGTAGCTACCAACGCCACAATCTCTACTGGAAACTTAAGAGAAATTAAAACGGGCAAACAATTCCACTAATAAGTCTGGTGTTTACGTAGGCTAATCATATGCATTGGAACTCTGAGTTCGTGACCAAATGTTTGTTTACAGCCTGGTCGACCACATACTGCTTGTGTTTAACATACAACAGCTCTGAGACATAATCAAAAGATATGAAAACAGGCATGTAAACCATGAAAAATATTAATGCAGACGGAAGTGTGTGAAAGCAGCCATGAGAGCAGTCAACAACACCGTATCACAGACCTTTGGTACCTAAGATATACCCCAAACCCTAAGTAAACTACTGTTACTCAACAGTGATAGTGTCATCCAGTGTTATTTTAAGACACATAGGCAACATTTAGGCAACTTTATTCCGAAACGTTTCGCCTACACAGTAGGCATCTTCAGTCGAGTACAGAAAGTAGGCAGGAGCAGTAGAGATGTGAAGACGATGTAATCAGTCCATCACCCTTGAAGTCGTAGATTTGAGGTTGTCAGTCCCTCAGCCTGGAGAAGTTCTGTTCCAAAGTCTGAAACTAACTAACGTTTCGGAATAAAGTTGCCTAAATGTTGCCCATGTGTCTTATCTACCAACCTGTCGGTATTGTATACCACTTGATAATCACTGTTATTTTACACAGAAAAACACTTTAGGCCTGTTGGACCTCTCCCAGCCAAACTTTAAAGTTACTACCCACAACTTCATTTATTACCTGTTTCCATTTTTCACTCGACTCCTTGACCTGATGTAGCTATTATAACTGATGTCACACGTTAAAAAATAAGTTAACTTATTGTACTGGTAGGAGTTAATCTGAAAAGTTTATCTTTCCACAACTTTTTGGCATTAACATACCAATTCAGTTATTTGTTTATAGCGTTATAATCCGGAATCTTAAATTCATCCTGGTTAGGTAAGGTTTGTCAGGAAACAAGACAAGTGTTTCCTGACGCGGGCCTTAGTCAGATGAGGACCCGCCTTTGGAGCTTTGGTCATCTGACCGAGGCCTTCCGCTGGCTTACCGGTCCACCTCTTTAAAAATAATAGTTATTTATAACCAACTGATACATAATCCATCCTGGGATACAAGGTGACTATTGTAGCCACCTGTGATGTGCAAAGTTAAGTTGGGTTTCAAGTTAGACTGCAGGAAGAGGTCATAACTTATGGTGAGGCGAGCTTAAAGCACCACAACTGTCTTCCTTGATAATAATAATAATAATTATTATTATTACTGTCATGGGGGAGCACTAAACCACGGTCTGCATTGATAATAATGGAGAGCCATTACGTCTTGCGTACATAAACGGGAAGTTAAACTCTTGACGGTTGTCTTCGACTCGCTACCAACATCGATACTCATAACTAAAATTATAATCAAAACTAAACTCTTAAACCCACAAGGGTTATTCAGCGCTGAAGTAAACGAACAACCTCGCCTCTAAACGCCCCATTAGAAAGTAAAAACGAAATTACACTTAGTTCAGTAGACATTAAATGTGTCTATTTGTATGTTTCTTTAATTACACTTTATTCAATGTACATTCACTCTTTCTCAGCCAAAACATAATAATAAATAGTGATATGAGGCGGCCTTTAAGGCTTATACGTTGCTGCTATAAATGTATTTAAAAAAAAGTAATTATGTGATAACGCATCGAGGCTCCATAAGAATAACCACATAACATTACCCACATAGTGGCTGGTTCGTCTAATTTTACACGGTCGTATATTCATAAGAGATGAAATCTTGTGTGGCCCCGTGACCTTGGATCATGGATCACTGTGGGCCAAGATGTAAAGATGTTGGTGGATCCTATTCTAAGGATGTAAACCATTAGTTCACACACCCAGAATCTCGACGTAAACATGGGTCGTGTCTCGTGATGGTTAAGGATAAAGAACTAAACTAAAATGACGACCATCAAGAGACGTTTAAATACTGAAAGACGGTTGTAGACCGTTAATTCTCTTGCTTTTACAGCGAGAGTGACTTTAGCAGTTTACTAGTTCTCACAAGCGCAGTTTTTGAGTGATGGGGGGGGGGGGTACCTTTGAACTCAAAAATGTTTTCTCCGACAGTTTTTTCAGCACATTCGTAACCAGTTAGGCTGATTATTTGGTTAATGACAATTGGTTTTGGGGGTGATTTGGCTCAGAAATATTTGGGTCGAGAACATAATGATATTTAAAATTCTGGGGTACGAGGTTAATATGAAATTTCAAATTCCGGATGGACAAAAGTTTGTGAACCACCATCTTAAACAGAATGATCTTACTCATAAGTTTAACGCTCTCAGTTATCAAGGAAGAAGGCTATGTATCTTAATTCCACGAAAGTTTAGCTTCGATTTCCTCCTCGACTTACTGTAGGGAAAGAGTACATCACTTTTAAACCAAATCCAAAGTATGGCGTCCTTGGCCAATGCAAGATCATGGGATCCTTAATATCTACGTACAAGAGAGTGAGACTAATCAGTTTACATAACCCATTGAGGGGCAGGGACTTAAAGTTCTCCGAAACGTTAGATGGGATATCGTAGATATACCTTCACTAGCTTATATTCCATCTAATGTCTATAAAAACTGCTGTAAAACATGAACTTACCTTACTGATGCTGCATCACCTGTCCCTCGAGGAGCTGAGCTTCTCACTTACCTGCAACGTAAACACTATATTAAGCAACTTATTGTACCATGTAAATAAAACGTACTCTAGTACTAAGATAATTATCTTTCATTATCCAAGATGATACTCGCCTTCCCATGATGGGAGACGATGCCTGAGTGAGTAGCAGGTGGTGCTGGGGCCCAGGTGGTGCTGGGGCCCAGGTGGTGCTGGGGCCCAGGTGGTGCTGGGGCCCATGTGGTGCTGGGGCCCATGTGGTGCTGGGGCCCATGTGGTGATTGGGTCCGGGTTGTGATGGGGTCCAGGTGATGTTATTTACACTATCAACGCGCTCAACGAATAGCTCATCGCATTTTCAACGAACTTTTGTGATAACTTTGTTATACACACTATTACTGATTACACTTGGCACTGGAACTTGTGAACACCGCACTTGGCACTGGAACTTGTGAACACTGCACCTGGCACTGGAACCTATGAACACTGCACCTGGCACTGAAACTTGTGAACACTGCACCTGGCACTGGAGCTTGTGAACACTGCACCTGGCACTGGAGCTTGTGAACACTGCACCTGGCACTGGAACCTGTGAACACTGCACCTGGCACTGGAACCTATGAACACTGCACTTGGCACTGGAACTTGCTCATCAATAATTCAAGGCTATAATTAGCGTTGAATTATTAGTATGGTTGTAAACACACACAGGTATATACAATGTTTATATATACTCCTTTCGATGCTTAAAGGATTAAAGTTGTTTACGAGGAGTTAGATTTATCGTCTACACGAGGGTCGTTATGGCTGCTTGTTAACTGTACTCCAGCAGTCAGGGATACTTCATCCACTAAAATGGGAATTAAAGCAAACTTTCAGTGCATATACACTGGGGAATACAAGCCTCTCGGTGCATACACACTTGGAAATACACAGCACTCTTCGTATGTAACTATACTTGATAATGCACGGTAGAGCGGCAGGATGACCCTCTTTCAGTCACTGGGTTACCTCACACACTGAAAAACAAACAGCTCTGTAGAGTTGAGTTGTGGAGCTCCGAAGCAGCACTTGCCCCATTCAAGTGGTTCATGAATCATTTTGACTGACTGGAGAACTGCACCTCTTTCTTGACGCTCGAAACTTCTCACGCCGATTATTACTTAATATTCAAGGGATATACACGCATAGAGGTGTATGTGTTTCAGTGTATACATAGTGAGAGTTTATTTTAATTCCTGGTGGTGAACAAGTGATATGGAGCCTTAAGAGGCACGTAAGTTTCCCCGTCTTCTAATAACGTGTTCAATTTTCCACCTTACGAAACAATTATTATTAGTAGTAGTATTATTATTATTATTATCATTATTATCATAAAAAAGAAGCGCTAAGCCACAGAGCTGCAACAGACAAAGTAAATGCGATATTAATTATGAACAAGGTAGATTACAGTGGGAAAATGAACATGTTATTAGAAGACGGGGGAACTTAGGTGCCCTTAATGTCTCTCGTGCAGTAGATAGGCTTTAAACCCCATTATGCAAAGCATTTATTTATTTTGTACGATTATGATTATTATACTGATGTGGAAGCGCTAACCTCGAATTTCCATACAGCTAGCGCGTCGGTCTGCAGTTTTATGCCTCTGATCGCAGGTTCTATCCCGCCCGTGGTATTTTTTTTTCATACAGCTCCTGTTCTGATGGGAGGCAATCAGGTTCGCTTCAGATAGGTGGAAAACAGGTATCTTTCCTTATCTGGATGGTTAAATGGATTTCAACCCTTTCGACTACAAGAAGGTCATTAAGGCTTCACGCAACTTGCAGAGCCGCCAGCAATCGTCACTATCAAGAGAGAAAACTCTCACCATATATACACCAGGAGATACACACCTCACGTTATATATACCTTGCTTTTCATTAGATCAAGAGCCCTTCACCGGCATCAAGGAGCCTCCCATATGGGGAGAGTTACACGTGGGGAAGAACAATAACACACGCAACAGATTCATCAATGATGAAGCCTCTCCTTGAGCGTTCCCATAATTTAGACTTTTGCTGTTTCTTGCGTCTTTTTCATATGTCTGTCGGCTCGTTGACTCTTCTACCTACCATAGGTACCATAGGTACCACAGGTACCATAGGTACCATAGGTACCACAGGTACCATAGGTACCTAGGCTGGTTTGAAAAACAACAGCCTGTATGACTATTCAATATGTAATACTTTGTAAATTGCTACTGGAAAAATGAGTCTTGGAATATTGTTTAATATGTGTGAGAGAGAAGAAAATGAAAGATAAAAAAGAAGGAGAGAGAGAGAAGAAAAAGAAAGAAAGGAAGAAAGAAGAAGACACTGCTGCAGCCAGTAACAATGACCGTCACGGAACAATTGTTCCTAAGGCATGCAGCCGCAATCAAACTATCACTTTTCTCTCTCATCCCCTCCTTTCTCCCCTCCCCCTCTCTCTCTCTTCCTCCTTTCTCCCTCTCTCACTCGTCCTTATCTCTCATCCCTCCCACACTACCCACTAGCCACCACTAACTTTACCTTCAACATCAGCCTGCGAGTTCCTGGTGTTTACAAAGGTGTCAGTACCTGAGGCTACGCTACCATGGACTACCAGACTTCCTCTACGAGTTAATGCCGGGGTTATTAACCTAGCCGATTATCCCCAGAGGGCCATTAATGCTGGATGATTATCATTCTCGGAATGTTACTAAATAGAGGTGTTATTAATCTCGGAATGTTACTTATCTCTGTTATTAATCTCATAGATATTAATTTGTGAGAGTTATTAATCTCAGAGTTATTAATCTCAGAGTTATTAACCTCAGAGAGTTTTTAATATCAGAGAGCTATTAATCTCAGAACTATTAATCTCAGAGCTATTAATCCCAGACAGTTATTAATCCCAGAGAGTTATCAATCACAGAGAGTTATCAATCACAGAGAGTTATCAATCACAGAAAGTTATCAATCACAGAGAGTTATTAATCTCAGACCCCTCAAGGAAGGTTCCTTGATGTTGGTGAGGGGCTCTTGATTTAGGGAATTGGATCTGTGCTCCAGTTCCCCGAATTAAGCCTGAATGCCTTCCACATCCCCCCCCAGGCGCTGTATAATCCTCCGGGTTTAGCGCTTCCCCCTTGATTATAATAATAATAATATTAATCTCAGAAAACACTAAAATTTAGCGCCCCCACATAAGGGAGATTAACCCTGAGTGTTAATTTCCCTTATGTGGGGGTGCTAAACCTGTAAGGGTGATAAAGCGCCTGGGGAACCGAGTAAATCAAATTAAATCCGAGGAAACGGGTGGTAGCTCCAGTTCCTTGGACTGGATCGTGAACCTTGCACCAGGTTCACCTAAAGTCAGTACCTGACCAGCCGGCCTGTGATTCGTGCGTTAAATTTCGTGAGACATGATCCTCCCTGAGACCTGGTTTATAGACCGGGTCGCAGGGGCGTTGACCCCCGGAACACCCTCCAGGAACACCAGACGAGCCTGGCCCTGGGAGTAGAAAAACTTTTGGAACTCCTCAAAGGCACATCAAAGGTAAGTAGCAGTAGTAGCAGTGTTATCAGTAGTAGTAGCAATACAGTAGTAGTAGTTGTAATATTATTAGTAATAGTAGTAGTAGTAGCAGTACTAGTAGTAGTACTAGTAGGAGTACAGAAGTAGTAGTAGTAGTAGGTAGCTTCAACATACACTTTCCCTTTCCTCTTTGAAGAGTTAAGCAGGAGAGTGAGGTGAGGAGGAAAGAAAGTTGCCAACAGATCAGAGGCATGAGCAGTGACGAGGGATCTTGAAGAAAGAATCTACGAGGCATTGTAAACTCAGCGGATGTTGACACTTTGCCTCAGTCACCCCTGAGAACAATGCTCCGTTTAGGCTTCAATTTCCCGAACTATCTGAGAACTGCGTACCTCTGAACCTATGACTGGTTCTCAAGGTTCTGAGGGTTCTTCCGTACTCCTAGCTCGGCTAAGGCCACGCTTCCTTGCCGATTGCCTGTTTAACCAGGCTGTTCTTGTTAGATAAAAAGACACAAGTGTAACTATTGCCATTACGGTTTGACGAAGTTCCTGGAGAAACGATGCCACAATAAAATGTCGCATTGATTACACTTGTCTCCTCATACTTAACATTGTTGATAATTTTACCAACACTAATACAGAATGTTGCTGTTCGCAGCCGGCTGGCCCACATACCCGTCACAGTCTGGATGATCAGGCACTTGGTGGCAGTAGTCATCCAATCCTCTCTTGAAAAACTGTTACCATGGCTCCCGCAGCATTTCTGGTATCTGTTGATAGCAGGTTAAAGACTCCTGGACTACAATGACAGGGTTCTCTTGTACCAACGTGCCCCTATTTTCCAAATAGTTTCCAATTTTTGAACAACACTGAACCGGAAATAAGAAAGATTAGAGAAAAAAGTGATGAGACTTAATATAGTCTTAAATACTTGATTAGAGGACAATTTACCATGTAACTTCCGAAATTCTTATTACTAATTAATCTGAATCTAATCTAAATCTAATCTAAATTTAATCTACTCTAAATCTAATGCAATTCTAATCTAATCTAAACCTAATTAAAATCTAAATATAATCTAAATCTAATCTAAATCTATGTAATTATAATCTAATCTAATAATACTCTAATTATAATTTAATAATGATCTAATCTACTCTAATCATTGTCGCTAATCATAATCTAATTTAATCTAACCTAATGTATTCTAATATAACTTTTATTACCATAAAATGAATTTAAATAACTGTACATTACGCATCAGTTAAAAACTATTAAAATTCTTCTGCTAAGAATAATAATAGTAATATAAATTTTGAACAATGTTGTGGAGAAATTTTCTCCAGGAGGGGGGTATCAGCCCCCTTCAGCCCTTTCAGCCCTGAGGGGCCAAGCCCTCTCAGAAGGGGCGAGCGTTTTGTTTACTGCTAGAGTGAGTAATTGATCACAGATGCTATGCCATGTAGTCAAGTGACCTCTGCTCCTTGCAGCGGTGTTGCAAAGTGTATTTTTATAAGAGACAGTGCATCTCTTACTTAGCAGGACAATTAAGGAAAATCCTGCTCCCACTTTATTACCATAGTAAAGATAGTGAACATTGTTGTCTATGCTTAAGACAGCAAGAAACAAACATTCTGCTTTGCTTCATCGAGGAGGTGACAAGGATGCAAGGTACTAGGTCAGCGTTTTTTTTTTTTTTGTGTATTAGGGCAGTGACGGCTTGGGGCGGTGTGGCAAGGGGAGACTAGCTTTGACTCTAGTGAGAGTCACACTGACGCCAGGATAACCAGCAAAGAACACTGATCTGTGCGTTAGTGTGAATAAAGTGTCTCACAAAACACAATAAACACTTAAGAGAAGTGTGATCAGCTTCTCTTGTGATACATTGTGAACAATAAAGACAAATCTTGTGGAACATAGTGTACCAGTGTGCGTTTCCTAGACAATGGAAGACGTGGACATCCAAGGACACTTCAGCTTCTATCAAGTCACCGATACCTGTCGAAGGTGTTGAGAACACCATAGCTCACGTTACAAGAGCAAGGTATGTTACGAATTTCTTGTAGATCGGGGGACTGCGCAGTTCTTGAGTCGCAAGGAGTTTGTAATCAACCTATAGTCGGCAGTAAGGTGTGGACTTTTGAGTCCAAACAAGTACGTACATCGTCAGCCACCAGTGTATGAAATATGCTGACATAACACCCCCTAGGGGTAATTTATAATTTACAAATTATATCTCTTAACAGTCCATGTTGAGATGGTTTCGACAGCTTCTAGACCTCGTCTGCAGGGGCGGCTGTGTAGACGATTTGCTGTCATTTATCAGCTAAGTGTTTCCTATATTTATATTTATAAATTAAACATAGCTGGTAAGGCCAATATCTTCAACAATTGTTATTCAGTTTATGGTGAAGCTGTTATTGAAAATTTCGGATGAATCAGATGTGAAAATTTGCGGATGAGGATGTGTATGAGGATGTCTTACTTATTTTTCGGATGCGGATGCAAGAAATTGCGTGGATGCGGATGCGGATGCGTATGCGGATATCTGCTTACAGTAAAACGCAGATGCGGATGTAAGAAACTGTGCGGATGTTCCGCGGATGCTGATATCCGATACATCATTAATTGAAATAACTAAGAGTAAGACAGTGAGTAGGATTTAAGAGGAATAAGTTCCTTACCTATATCTAAGCAGCGAACACTGCTTAGATATAGGTAAGGAACTTATCATTGCATTTATGGAGAGGGAAGCAATGTGACAGTTGTTGTAAATATATGGAATAGGCAGCAAGTTGCTTAAAACAGTGAAGAGCTGTATGAGGATAGTAAGGATATGTAGGAGAGAGATAATTTTCCAGTCAAGGTGGGTTTTCGACAGAAATGTGTGATGTCACCATAGTTGTTTTGCATATTTATAGATGGGGTTGTAAAAGAAGTGAACGCTGTGGTGTTAGAGAGAAGGTGAGATTGAAAGAGTGAACCTGATTCCGAGTGAGAGGCGCCACAGCAGATTTTTTTTTTTTTACCGATGACAGTTCTTTCAGGAAATTCTGAAGAGACCTAGCACATGTTGATAAAGAATTGAGGGAGAGTTTATAAAACATGGAACAGAGAAAGAGGAAAGTTATGAGAGTATAAAATATATATAGGCAATCAATGAATGGTTATCAGATTGGAGAGAGAGAATAGAGGAAGTAAAAAAAATTAATCGATTGAGGGATAAAGGAGAAATGTGTCTGAGTACAGTAGGTGTGAATCATGGGTTTTAAATGTTGCAGCGAGGACAAGGTTGGAGGCAGTGGAGATGTCGTGTTTGAAGGCAATGTGTGGTGCGAATATTATGCAGAGAGTTTGGAGTTTGGAGATTAGGGGGAGGTGCTGGGGTACTAAAAGCATTATCCAGAGGGCTGAGAAGGAGTTGCTGAGGTGGTTTTGAAATCTGGAGAGGATGGAGAAAAATGGGATGACTACGAAGGCATATAAATTAGAAAGAGAGGGAAGGAGTAGGAGTCTTCATAGGAAAGAACAGGATGTTAGGAGTGAAGGAAAGTATTTTTATGACTTGATGTACTATTGAGTATAAGCAAGGTAATATTTATGAAGGGATTCAGAGAAACTGGTTAGCTAGACCTGTCTCCTAGAGATGGAGAGCACTGTGCTGGAGAATTCTGGAGTTTTCTGGAGTAATTTGAAGGAGTGGTAGGGATGTGTTCTGAAGGAGTGGTAGGGATGTTGTGTTCTGAAGGAGTGGTAGGGATGTTGTGTTCTGAAGGAGGGGTAGGGATGCTGTGTTCTGAAGGAGGGGTAGGGATGTTGTGTTCTGAAGGAGGGGTAGGGATGCTGTGTTCTGAAGGAGGGGTAGGGATGTTGTGTTCTGAAGGAAGGGTAGGGATGTTGTGTTCTGAAGGAGGGGTAGGGATGCTGTGTTCTGAAGGAGGGGTAGGGATGCTGTGGTTCAGAGAGGCATCTCATCTATAATAATAGTGACAGTGTTGTGTGATTTACCCAACAATAGAACACTCTGGAAATTTAACATAAATAATTGCTAACATTATTACCACTTCGCTGCCATCATTGCCACTTCTCAATTTCCATAACATTTTTTTTTTTTTTTTGCTGTAGGAACTCTATTTTTTAATATTGCTGTTATTAATCATAATATAAACGAAGCAAATCAGAATACCCTGGTCCCAGTTAAAAGCATTTCCACATATTTTTCACGTCTTGGGCTTAAAGCCATAACAGATTTTGACGAAATGGTAAATCTCCCCGTTTTTTTGGCCGAGAAATGGGTTGGCTTTCTGATGCTTCCTTGAACCTGCTTGTTACACTTACCCACTACGAGAGATTAAGAACAATCGTTTTGAAATCCAAGGACGGGGAGCCAGAAAAGAAATGGCAGCAAAAATGCAAATGTGCCATGAAAAAAGTGAAAGACCAACACGAAACACAGTTTTGAGACTAGATATGGTTAGGCCCCCGAGGCTAGTTATTAGTAAAGGGGTCTCTGAATCGAACCCTGCAACCACAATTAGGTGAGTACACTCATGCACACACACACACACACACACACACACACACACACACACACACACACACACACACACACACAAAATAGACAAAGAATCTAGAGAAAATGTAGAGGTGTGTAGCAAGAATAATCCTACGATGAGTGAATCCGGTGAGACATGAGAGAAGAGTAAGATACTCGGAAGACTTGACAGGTCAGACAGGGAGACTATTTATATGGTGGAAGTCCGAAACAATAGAAACAGAAAGAGCATACAAGAGAGAATTTGTTCAGTATCACCGTGGTTAGGAAGTGGAATGAAGCTGGAAGCCAGCATCATGCTAGTACCTGAGCTCGACCCCCGCAAACACAGCTAAGTAAATACAACTCGGTGAATACACACACACACACACACACACACACACACACACACACACACACACACACACACACACACACTCACGTCTTCAGACCTTTCACCAGCATCAGTTGAGGTCAGAGATAAAAAGGAAAGCTTCAAGACCGGGAAGTAAACTCCTTCGGTAGATCTTAAATGTCAGTAAAGTACCTGGCTGTCCCTGCCAGGTAAGAACCGCATTTACATCATAACTTCTATATTAATTTAATCTCATGTAAACTTTCTCCCTCACTTGCTCTTTATATTATTATTATTGTTATTATTATTATTATTATTATTATTATTATTATTATTATTATTATTATTATGGATAACCAAAGTATGATGAACACTTGTCAATGCTTAATAACAATACCACTTGAAGACAGAAATTCAGAAGATTAATTGGTCTGTATATTTCGATCCCCTTCTGAGGAGGATCCCAGAAGAGGATCCCAGAAGAGGATCCCAGAAGAGGATACCAGAAGAGGATCCCAGAAGAGGATCCCAGAAGAGGATCCCAGAAGAGGATACCAGAAGAGGATACCAGAAGAGGATCCCAGAAGAGGATCCCAGAAGAGGATCCCAGAAGAGGATCCCAGAAGAGGGTACCAGAAGAGGATACCAGAAGAGGATCCCAGAAGAGGATCCCAGAAGAGGATCCAAGAAGAGGATCCCAGAAGAGGATCCCAGAAGAGGATCCCAGAAGAGGATCCCAGAAGAGAATACCAGAAGAGGATCCCAGAAGAGGATCGAAATATACAGACCAATTAATCTCCTGAGTTTCTCTCCATGTGGATTACCACTGAACATTATTATTATTATTATTATTATTATTATTATTATTATTATTATTATTAATATTATTAATTATTATTAATTATTATTATTAAAAAGTGAGAAACAGAGCTCATTCTCTTATTATTAATTTAAAAATATGATTGTCCAAGAAATTAATTTCTGTTCCTTTCATTTCCCCCTGAACATTATTTTTTGGGACAAAATTATTAAAATAACTGTAGACAGCATCAAAGTTTCTCTCCTGCCACAGTCACACCATGTCATTCCACTGAGACTACATCTTCATGCCACAGCCACACCATATCATTCCACTGAGACTACGCCATCTTCATGCCACAGCCACACCATGTCATTCCACTGAGACTACACCATATTCATGCCACAGCCACACCATGTCATTCCACTGAGACTACATCTTCATGCCACAGCCACACCATATAATTCCACTGAGACTACGCCATCTTTCATGCCACAGCCAACCATTCATTTTTTTTCCACTGAGACTACACCATATTCATGCCACTGCCACACCACGTCATTCCACTGAGACTACATCTTCATGCCACAGCCCACCATATCAATTCCACTGAGACTACCCATCTTCATGCCACAGCCACAACCATGTCATTCACTGAACTACACATATTCATGCCACAGCCACACCAGTCATTCCATGAGACTACGTCATCTTCATGCCAACAGCTCACACCATGTCATTCCACTGAGATTACGCCTTGTTCATGCCCACAGCCATATCAATGTCATTCCACTGAGACAACATCATGCCACAGCCACACCATATACATTCCACTGAACTACGTCATCTTCATGCAACAGCCACACCATGTCATTCCACTAAGATTACGCCATATTCATAGCCAAAGGCCACACCATGTCATTCCGCTGAGACTACGCCATCTTCATGCCACAGCCACATCACGTCATTTCACTGAGACTACGCCATCTTCAGCCACAGCCTGTGGACACAATGTCATTCCTCTGAGAATACGCCATATTTATGCAACAGCCACACCATGCATTTCACACTGAGACCTACGGCATCCTTCATGCCAGAGCACACCAGTCATTCTATTGAGACTACGCCATCTTCATGCCACAGCCCACACCATATCATTCCAATGAGACTACGCTATCTCATGCCACAGCCACATCATGTCATCCACTGAGACTACATCTTCATGCCACAGCCAACACCAATGTCATTCCACTGAGACGACGCCATCTCATGCCAACCACCACCCATGTCATCCACTGAATACACGCCATCTTCATGCACAGGCCACATCACGTCATTCCACTGAGACAACACAATCTTCGATGCCACAGCCACAACCGTGTCATCACGATACTCGCCATCTTTCTAATGCCACCAGCCACACCATGTCTTTCCACTAGAGACTACGGCCATCTTCATGCACAGCCACAACCATGTCATTCCACTGAGACTACGCCATCTCATGACACAGCGACATTATGTCTCTCCACTGAGACTACGCCATCTTCATGCCACATCCACACCATGTCATTCACACGGAGACTACGTCCAATCCTTCATGCCACATCCACACCATGTCATTCCACTGAAACTACGCATCTTCATGCCACAGCCACACATGTCATTTCCAACTGAGACTACGCCATCATCATGCCACATCCACACCATAGTCATTCCACTGAAACTACGTGCCATCTTCATGCCACAGTCCACACCATGTCAATTCCACTGAGAGCCACGCCATCATCAAGCCAACATTCACACATGTCAATTTCCCCCCCACTGAAACTACGCCATCTTCATGTCCCGCCACAGCCACATCATGTCATTCCAATGAGACTGCGCCGTCTCATACCACAGCCCACATGTCATTCCTCTGAGACTACGCCATATTCATGCCACAGCCACACCATGTCATCCACAGAGACACGCCATATTCATGCCACACGCAGGCCACACCATGCATTCCAGCATACGAGACATTCATCGCTCCGGGGAATGGAAATAACAAGCTGAGCCTGGGGAAGGGGGAAAAAAAGGGAAGCTCTTTTCCTCGAATCAAGAGCCCTCTCCGGCAACAAGATCCCCCACGCCCCTCTTGAAAGAGGGCAGAAGTGCCTGTAAACCCTCACGGTTCATATAGCTATCTTCCTGGCAGTAAAATTAAATCAAGTACAAAACACGTACAACCTTACAGAAGAAAATATCAGCCATAATAAAACCAGTTTTGTGTTGATGTTATTCCATGAAAATCTTGTGATGTTTAAAAGAAAGTTGTGTTTTTTGTTGATGTTGATCCCTGAAACACTAATTTTTGTTGATTTTGATCCCTGAAAACACTTAATTATGTTTGATGTTGATCCCTGAAACACTTAATTATGTTATGTTGATCCCTGAAACACTAATTTTATATGTTGTTTCCTGTAAACACTTAATTATGTTGATGTAGATCCCTGAAACACTTAATTATGTGATGTTGATCCCTGAAACACTTTAATTATGTGATGTTGATCCTGAAACACTTAATTTTATTGATGTTGTTCCTGAAACACTGTAATTATGTTTGAATGTTGATCCAGAAACACTTAATTATGTTGATGTTTGATCCTGAAACAACCTAATTAAGTTGATTTATCCTGAAACACTAATTTGTTGATGTTGATCCCCTGAACACTTAATTTTATGATGTAGATCCTGAAACACTTAATTTTGTTTGATGTGTTTTGATCCCTGAAACACTTAATTTTATTGATTTGATCCCTGAAACACTTTAATTTTATTGATGTTGTTTTCCTGAAACACTTAATTTTATTGATGTTGATCCTGAAACACTTAATTTTGTTGATGTTACCCTGAATACCACTTAATTTATTGATGTTTGATCCCTGAAACACTTAATTTTATTGATGTTACCCTGAAACACTTTAATTTTGTTGATGTGAACCCTGAAACACTAATTTTATTGATGTTATCCTGAAACACTTAATTATGTTGATGTGATCACTGAAACCCCTTAATTATCGAGATGTGAATCCTGAAACACTTTAATTATGTTGATGTTGATCCCTGTAACAACACTTAATTATGTTGATGTTGATCCCTGAAACACTAAATTATTTTGATGTTTGATCCCTGAAACACTAATTATGTTGATCCCCTGTAACACATATTATGTTGATGTTGATCCCTGAAAACACTTAATTATGTTGAATCCCTGAAACACTTAATTATGTGATGTGATCCCTGAAACACTTAAATATGTTGATGTTTGATACCCTAAACACCTTAATTATGTTGATGTATGATCCCTGAAACACTTAATTATGTTGATCCCTGAAACCCCTTTTATAAAAAAAATTATTGTTGATGTAGATCCCCTGAAACCCATAATTTATGTTGGATCCCTGAAACACTTAATTATGTTGATGTTAGATCACTGAAACACTGTAATTATGTTGATGATGATCCCTGCAACCCTTAATTTATGATTGGATGTGATCCTTGAAAAAGCTTGTTTTTTTTGTTTAACATTTGTCTGTGAAACATGTTATATGCTGATATTGATCCATAAGAACGTATTTTTTTAATATTGATCCCTGGATGACGTGTTTATTGTTAAATATATATCCCGAGTATGACGTGTGTTTTCTTAGTATATTTGGCCACAAAACGGTTTTGCTGACATAATTGTGCAACAAAACGTGTGTATTTTCTGAACATTATTATTCTATGAAACATGTGTGTTGGTTGACATGTTGATCCCATACAACACGTGTTATTTTTTTATTGGATATTGTTCAATAAACACGGGAAATTTATGACATTATTTTTCTCTAAAACAAGTATTTCCTAACATTACTGACTTTATTAAGATAGATGCTATTTTTACTTAACCACATTTGAGAGAGAAAGAAGAGAGAGAGAGAGAGAGAGAGAGAGAGAGAGAGAGAGAGAGAGAGGGAAAAGAGAGAGAGGAGAGAGGGGAAAAAGAGAGAAAAAAGAGAAGAATCCTGTGGGCATAAAACATGTGTAGGCGGTTTTTTAAAAGAATCCCCCACCTGCACTTTCTCCCTTCGAGGGGGAAAGGGGAGGTAGTGTGGTGGGGGTGGGGGTATAGTGGGGTGGGGTAGTAATAGCAGTGGTGGGGGTGGGGGGATACGGTGGTGGTGGTGATAGCGTGGTGGGGATAGTGGGATGGTATGATAGCAGTGGGGTATAGCGGTGGTGGTGATAGCGTGGTGGTGGTGGTTTTTGGTAGTGTACGGGGGGGTGGGGATAGCGGTGGTGGGGTGTTGCAAAATGGCGGTGATAACGGCGGGGATATGGTGGTTGATAGGGGTGATAGTGGGGGTTTTTGGTTAATGTGGGGGTGTTAGGGGTGTAGTGATGGTGATAACTGTGGTGGTGATAGCTGGTGGTGATAGTGGTGAAGGTGGTACAAAAGGTATGGTGGTGGGGATCATAGTGGTGGTGACAAACAAGTTATGTGGTGGAGACCTGGTGGTGATAACCGAGGTGCTGATGGTGCTCTTTATGAAGTAAGCGGGTTTAAAAGTGATGAGGTGAAAGAGTGGTGTTGGTGTTGGTGTTGGGGGTGGTGGTGGGGTGGTGGTGGGGGTGGTGGTGCTGGTGGGGTGGGCTGGTGGTGGTGGTGCTGGTGATGGTAGTGGTGGGGGTAGTGGTGGTGGTAGTGGTGGTGGTAGTGGTGGTGGTGGTGGTGCTGGTGGTGGTGCTGGTGGTGCTGAAACGTAGCTTGTTTCCACCGTAACCTAATAAGTAAAATTATATATATATATATATATATAATTTTATATATTATATTAATATATATATTATAATAAATATATATATATATATATATATATTTTATATATATATATTATATATATATATATATATATATATATAAAGAAAATATGTAATATACATATGATAATACGCAAATTATATTTAATAACTAAGATAAATTTATATTACTCTTATACTCTTATTTAAGTTATTTATAATAAGTTAGAAAATTATATGGTAGATTATTTAAAGGAAATTTATAATAAATAACAAGTCACAATTCATATATTTTATAGTAACGAAGCTTTCGAATTTATTTAATAAAAAAAAATTGATTGAAAGAAAATTTTTTAAACAGTAACTAAAGTTTTCCCGAATTTTTAAAATAAAAAAAAATTATTAAAAGGGTTTAAATTTTTTAAAAAAAGGGGGTTTCCCACTTATACGCTGTTTTTTTTTTTTAAAAAATTTCGTAAACTAGATTTTTTTTTTTTTTTTTTTTTTTGGGGGGGGGAGATTTGGAAGGGAAAAAAAAATTAAGAAGAAAATAGGTTGCCATGAATGTTTAAAAATATATTTAGATACAACCTTTTTTAGCTTTCCTGCCCAAAATTTTAAAAAAAGTGAATACTGATAAAAATCTTAAAACTAACAAATTTTAAAATCTTACATTTCCATTCGCATTTTAAAAGAAATACAATCATCCCTTAAAAATGTATTATTAAATCTTTTTTAAATATGTATTTTTTTTCACTTATTTTTTCATTTTTTATATCTACGGTTTTCCCTTTGCTCGAATCCCCGGGGAGTTCGAACCTCCTCCGGTCGGCGGGGAAAACTTTGGGGGAAACTTTATTTCCAAAAAGACACCTCCCTGTCCATTTTTTCCACCCATCATTTAAAAGGGGGGTACCTGGGTGTTAGGGGAAATGGTGGTGGTCGCACCCTTGGAAAAAAACTGACCAAATTTTTGCCCGGGAAATGCCTGCATAACGAGCGGTTTTTGAAATATAGTGGGTAGGGCATTGATGTCGCTAGGACTATATTTCCTTTTTACTGTACCCTTTTAAATAAATGTTTTACTGTTTATTTTTTATTAATTTTTTTACTATTATTATAAATTTTTCTTTATTTTTTTTTCGGGATTCAATAAAAAGGGTTTTTTTATATAAGGGCAAATTTTTGGGTGTCGTACTGACAGGGTGTTTTTTCTGTAAAAGCCCGCGTAAAATTAAAATTATTTAATAAATTAAAAATTCCCGTAAATGCTTTTTTTCTTCCCTTTTTATTTTTTAAATAAAATTTTCTTTAGCTTAATTTTTTGTTTGGGTTACGTTTTTAATACATTTTTTCAAAAGGTTTTTTAAAAGCTGTTTATATTTTGGTTTTTGTGGAGTAAAGTTTTCGCGGGTTTTATTCATGGGGGGCGGCGAAAAAAAGCCCATGGGGGTTCAAGGGGGGAAAAAAACGCTCCTTTTTTTATTTTTTTGGTGGGAGGTTTTGAGGTTGGGTTGTGGGACGGTTGGTGGGGTGGGTTTTTGGGTTGGGGGGGGGGTTTGGCGGGTTTTTTAAACGGGGGTGTGTCTGGGAAGGGGGGGGTGTTGGGGGTTTGGGGGGAGTGGGGGTGGTATGGTTGGTGAGGGAGTGGGCTAATATTAAAGGGGTTTTAATATATAAAAAGGGGTCAAAATTATAATAGTGGTGATAATATATAAAAGTGGTGATAAATATAATAGTGGTGATAATATATAATAGTGGTGATAAAAATAATAGGGTGATAATATAAAAAATGGTTAAATAATAATAGTAGTGTGAGAATAGTATTTAAAAGTGGTGGGTAATATATGAAGGTTTAAAAATATATTTAAAAGTGATAATATATAAAAGGATATTATAAATAGTGGAAAAATATATAAATAGTAGAGGGTAATATAAAAAGTAAATGATAATATATTAATAGTGATAATATAAAATTGTAGGATAAATTTTTTAATAGTGTGATAATATATAATAATGAAAATATGTAAAAGTTGTGATAATTTTATATGATAATATATAATGATAATATATGAAAAGTAGTGATAATATATAATAGTAAATGGGTAATATTTTAATAATAGATAATATGTAAATCATTTTCTCTTCCTTATGATTTTCTTAATAACATTTTCTTTAGCTTACTTTATTGTAAGAACGTATATAATACATATATACAATATGTATTGGGACTTTTATATTATTAGTTTTGAGGAGTAAATTTTTGGGTTTGATGGGGGTCTTACCTCCTCTTTGTTCAGGTTAACTGAACGTCATTTTTTAATTTGTGTCAGTTTAAAGGATATAAAGTATTTTCTCTTAATTGGTTTTTGTAATTTTGGGGAAAGCGCTTAACTCAAGGGTGTAACAGTCCTGGGATGAATTAAATTGATTAGGGAGACAGTTAGTATGTTGTGTATCACATAGAGGTGTAATAGAGCGGCGCACACTATACAGTTTCCTAGTCAACGAAACTGATATCAGAGCAAGGCAGTATCTCAAAATAGTACAACCCACTAGTATAAACCATACCAAGGACATACATGCCATAACATATAACCAGGGCCCTATCATAAAGGTGATATCTATATTCCCTATCAAAACCTAAAACAAAAAACCGTATCTCAATATATAGTAGCACCAACACTATGACCAACACCAATATGATCAATATAATCTATATACAAATACATCAACATACATAATATACCAAGACATCATACACAGTCATACAAAGATATATCAACACATATATACAACTTAGATAATCACCATAGGCTGATAAATACCACTAATATCACCAATACTAGTATCACAAATAAATATATGCATACAATACCATATGCCATACATCAACATATCATATACACTCAATACAACAAAATATCATCACTACACTCTACTTGATCACACTAAATATTATCACCTACATCATAGCATCCACCGTAACACTATCACCATCACAACTATGTATCTACCACGAATAACCACTAGTATCTACCAATATATACTACGTGATCACCAAATTCTGACTCAATATCAGATCGCACACTACTATCACCATACATCCACTATATCACCAAAGCATATCACCACAATAACGTATCACCAAAGTACATCACCAGAGACTAATCACTAACTAAGTATACCACACTACTATAGTCACCAACAAAATCTAGTCGACAACAAGTAGTCGCAAACACATATCACCACATACCACCACTATACCACACACATAAACAAGCCACTACCTCACCACACACCACTATCACCACAACCACTATCTCCAACAATCAACTATCACCAACACTACTATACCACACACCATGTGACCACACACCACTATCACCACACGCTACTATCACACACACTCAACATCACACTACACACTATTATCACCTACACCTACTACTCACCACCCACCACTACTGATACCAACAACCACTATCACACAACCACCACGATCACACACCTACCAACTATCACCAATCAACTCACCACTATACTACAACCACTATCACCACTCACCACTATCACCAAGCACCACTATCACCACACATTCCACTATCTGACCACACACCACCATATACTACAACACTATATGAACGCACACACATACTATCACCACTAAACCACTAATATCACCACACACCACTATCACCTACACCACCATATCACTACACACCACTATCACCAAACACCACTAATCATCAGCACACCACCATCACCACACACCACTATCACACACACCACTATCACACACACCACTACTATCACCACATCATCACCACTATCACCACAACTACTAATTACCACATACACATATCACCACACACCACCATCAACCACACACCACATCACACAACTACCACCATCACCACAACACCACCATCACCAATCACCACCATCACCACACACACACACACCACTATCACCACACACCACTATCACACACACACCAACTATTATCACACACACCATCACCACACACCACTGTCATCACACAACCACTATCACCACACACCACTATCACCACACCTACTATCACCACACACCACCACTATCACTACACACCACTATCACCACACACCACTACTATCACCACACACCACTACTCTCACCACACACAACTACTATCACCACACACCACTATCACCACACATACTATCACCACACACCACTATCACCACACACTACTATCACCACACACCACTATCACCACACACTACTATCACCACACACCACTATCACCACACACCACTACTATCACCACACACCACTACTATCACCACACACCACTATCACCACACACCACTACTATCACCACACAACCACTATCACCACACACCACCACTATCACCACACACTACTATCACCACACTCTACCATCACCACACATCCACTATCACCACACACACCACTATCACCCCACACCACCACTATCACTAAACACCACTAACACCACACACCACCGCTATCACCACACACCACCACTATCACCACACACCACCATCACTACACATCACTATCACCACACACCACTATCATCACACACCACTATCACCACATACCACTATCACCACACACCACCATCACTACACACCACTATCACCGCACACCACCACCATCATCACACACCACCATCACCACAACACCACTCATCACCACACACCACTATCACCACACACCATCACCACACACCATCACCACACACCACTATCACCACACACCACCACCATCACCACACACCACTATCACCACACACCACTGTCATCACACACCACTATCACCACACACCACTATCACCACACACAACTATCACCACACACCACCACTATCACTACACACCACTATCACCACACACCACTACTATCACACGCACACTATCACCACACACCACTACTGTCAACACACACCACTACTATCACCACACACCACCACTATCACCACACACCACTATCACCACACACCACTATCACCACACACTACTATCACCACACGCCACTACTATCACCACACACCATTATCACCACACACTATCACCACACATCACCACTATCACCACACACCACCACTATCACTACACACCACTATCACCACACACCACTACTATCACCGCACACTATCACCACACACCACTATCAACACACACCACTACTATCACCACACATCACCACTATCACCACACACCACTATCACCACACACTATCACCACATACCACTATCACCACACACCACCATCACCACACAACAATATCACCACACACCACTATCACCACACACCACCACTATCACCACACACCACCATCACCACACACTACTATCATCACACACCGCTATCACCCACACACCACCATCACCACACATCACTATCACCACACACCACTATCACCACACACCATCACCAGACACCACTATCACCACACACTATCACCACACACTATCACCACACACCACTATCACCACACACCACTGTCACCACACACTATCACCACACACCACTATCACCGCACACCACTATCACCACACACTACTATCACCACACACCACTATCACCACACACCACTAGCGTTTCTTCCTCAGAATTAGTAAAGTCATTATAACACGGTCATCAAACAGACGGAAATATAACCGAAAAATAAGACAAACAACCGTTCTCAGGTGCCAAGAGCATTGGATTCTTGGAGAGGCGGTAAATCCGTAGGGGCTATGTGGCTCCTAGGGAAATGGAAGGTATTAAAGGCTTGATCCAAAAGTAGGGTAGCTCAACTTCCTTGGATGAAGAGCCCATCGAAGTACTCAAATGTAAGATCAGCTGTTTATTGTTCATTGAACGTGAACTTTTGTTATTGTGGTGGAGATGGTGGTTGTTGCAACCCCTGAATGGGTTGCAATGTATATTATGTATATATATTACATGTATATTACCTTTTCATATAATTTTATATTGCTTATATTTGCGATAATAGCTAAATCGTAAATATATTGCTTTATATTTTTATTTGACATAGTTACCTGTTGTTAGGTAGGATGTAGTACATATATTATGTGCTCATAGTTCAAATCTTGATTGTCTAACTACTGTAATTATCGCTCTTTGCTCGTTATTCTGCCGGCTTCTGTTGCTGAGCTGCAGCTGTTCACGGAGCTATCACGTGATCGGGGGGGGGGGTGTTCTCACCTCGCCTGAAGTATTCAGTCTGGTCTAGACTCGCTGGGTGGTTGGACGTATTCCAGACAAGAAGTGCCTTAATCTCCCTTATTAGCTCTTGTTGGAAGATCGTCTCTTGTCTCATGATTGTTAGTTCTGGAGACTCTGTTCACAGAACATTGTATAGACTTAGTGATTTTCGACGTTGTACTGAGGTTGTGTCGCATAGACACTCTAGACAACTCAGGTCCTGAGCTGTAGCTTCTGACCTAACTTGTACTGGTATCTGTGAATTATCACAGTCGGGGATTTTCTTATGCTGAACTTAGATTCAGTACTATGGGAGTTTTGTGACTTTTGTGGAGGATCTGCAGATGGTCCCTACTTAGTGTTGTTATATTATCTCCTTGTTCCTGATTCTGTGTCGCAGTTGCTTGTTTTATTGCTATTGGGCTTAGCATTCTTCTTATTGTTCAAGCAGACTGTTCTGATTGCCAGTTGGTCAAGAAGTTAGTTTATTTGAGGACTTTGTCAGTCACTTGTTTAAGTCTAGTCGAGTCGTGAGACATAGCGAACTACTTAAAGCACTTATACACATAAACTTATTTGTATATTGTATTATTAAATGTTAATGTACCAGACGGTACTTAAAACTTATAAATGTGATATGTGCTTTCAGCACAATAATGCTGTAAACGAGAGAAGTGATAATTCTTTTGTTGATACTGATTTAATTAAATTTTATAATATACCTCTAGACTTAATTAATAAATTTATTAAATTTTATTTCTCTAGTTAGTAGCCTACCAGTTGTAATCCTGAAGCACTATTGAATCATACTGAATTCTAATGGATAATTGGACAAGAATACTGACTACTTGTTACGAAAACCCAGTAACAGGATGGATGCTAGAAGGGCAGTCCTTCCTAGAATTCACTGGAGATCTCCAAGCTTTTAGAATCGCGTTTTTTGTAACAGTGGTGGTGGAGGTGGTGGTCGTGGTGGTGGTGGTGGAGGAGGTGGTGGAGGTGTTGGTGATGGTGGTTATGGTGGTGATGGTGGTGGTGGTGGGGGTTTGATGGTGGAGGTGTTGGTGGTGGTGATGGTGGTGATAGTGGTGGTGGTGGGTGGTGGTTAGTGGTTGGTGATAGGATGGTGGTGGTGTTGGTAGTGGTGATGGTGGTAGTGGTTGGGATGGGTGTGGTGGTGGTGGTGTGTTGGTAGTGGTTGGTGATAGGGTGGTGGTGGTGGTGGTGGTGTTGGTTAAGTGGTAGTGGTTGTGATGATGGTAGTGGTTGGTGATGGGGGGTGGTGGTGGTGGTGGGTGGAAGTGGTTGGTGATGGGGTGCTGGTGGTGGTAGTGTTTGGTGATGGGGTGGTGGTGTTTGAGTGGTGGTTGGTAATGGATGGTAAGTGGTGGTGTTAGGGTGGTGGTGGTGGTGGTGGTGGTGTGTGGTGATGGTGGAATTGGTGGTGGTGGTGTTCGAGTGGCAATGGTTTGGTGATGGTTGGTGTTGGTAGTGGTGACTGTTGATGGTATTTGTGGTGGTGATGGTGGTAGTGGTGGTATTGGGGTGGTGGTTGGTGATGGGATGGTAATGGTGTTGGTGGTTGTGGTGGCGATGGTGGTAGTGGTGGTGGAGGTGCTGATGGTGGTAGTGGTGGTGTTGGGATGGTAACGGTGATGGTGTTGGGTGGTGGTTGTGGTGGTGATGGTGGTGGTAGTGGTATAGTGGTGATGTTGGGGTGGTAGTGGTGGTGGTGTTTGGATGGTAGTGGTGGTGTTGAGGTGGTAGTGGTGGTGTTGAGGTGGTTAGTGTGTGGTGGATGGTGGTAGTGGTGATGTTGGGGTGGTAGTGATGGTGGTTAGTTGTGGTGCGGGTGGTGATAGTGGTTGTGTGGTAGTGGTGTAGCTGTGATGATGGTAGTGGTTGGTGATGGGTGTGGTGGTGGTGTTGGGGTGGTGGTAGTGGTTGTTGGTGGTTGGTGTTGGGGTGGTAGTGGTTAGTGATGGGTGCTGGTGGTGGTAATGGTTGGTGATGGGGGTGGGTGTTGGAGTGGTGGTGATAGTGGATGGTAGTGGTGGTGTTAGGGTGGTGGTGGTGGTGATGGTGGAATTGGTGGTGGTGGTGTTCGAGTGGTAATGGTTGGTGATGGGTTGGTGGGTGGTGTTGGTAGTGGTGGTGTTGATGGTATTTGTGGTGGTGATGGTGGTAGTGGTTGGTAGAGGTGGTTGTGGGGTGGTGGTTGATGATGAGATGGTAGTATGTTGGTGGTTGGTGGTGGTGATGGATGGTAGTAGTGTGGTAGTGGTTGGTGTGATGGTGGTGATAGTTGTGTTGGGGTGGTGTTTGGTTGGTTGTGATGGTGTTGGGGTGGCGGTGGTAGTGGTTGGTAATGGTGTTGGCGTGGTGGTGGTTGGGAGTGGGTGGGTTTTGGGGGTGGTGGTGGTAGTGGTGGTGGAGGTGTTGGTGGTGGTAGTGGTGGTGTTGGGCTTGTAACGGTGATGGGTGTTGGGGTGGTGGTGGTGGTTGTTGTGGTGCTGGGGTGGTAGTGGTGGTGGTGACGTTGGAGGTGGTGGTAGTGGTGTTGGGGTGGTGGTGGTGGTTGTTGTGGTGTTGGGGTGGTAGTGGTGGTGGTGACGTTGGAGTGGTGGTGGTGGTGTTGGGGTGGTAGTGGTTGGTGGTGGTGACGTTGGAGTGGTGGTAGTGGTGTTGGGGTGGTAGTGGTGGTGTTGGGGTGGTAGTGGTGGTGATGGTGGTGGTGGTGATGATGTTGGGGTGATGGTGGTGGTAGTAATGGTGTTAGTGGTAGTGCTGGAGTGGTAGTGGTAGTGGCTGTTTTTTGCCTATGTACAAATTACTGTGATAACTCTGGCGTGCTGATGCTCGAGTCTCTGCTCCAGTTCTTTACACTGGAAGCCAAATTTAATAATAAACCACAATACCGCATTCTGCATACTACATACTGTATACTATATACTGTATATTACATGTTGCATACTTCATATAACGTGTTACATAGTGCATGTTACATACTGCATGTTACATACTGCATGTTACATACTGCATGTTACATACTGCATGTTACATACTGCATGTTACATAGTGCATGTTACATACTGCATGTTACATACTGCATGTTACATACTGCATGTTACATACTGCATGTTACATACTGCATGCTACATACTGCATGCTACATACTGCATGTTACATACTGCATGTTACATACTGCATGTTACATACTGCATGTTACATACTGCATGCTACATACTGCATGTTACATACTGCATGTTACATACTGCATGTTACATACTGCATGTTACATACTGCATGCTACATACTGCATGTTACATACTGCGTGTTACATACTGCATGTTACATACTGCATGTTACATACTGCATGTTACATACTGCATGTTACATACTGCATGTTACATACTGCATGTTACATACTGCATGTTACATACTGCATGTTACATACTGCATGTTACATACTGCATGTTACATACTGCATGTTACATACTGCATGTTACATACTGCATGCTACATACTGCATGTTACATACTGCATGCTACATACTGCATGCTACATACTGCATGTTACATACTGCATGTTACATACTGCATGTTACATACTGCATGTTACATACTGCATGCTACATACTGCATGTTACATACTGCATGTTACATACTGCATGTTACATACTGCATGTTACATACTGCATGCTACATACTGCATGTTACATACTGCGTGTTACATACTGCATGTTACATACTGCATGTTACATACTGCATGTTACATACTGCATGTTACATACTGCATGTTACATACTGCATGTTACATACTGCATGTTACATACTGCATGTTACATACTGCATGTTACATACTGCATGTTACATACTGCATGTTACATACTGCATGTTACATACTGCATGCTACATACTGCATGTTACATACTGCATGCTACATACTGCATGTTACATACTGCATGCTACATGCTGCATGCTACATACTGCATGTTACATACTGCATGCTACATACTGCATGTTACATACTGCATGTTACATACTGCATGCTACATACTGCATGTTACATACTGCATGCTACATACTGCATGTTACATACTGCATGCTACATACTGCATGTTACATACTGCATGCTACATACTGCATGTTACATACTGCATGCTACATGCTGCATGCTACATACTGCATGTTACATACTGCATGCTACATACTGCATGTTACAACGTGCGTACTACATAATACATAATGTTACATACAACATATTTCGGTCTACATATATTTTGCATACTACATACCTCATACTGCACACTACTTACACGAGAATAATGTTTCTATGTGGTGACCACCTACAACTTACAATGTTCGTGTATGATGATACTCACAACTCACATTGTTCGTGTATGGTGAAATTCACAACTCACAATGTTCGTGCATGGTGACAACTCACAATGTTCGTGCATGGTGACACTCACAACTCACAATGTTCGTGTATGTTAACACTCACAACTCACAATGTTCATGTATGGTGACACTCACCATGTTCGTGTTTGGTGACAACTCACAAAATTCGTGTATGGTGACAACTCACAAAATTCGTGTATGGTGACAACTCACAATATTCCTGTATAGTGAGACATGTACAATTTGCTTAATAATTGCAACAATCAAGAGAAAAATGCGTTAAATTATTTTAAATTATGCCATTAATACCTCAGATCCCAACCTAACTAAAACATTCCAGTCACTCGGAGAAGAGAGACTCAGAGGAGACATTACAACGACATACAAGATACTGAAGACTCCATATAGCAAAGCCTATATTATATTATGTTAAAATGTGTTAGCTTATCACGTTAGTTATGAGATTATCATTACTTTTATTATTATTATTATTAATTATTATTATAATTATTATAATTATTATTATTATTATTATTATTATTATTATTATTATTATTATTATTGATGTTATTGTTAGTGTTACGGTTATTATTCTCAACAATAATATTTATAAAAAATAATGAGAATAACAATAATAACAATGAAAATAATGAAAATAATGATAATAATAATAAACCATAATAACTAGTCATGATAATAATAACAACAAAAACAATAATATTTATAAAAAATAATAACTGTTTTTGTTAGTATTATTATTATTATTATTATTATTATTATTATTAGTAGTAGTAGTAGTAGTAGCAATAGTAGTAGTAGTAGTAGTAGTAATAGTAGTAGTAGTAGTAGTAGTAATAGTAGTAGTAGTAGTAGTAGTAGTAGTAATAGTAGTAGTAGTAATAGTAGTAGTAGTAGTAGTAATAGTAGTAGTAGTAATAGTAGTAGTAGTAGTAATAGTAGTAGTAGTAGTAGTAATAGTAGTAGTAGTAATAGTAGTAGTAGTAGTAGTAATAGTAGTAGTAGTAATAGTAGTAGTAGTAGTAATAGTAGTAGTAGTAGTAGTAGTAGTAGTAGTAATAGTAGTAGTAGTAGTAGTAGTAGTAGTAGTAGTAATAGTAGTAGTAGTAGTAGTATAGCTAGGTATTATGGTTTATAATTATTATCATCATTATTAGATGGGATTTAAATTAAATACAAATAACCGGAACTTAGAAGGGAATTATAACGATGTTTCAGCCCGACTTACACCACTGAAAAGTCGGAGCGAAACGTCGTTTCAGTTACCTTCTCTTAAGTGCCAGTTATTTGCCTATTGTCTGTCCTTGATCCAAAATTTTGCTGCTGTGTCGAGTTGCATTTTCTTTGATTAAAAAACAATATTAATTATCCCAGTTATCTGAACTCAGATCAGGATGAACGTGCACATGATGAACGTGCACATGATGAACGTGCACATGATGAACGTGCACATGATGAACGTGCACATGATGAACGTGCACACGAGCGTGCACTTGATGAACGTGCACATGATGAACGTGCACCGATGAACATGTCCTTGATGAACGTGCACATGATGAACGTGCACACGAGCGTGCACTTGATGAACGTGCACATGAACGTGCACATGATGAACGTGCACCGATGAACATGTCCTTGATGAACGTGCACACGAACTTGCACTTGATGAATCTGCACATGAACGTGCACACAATGAGCGTGCAGACGAACGTTCACACAATGAACGTGCATATAATGAACGTGCACAGGATGAACATGCCCTTGATGAACGTGCACACGAACGTGCACTTGATGAACGTGCACTTGATGAACGTGCACATAATGAATGTGCACACGATGAACGCTAAAAAAAATACAAATGAACTGTGGACGAGGCCTGGTCACAGACCGGGCCGCGGGGGCGTTGACCCCTCAAAAACCCCTCCAGGTATACTGCGAAGCTCTAGCAGCAACAGTCTAGTTGATCAAGCAGTGAAACAGGAAGACTCACAGCTAGAGCCCTCAAAACCAGTAACGAGTACATTACCGGACCTGCAACAGGATCATAACATTCAGAGGAACTCACGAGTACATTACCGGACCTGTAACAGAATCATAATATTTAGAGGAACTCGGGATCAAATTTCGAAACTCGCCGATGTGGTAATCCCATTGGAAAATATTATATACTACTCCTAATAGCTGCAAACCGGATCAGCTGGTTGGAGAATATGTTTTTTTTTTTTTGTTTTTTTTAGTAGATGTTAAATAAGGAGTGAGGTTAACGACCTCAGTATGAGGTATACTCAACGGTCTGCTATGATGTAATTAAGCCTTGCTTAAGCATAGATGGGAAGAGTTATAATGATTTGATAGGATATTGGTTTGATATATTCTTAGTGGTGGTTCTAGTGGTGGTTGTGGTGGTGGTTGTGGTGGTGGTTGTGGAGAGTGGTGAGTGGTGGTGGTTGTGGTGAGTGGGAGGGAGGTTGATGTTATTGGTGGTGATGGTGTTCCTGATATTGGTGCTGGTAGTAGTAATACACACACACACACACACACACACACACACACATATATATATATATATATATATATATTATCACACTGGCCGATTCCCACTAGGGAAGGGTGGCCCGAAAAAGAAAAACTTTCACCATCATTCACTCCATCACTGTCTTGCCAGAAGGGTGCTTTACACTACAGTTTTTAAACTTCAACATTAACACCCGTCCTTCAGAGTGCAGGCACTGTACTTTCCGTCTCCAGGACTCAAGTCCGGCCTGCCGGTTTCCCTGAATCCCTTCATAAATGTTACTTTGCTCACACCCCAACAGCACGTCAAGTATTAAAAACCATTTGTCTCCATTCACTCCTATCAAACACGCTCACGCATGCCTGCTGGAAGTCCAAGCCCCTCGCACACAAAACCTTCTTTACCCCCTCCCTCCAACCTTTCCTAGGCCGACCCCTACCCCGCCCTTCCTTCCACTACAGACTGATACACTCTTGAAGTCACTCTGTTTCGCTCCATTCTCTCTACATGTCCGAACCACCTCAACAACCCTTCCTCAGCCCTCTGGACAACAGTTTTGGTAATCCCGCACCTCCTCCTAACTTCCAAACTACGAATTCTCTGCATTATATTCACACCACACATTGCCCTCAGACATGACATCTCCACTGCCTCCAGCCTTCTCCTCGCTGCAACATTCATCACCCATGCTTCACACCCATATAAGAGCGTTGGTAAAAACTATATTCTCATACATTCCCCTCTTTGCCTCCAAGGACAAAGTTCTTTGTCTCCACAGACTCTTAAGTGCACCGCTCACCCTTTTCCCTCATCAATTCTATGATTCACCTCATCTTTCATAGACCCATCCGCTGACACGTCCACTCCCAAATATCTGAATACATTCACCTCCTCCATACTCTCTCCCTCCAATCTGATATCCAATCTTTCATCACCTAATCTTTTTATCTTCATAACCTTACTCTTTCCTGTATTCACTTTTAATTTTCTTCTTTTGCACACCCTACCAAATTCATCCACCAATCTCTGCAACTTCTCTTCAGAATCTCCCAAGAGCACAGTGTCATCAGCAAAGAGCAGCTGTGACAACTCCCACTTTGTGTTTGATTCTTTATCTTTTAACTCCACGCCTCTTGCCAAGACCCTCGCATTTACTTCTCTTACAACCCCCATCTATAAATATATTAAACAACCATGGTGACATCACACATCCTTGTCTAAGGCCTTCTTTTACTGGGAAATAATTTCCCTCTTTCCTACATACTCTAACTTGAGCCTCACTATCCTCGTAAAAACTCTTCACTGCTTTCAGTAACCTGTCATACGCCTTTTCCAAATCCATAAATGCCACAAAGACCTCTTTAGCCTTATCTAAATACTGTTCACTTATATGTTTCACTGTAAACACCTGGTCTTACTCTTAATTCTTTCAATAATAACTCTTCCATACACTTTACCAGGTATACTCAACAGACTTATCCCCTATAATTTTTGCACTCTCTTTTGTCCCCTTTGCCTTTATACATAGGAACTATGCATGCTCTCTGCCAATCCCTAGGTACCTTACCCTCTTCCATACATTTATTAAATAATTGCACCAACCACTCCAAAACTATATCCCCACCTGCTTTTAACATTTTTATCTTTATCCCATCAATCCCGGCTGCCTTACCCCCTTTCATTTTACCTACTGCCTCACGAACTTCCCCCACACTCACAACTGGCTCTTCCTCACTCCTACAAGATGTTATTCCTCCTTGCCCTATACACGAAATCACAGCTTCCCTATCTTCATCAACATTTAACAATTCCTCAAAATATTCCCTCCATCTTCCCAATACCTCTAACTCTCCATTTAATAACTCTCCTCTCCTATACAAGAAGGAGTCCCAAAAGTCTAGAAAATATGGAGAACTTGCCCATCATTATATGTTTGTTCCCATAGGCTCAGAGACCCTTGGCTCATGGGGAAAGAGTGCATCTAATTTCCTTAAGGAGCTGGGAAAAAGACTCATCAGGGTAACTAGGGATCCCAGGGCAGCTAGTTTTCTGTTCCAGCGGCTCAGTGCGGCTGTTCAAAGGGGTAATGCATGCTGCATTTTGGGCACACGCCCCAGCTCTGAGGAGCTGGATGAGATTTTCGCCTTATAATCGGTGATACACACGTAACAACATGTACCGTATATGCCACCTTTATATATATATATATATATATATATATATATATATATATATATATAATATATATATATATATAATATAATATATATAATATAATATATTATATATATATATATATATATATATATAATATATATATATATATATATATATATATAAACACTGATCTCTGGCTGAAGGAGACTCGAACCTAGGAACCTTGGAACAAGGTACGCAGTGCTTTACCAATCTACCCACACTGGTTCGAGTCTCCTTCAGCCAGAGATCAGTGTTTGTGTATATTTCGCCTGCTCTTGCGAATTCCTTGCATTGTTAATATCTCTAGTAAGGCTGATGCATGCAGGGGATGAGATGAAAAGCTGTAAGCCTTCTCCCTGAAAGCTGGCTGCCTTGGATCAAAGTCTAGCGCAAGCTGGACTCCAAGGTATTGGTCCAGTACGGGTAGATTGGTAAAGCACTGCGTACCTTGTTCCAAGGTTCGTAGGTTCTAGTCTCCTTCAGCCAGAGATCAGTGTTTGTGTATATTTCGCCTGCTCTTGCGAATTCCTTGTATGTTAAATATATATATATATATATATATATATATATATATATATATTATATAATATATATATATATATATATTATATATATATATATATATATATATATATTTATATATATATATATGTCGTGCCGAATATGTAAAACTGGTCAATTGGCAAGAACTCATTTAAAATTAAGTCCTTTCTAAAATTTTCTCTTATACGTTTAAAGATATATTTTTTTCATTAATGTTAATGTAAACATTTTTAATTTTGCTCCAAAAGAATCTTAGAAAACTTACCTAACCTTATTATAACAAGAACAATTTATTTTAGCCTTACCCAATTAAATATATTTTAGATTTGTTTACAGTAATTTAATAATAAACAAACACAGTGAAATATATTTTTTTCGTTAGGTTCAGAATGATTTTGGTGAAATTATTGCATACACAAATTTTCGCTTACAACAAGATTAGCCCCGGAGCTAAGGGGAATGGCATGCGAAGAAGGGTTAAGGGAAATCAACCTGATGACACTAGAGGATAGGAGGATTAGGGGAGACATGATAACGACATATAAAATACAGCGAGTAATTGACAAGGTGGATAGAGACAGAATGTTCTAGAGATAGGACAGAAACAAGGGATGACTTAGTAGCGATCATTGAGATCCGGGGCCAGAAGCTATGAATCGACCCCTACAACCATAATTAGGTGAGTACATAGAAGTGTCATTTTTCACAAATGGATCATTACTTGTTCTAATTGAAGTCACTAAGAAGTGTAAAGATAATCAGGATGAACAAGATGAAGAAAATGATGAAGATAATGAAAAAGAATACAGAGAAGGGGTCGAAAAAAAAGAGAAACAGACAATGCTAAGGGGAAAAAAAGAATAAGAGGAGAATGAAAGGTTGGGAAAAAAGTGTAATATATTTATATATATATATAATATATAATATATAAAAATAATATATATAATATAAATTTTTATAGGGCGTGCCGAAAGGGAAACTTGCGATCTTGGCTTAAATAGCAAACCCCATCTTGCCATATAGGACAAGTGAAAGAAATTGATAACTCAAAGAATTAAATCAAATAATCACATGACGATATGAAAAGCATTAGGAAGAATAATCCTTTGACACCTGGTGACCTGGTGTTCGTGACGCCTCGGAGGAGGTCACAGGTCAACGCCGCGCTGCTTCGGTAAATCGCTCGGTGAACCAGCTGGTGAAGGTGGGTAATAACAGTCTTACCTACCCATGTTTATACCGAAACTAAACAAAAAATGTGGATTTTTCTCGAAACTGGTGCTCAGAATTTTTGGGGGGGAAGTTCTTCAGAGGATATAGTGTAATAACAAGATAGAAAACAAAAAATAACAGAATCCATGGCAGGTTAGCACGCTAGCATGCCAGTTTTTAATACTCCTGCCGGCGGTTCGAGACCACACCCGTTCTGTGATCTAGAAATCAAACATGTTTAACAGAGAAAACCTGTGGAGGTATAATCGTACAGATAGGAAAAAAGTAAACAATAACTGGATATATTTTTGCTACCCTCTGCCCAGTCCAAGATGGTGGCAAGGTGGAGGCATATAAAGCTAGTGACGGCTGGAGAGACACCAGTGAGCCGAGCAGTGTGAGTGGGGTTGTACGCACCCTCCCGCCCTTCTCTTAGTGACTGGATCAAATACGTTTTCACGGTAGGTGTCTACAGAGTGATATATAGTAGAGTACGAGAGTGTCCCAATGTACACCATGATAAATCAGTGAAGCATAAGCAAGTATATAGTCGTAATACTTTCAAAGATTGAAGAACTGTACCATAACTCAAAGAGGAAGTTGAACTTTGAGTTTAGTTCATTACTCTTCAGGTCTGATGACTACACGTGGTTCATTGCACCGTAGTTGCAGTTCACTTGCACTCTAGCATCATAACACTTTAAACCCCCCTTAAATAGAGAGTATAAATGTATTTATGCGCCTATACACCTCCCAGTGAGTTTTGAATAACCTTACACACAAGTTTACGTCCAAAATAAAGAGTTAAAGACGCACACGAGAGTAACGTTTAAACTTGCATTTCTACTTTCCTTCTCTGTTAAACTTGCTCATCCCACAAATTTCCTAAACAGCGTAAACAGAAAAAGAGAAAGTGCTAAGACATAGAAAGACAGAGAAAGTTAGAAATACAGAAAAAGAACGACAAAAGCAGAAAGAGAAAGCCAGAGAGAGAAATATGCAAATATTTGAAATGCTTAGTGACTTCAACTCCACCAAGTAATGATCCATTTGTGAATAATGAGATATATGTGAATATATACCACTTGCTCGTGGATGTGTATATATATTATATATATTATATATATATATATATATTATATATATATATATATATATATATATATATATATATATATATATATATTATATATATATATATATGGCATGTATGAGCGTAGTTAGACTGGAGTGAGAGAAATAGTGGTGAGTGAGGTGTAGGTGGTATGAGCAACTTGCACTGCACGCAAGGTGGCAGCTTGATAGATGATTCACTGCTAGTTGCTACACATTAATTTCGTGTTAAACAATATAAAGAAAGACAGGCAAGGTTCTGTCTTTCTATATATACTTCCTGGTTCTCTCTGGTAGAAACGTCATTGTCCAGAAAAATGTTGGAGAAGAAGGCATAGCCGCAGAGTTTTTTATTATGACAACGTTTCACTCTTACGTACAGCTTGTGATAGAGCGAAACTATGTAACAATTAAATCTTGATATTGATGTGCAGCGTTGTATAGCCCTTGTGGCTTAGCGCTTCTTTTTTATTATAATAATAATAATAAAATTGATATTAATGTGTACCTTTTACTCTGTCTTGTGTGTGTCTCGACTTCGTACCCAGGAAGCTGATGTTGGACAGTCTCTGTCTTTCTTAATGACTGGGCAGAAAGGGAAGGTGGTAAGGTGATTAACCTGCTCAGCACTTTCGCATGCTTCGTGTATATACCCACCCGAGAAGCCTCGCAAGGGAAGTTCCTTGATCCAAGTATTTGAACCTGTTCTCCCTTACTTGAGACGAATCCTGTTTATCTATGATTCCCTCTAAGAGCTAAAACCTCTGCTGGTTTGGCGGTCAAGTAAATATACATAAATAACCGGCACATAGAAGAAAGAAGCTTCTACCTCTACTACTATTCCCTCTCTTCAATCCCCCTTTCTGATTACCGCTACTCCTACCAGCTACTATTATTCCAACTCTACCACTACTTCACTTCTTTCTTCCTCTCTCTGTCCCGTTTCTGTCCCCCTCGCCTATATATACTGGCTCCCTCACCTTCGTATGTTAATGTGACTTGTAAATTATTCAAGCTGGACCGAAATGTTGTCATGAGCTTCACTCTCATATGTGCGGGTTATTTGTATATTGTTCCAGTCACGGTATTGTGCCTTTTTGTTCTTCTTGTAAATGGTAATAATAAGAATACTTCCTTTTATCTGAGTAAATATTGATCAGGTCTACTTAAGTTAGAGGATTTAACTTTGTGATATCCACGTGTTGCGTGGGTTGCTGTTTCATGTATCCACGTGTTGCGTGGGCTGCTGTTTCATGTATCCACGTGTTGTGTGGGCTGCTGTTTCATGTATCCATGTGTTGCGTGGGCTGCTGTTTCATGTATCCACGTGTTGTGTGGGCTGCTGTTTCATGTATCCATGTGTTGCGTGGCCTGCTACTTTATGTATCCACGTGTTACGTGGGTTGCTTCATCACGTATCCATGTGTTGCGTGGGCTGCTACTTTATGTATCCACGTGTTGCGTGAGTTGCTGCTTCGTGTATCCACATGTTGCGTGGGCTGCTGCTTCTGGTATGCACAAGAGGTGAGAGGTGCTGCCTCAGCCTTCCTGAATCCTGAACCAGCAGAACAGGTTACTGGGTGAGGGCTGCATCACGCCTGATTAAGTCTTATTGTCATCCTGGCAATAAGGTGACGGAGAGAGTTGCCAGCACCTATAGATCCGAGTCCTTCACCATTAATCTGTTTTGATTCGAATAGTGAGAGAATAGCTCAAATTTTCGGGATCTAGAGCCTTTCAACAGCCTCACCACATCCCCTTACCTCTTGCCAAGGAAAGGTGTGTATAAGCCAAACATTCTGACATCATAAGAGGTTCGCCCTAATAATGCAGCCTAGACGTACTACTCTAGCTTCACGTGAGTCACTATTCAGCTGGATGCTTCCACAGATCCAGTAGTAACAACAGTTTCAGTGAGGAGCTCACAAGCAATCCACATGGGTTAGTCCCAACTTGGAAAAGACTACCACATCAATGACAGAAGATGCAAGGGCTACATGTAAAAGATTTCCACTTTTCCTCAACTTAAAGATTATATTTTAACTGTCAACTGACACATCACTCTCTACAGACCAGTCAACACTGTAATAGTTCCTTGCTCCATCACCTCTATTTACACTGACAAATTGAGAGCTGGCCACTATTATAATGAAATTAATACCATCAAAGAGCCCCCATTAATTGGTCTTGCTGTAAACCAGGGTTGGTGTACAAGGAATGGTGTACAAGACAATGAAGACATCATTCAAGACAGGCCTTGCCACAGCCAAGTGCCCGCATCCGTCAATCCTAATAATCTTACCAGTCGTCTTGATGTGACCACATCATATATTCTTAGATGAACTGCCTTCTATTTATATTTGATCAAAAGAGTAACACCAGCGATCATAGGGAACTAGATGACCTTAGCAAGAATAGGATATTAACCATTAGTGACTTCTCGTTTTTTATCTTTATCGGTTCTTTGTGACGGACCGATACGTCGTTTAAAGTTTTTTCTCGAAGTTCGGATTATTTGTGACAGGGTATTGTGAATTTTATTTTCATAAGCAGAGACGCTCTGCCTGTGCAACAAATTATATTTTATGCTCTAAAACCGATTGTCTCACTGTTTTCCTCAGACATATTTTCCTAAATGTGCTGGACCATAGACGCGCGCGCCCGCATGCACACACACACACACACACACACACACACACACACACACACACACACACACACACACACACACACACATTTTCCACACCAGCTCATGTTCTTCAGACGTTGACAATACTGGATGCGCAGCGTCATCCATCACTCTGCGTCTAACTTTTAACGTTTAATATTTATATGTATTAGGAACCAGTGGTAACCATTCAGTTGATTTTAACAGTGGAATCCCTCCCACACACCTTGCACCTTTTTCCTTACCCCTTTCTTATGCCTTCACTTCCCTTAACCCATTCCTCTACCCAATTCCTCCTACCATATCCCCTAAATCTTTACCTAACCCTTTTCCGCAGCACCTTTCCCTAATCCCATCTTACTAACCCCCTACATGCTACATTTCTACCCCCTTTCATTTACCCCTTCACTCATTTCCCTTTACCCCCCCTTTTCCTTATCAACCTTCTCCTGCTCAGTAACAATGCAGGCGAGCAACCTTTGCACCTTCAGCAAGTGTTGCCAGACGAGTGTTAAATATATACTTAGCGAGAAAGTTGACTGATGGTCACTCGCTCGTCTGGTAAACTACACAGGTACAACCCTGCATTGTATATATAATATATATATATATATATATATATATATATATATATATATATATATATATATATATATATATATATATATATATATATATATATATATATATATATATATATATATATATATATATATATTATATGTCGTGCCGAATAGGCAGAACTTGCGATCTTGGCTTAAATAGCAACGCTCATCTTGCCATATAGGACAAGTGAAAATTTGTGTATGCAATAATTTCGCCAAAATCATTCTGAACCTAACGAAAAAAATATATTTCACTGTGTTTGTTTAGTATTAAATTACTGTAAACAAATCTAAAATATATTTAGTTGGGTTAGGCTAAAATAAATTGAGCTTGTTATAATAAGGTTAGTTAAGTTTTCTAAGTTTCTTTTGGTGCAAAATTATAAATTTTTACATCAACATTAATGAAAAAAATATATCTTTAAACGTATAACAAAATATTTTAGAAAGGACTTAATTTTAAATGAGTTCTTGCTAATTGACCAGTTTTACATATTCGGCACGACATATATATATATATATATATATATATATATATATATATATATATATATATATATATATATGTCGTGCCGAATATGTAAAACTGGTCAATTAACAAGAACTCATTTAAAATTAAGTCCTTTCTAAAATTTTCTCTTATTCGTTTAAAGATATATTTTTTTCATTAATGTTAATGTAAAAATTTATAATTTTGCACCAAAAGGAACTTAGAAAACTTACCTAACCTTATTATAACAAGAACAATTTATTTTAGCCTAACCCAACTAAATATATTTTAGATTTGTTTACAATAATTTAATACCAAACAAACACAGTGAAATATATTTTTTTCGTTAGGTTCAGAATGATTTTGGAGAAATTATTGCATACACAATTTTTCACTTGTCCTATATGGCAAGATGGCGTTGCTATTTAAGCCAAGATCGCAAGTTCTGCCTATTCGGCACGATATATATTTATATTATTATATATATATATATATATATATATATATATATATATATATATATATTATATATAGATGGGGGTCCACCTCTGGTGTAAATTGTGGGACCCATAGCCTCGGAGAAGTGGATAAAAAGGCTTTGAGGAAGAATATTTGGATTTCTTCCTGAAGTCGTTTGAATATTCCACTTTCCCTGCCACCCCATCTTTTCATTCTTTTTTACCAACAGGAATATTTTATTACGTAATATGGTACAGAAAATTTAAGAGATACATTGCTGATGCAAAGATGGCACATACAGTACATGAACTCTAAGAGATACATGTCTAGTACAAATCTAGCACATACTGTTACGTGTTTGTCACTGATTATAATGCGAAAATCTCATCCAGCTCCTCAGAGCTGGGGCGTGTGCCCAAAATACAGCAGGCATTACCCCTCTGAACAGCAGCGCTGAGTCACTGGAACAGAAAACTAGCTGCCCTGGGATCCCTAGTTACCCTGATGAGTCTTTTTCTCGGCTCCTTAAGGAACTTAGATGCACTCTTTCCCCATGAGCCAAGGGCCTCTGAGCCTACGGGAACAAACATATAATGATGGGCAAGTTCTCCATATTTTCTAGACTTTTGGGACTCCCTGAAGCTGGCAGCTGCCCTCCTTCCTCCCTGGTGTATTGGATATATATATATATATATATATATATATATATATATATATATATATATATATATATATATATATATATATATATATATACTTCCGAAAACATTCACACCATCTCCTATACTTCCGTTCCCTTTCGAACCTTTGTTTTCCCTTATCCAATTCACTTCTGATTACCCATTCACTACAGTTCAGCTTATTCTCTTCCCATCACTTACTCACTTCCAATCACCCATTCACTTTCCATAACCCATTCATTCGTGAAATGACAGAGACTGATAAGATCTCTCTAAAAAGTCAATAATCCAATAAATGGGGAAAAGTTACTGTGTGACTGTGATGTTTTGATTATGTGTGTGTGTGTGTGTGTGTGTGTGTGTGTGTGTGTGAGAGAGAGAGAGAGAGAGAGAGAGAGAGAGAGAGAGAGAGAGAGAGAGAAGAAGAGAGAAGAGAGAGAATAGAAAGATCAAAAGAGAAGACAGAAGTTCATCTGGGCTAGCTAAGGATAGAAAATCAAATGCCAGAAGACATGGGAGTTCCATCTAGGCTACCTGCTAAGGTTTATTTTTATGCATAATCCGGATGTCTGAGGCAGGATAGTATAGCAGAAGGCTCTCTCCCTACCCTCCACTCCCTTTAGCCACTACCGTCTGAAAACCGGAGATAAAATACCACATCATAATGGAGAAATGGCATGAAATTTACAGGAAAGGTGGAAGTAGATAAAAGGCATTGATTACAACTACCTGTCCTTAACTGATACTATTCTATTTTAACTACCTGTGTTAACTACCTGTGTTAACTACCTGTGTTAACTACCTGTGTTAACTCAATGTCACTCACGGAGCTGTGTAAACCAAAGGTTCTGCTTATGATGGTAAGGCACATGTGCAACATTTAGATATCCTTGTTCCGAAACGTTTCTCCTACACAGTAGGCTTCTTCAGTCGAATACAGAGGCGGCAGCAGAAGCGGTAGATATGTAAAAACGTTGTAATCACTCCATCACCCTTAAAGACGTAGTTTTGCGGTGGTCATCAACATTTCGGAATATAGACATCTAAGTGTTGCGTATGTGTTGTGCTTATCAACTTGTTGGTATTATATACCATTATCACGGTGTTGCCTCTGGTTACCATCACTTCTACAATGGCTAACGTAACTATCTGCTTCTACCACTGCTGCTGTATTATAACTCGGTCGCCTCGTTATCAACTGATCGTCCTGATTCAGCTGCCGAACATCAAGAATCCACCGACTTCAGATTGAATATCAAAATGGTATACAATACCGACAGGTTGGTAGGCTAGACACAAAGGCAACAGTTAGGCAACTTTATTCCGAAACGTTTCGCCTACACAGTAGGCTTCTTCAGTCGAATACAAATGTTCCTGCCTACTTTCTGTATTCGACTGAAGAAGCCTAATGTGTAGGCGAAACGTTTCGGAATAAAGTTGCCTAACTCTTGCCTTTGTGTCTTACCTGACTTCAGATTATTCTTAAATGACTATTGTTTGCGCCTTTGCAACTTCAGCTCAAAGTTTATTCCATTATGATTTAATTTTATTACAAAAACATACATACGTTCGTGTTGATTAATTTTAATACAAAAACATACATACGTTCGTGTTGAATCTTCTGCCTGGCAGTTTCACTCCATTGTTTTGAACCTGCGGACTCATTTAATAATTCAAACAATTCTTCGAGTTTGTGTCAAAGGCAATTAGTATCTTTAATGTTTGAATATTTCCTTGTAATCTCCGTTTCCTGAGAGAGAGAGAGAGAGAGAGAGAGAGAGAGAGAGAGAGAGAGAGAGAGAGAGAGAGAGAGAGAGAGAGAGAGAGAGAGAGAGAGAGAGACAGAGAGAGAGAGAGAGAGATTAATATTCTAAATAATCGTGAAACGAATTTGAATTCCTGTACAGTACATCCGTACATTATCATGCATCACAACACTGTTGTTGGGAGCATCTTCACCCCTTGACTCTATGAACGTAAGAAAGAAGGAGCCCTGGAACAGGCCTACTGGCTCATACTAGGCAGGTCCTTCTCAAACCCATACCCGCTAACAAAAATATCTGCCCAACCCATTTTTCAATGTTACCTAAAGAATAAACTTTGATAACCCTGCCAGCCATCGTACCTCGTTGCTATAATTGTTACACCTTACAAAAAACCGAAGGTGTTGTTTAACTAGACGTCCTCTTTATTTCTAAACGAGGAAAGAGGAGAGGAATCTGGAGACGAGAGAGGGAAAGGAGAGGAAGTGCTCGATTAGTCTAATTGTTACTTAATTTTTGCATTGAGTAACTCCATCAAGACGAAAAATTGTCGCCTGTTGCGAGAGTTGATGCAATGAATAATTTGGCAATTGTACCAGCTCTAATACCCTGTCTTTCTCTGCCCTCTCGCGGTCAAATTAAGAACCACTCACAGGATGTAAACAGTGAATTAAATACCTAGAGATTATATGGTACTCGCATTTCCTTTCACTATCGTTCCTCTTAAATATTATATAGACATTAAAATTAATTTTCAGTTAATATGGATTAATATTTTCACCTTGTATAACTCCGCAGACATATTTAACTTTGGCACCTAGCACTTCAAACAGCAGCAGCAGCAGCACCTAGCACCACTAGTAGCAACAGCACCTAACATTAGTAAAGGCCACAGCACTTAGCATTACTAAAGATCTCAGTACATATAACAACAGCACCTAGTATCACTAACAACAGCAGCAACCTAGCACCAATAAAACTCACAGCACCTAGCATCACAAACGCCTACACAAGCACCAGCCAACACTAAAAATAACGGTACCTATTATTACTAACTACAACAGCACCTAGCAACGTTAACTACACTCAAAGCATCAAGCATCACTAATGACAACAGTACCTAGCAACACTGGCGACAACAGTACCTAGCAACACTGGCGACAACAGTACCTAGCAACACTGGCGACAACAGTAGCTAGCAACACTGGCGACAACAGTACCTAGCAACACTGGCGACAACAGTACCTAGCAACACTGGCGACAACGGTACCTAGCAACACTGGCGACAACAGTACCTAGCAACACTGGCGACAACAGTACCTAGCAACACTAATGACTACACCTATCAACACTACAGCACACAGCAACACTGCAACACTAGCAACACTGCAACACCTAGCAACACTGCAACACCTAGCAACACTGCAACACCTAGCAACACTGCAACACCTAGCAACACTGCAACATTAAAATATATCAGCAGAGTTACCAAAGATCACCGAAAAATAACACTTTAACAAGTTTTAATCTTGAAGTGAATAAATTACTCAGACTGTTTACACACACACAACACACACACACACACACACACACACACACACACACCTACACACACAACTACAACAACACACACACATACACAATCACACACACACACACTAAACACAACAAACAACACACACCAACACACACAAACACACAACAACACAACACACACA